>CM066200.1:27810492-28256720 GCA_033675215.1 Rhodiola kirilowii
AACACCCATATGTACCTTCGTTTTGATCGGTCAATAGACCATTTTTATAACACCCACATCTGCACATTCGTTTGTGAATAAATTGGACTGAATTTCTTTAATTGATATGTCATTATACCCTTCTTGAAAACATATCTGCACATTCGTTCTGTAATAAATTGCACTAAATTGTACATTAGTTCCACTCAATCAATTAATCAATTGTAAATATGAAATTATTTCAATTATTTTAATCAAGTAATATCTTTACTCATCCAATCAATCACTTAATAATGCTTTTTCAATGCTCAAGGTATTATAATCACCATCACTTGTACTTGTCAGTCTATTGGTTCCCCCTCCTCTCCCGACTGATAAAATGGGTTTCCATGGAAGCTTCAAAACCCCCAACGGATGAACCTGCGGATCGACCATCAGCTGAACGTCCAACCGGTAGCTCAATCATCTATGGATGACGGTGCTTCTTCAAGCAATCCTGTCCCAATATCTCAAGGTATGGAGGTCCCTGTTTGTGATGAAGAGCTACAAAGCCTGTCACCACCTGAAGCTTTGTTTGCTGCTGTAGACGACGTTCATGTCGACGAACACTGTATTCCCTGTTGTCCTGAAGACCAAAAGCCCTGGATTGGTATGAGTTTTCCCTCCGTAGAACTTGCGATTGATTTTTACAGCAAGTATGCACTGTTAGGTAGCTTCGACATCCGATGTGGTACTACAAGGAAGTATAAAGATGGGACCGTGAAAAAGAAATACTTTTACTGCAACAGACAAGGGTTTCCTGTAAGTGATTCGTATGATACCTCCAATGGTAAAAGGATTCGGAGTTGCCTTTCCCAAAGATGCGGATGTCAAGCTTCTATGGTTATTGAACACAGGGGATCTTTAGGGTATATCGTTTCTGAATTTGTTGAAGCTCATAACCATAGGCTGGCTACAGGTCGTGCCTCACAGTTTCTTAAAGCAAAGCACAAGTTGAGCGCGCTACATCAGTATTTTATAGTAGGTTTATCAAAAGCAAACACAGGACCTGTTAAAGCTCATAAAATTGCGAAGCAATTGTATGGTGATTATGCGAATGTCGGAGCTCAAGATATTGAGTTTCACAACTTTCATAGAGATGTTGTGCAATATATCGGTGAGCATGATGCTCAAATGGTCCTTGATAACTTCGCGAAAAAAGGAGTTATACAGTTCCTATTTTTATGAGTATTCTGTCGTCAACGAGGCTATTTCACGCATTTTTTGGGCTGATCCAACTTCTCAGTTGAATTTCCAAGCATTTGGTGACGTTGTTACGTTCGATGCCACATATTCTCTTAACTGGTATTATATGTTGTTGGTGTGTTATAAATTATTTTCCCCTGATTTGTCTTGTGTCCGGTGTCTAAATTTTAAACGTTTTGCAGATACAAATTGATATTTGTCCCTTTCACCGGCATTGATAATCACAAGAACAGTATCACGTTCGCTGCAGCTTTATTATCGCGTGAGGATGTTGAATCATACACTTGGCTTCTTAATTCTTTTTTAAAATGTATGGGTCGTGCGCCTGATATAGTGTTAACCGATCAAGACCCTTCTCTAAGAGTAGTTGTACCCAATGTGATGCCTGACACGCATCATAGATTCTGTATATGGCACATTATGAGGAAATTGTCTGTAAAGGTACTATTTAGTTTTCATTTATATATATTCTGTTAACCAACTTGATATATTGTACATTAAGCTTGGATACTAATGTATCATGTTACTTTGAATTAGGTTGGATACAGCACACCTAGGTTGCAGAAGTTCCGTTCTAAAATGAAATCGCTTGTTTATGATTATCACATTGAAACCAAAGATTTCAAAGACAAATGGATTCAGCTTATGGCATAATATGAAATGTCCGGTCACAAATGGTTATCCAAAATGTTTCTTCTCAGAGAATTTTGGATCCCTGCGTTCTTTAGAGATATCCCGCTTGGTGGACTTTTGAGGATAACTTCACACTCCGAAAGCTAGAATTCATTTTTCGGCAGTTTTCTTAACAAGGATATGACTTTGGTTGTCTTTTTTCTGAATTTTAACAGTGCGCTAGAAAGCCAGCGTCAAACTAAGTGTAAGTGTGACAATGAAAATTTTAGCAAAAAGTTACTTACGAAAACTCCTTTATCAATTGAGGTCGACGCTCTCAACCATTACACACGGAAAGTATTTCAAGATGTCCAAAAGGAAATTTGTGCGTCGTGTTTTGATGTGTCAGTTATCAAAGTTCTTGAACATGAAAATGTCATAACTCATGAAATTCAAGATCCGAGGTACAAAGGAACTATATTTCAGGTGCATTTTTTGCCTGTCTTTGTTGATCACTCTATCCGGAATTACATTCCATGTTTCTATGTTAACTGTTATATATATATATATATTTAGGTGTCTCACCATCAAAGCAACCAGCATTTTGTTTGCAATTGTAAGCTTTTTGTAAGGTTTGGAATTCTGTGTCGCCATGTTTTCGCTGCCTTTAATCCGCAGGCATCGGAAAAATCCCAGGTAAGTATGTTCTAAATAGATGGACCAAAACTGCCATTGAAACTGCTGCTCAAGGTGCGGACACATGCTTAGTTGAAGATTGTCAAACTATTCAACAACCTGTTGTTGATGAGCAAGAAGTATGGACGGAGTTTAACGCATGTCTAAATATTGCTGCCAATGATATTGAGAAGACGGAGTATATTCATCATAAGTTGAAGGAGATGCGTGTACATTTACAAGAAGTTAGTGCTGGTGAACCAGTTCGTTGCAAAAGTACCATCATAGGTGAATTGATTGGAGCATCAAAGCCTACAGAATTACTTGTAAAGCCTCCAGCTCTTGTGCATACAAAAGGTTCTGGTAAACGCCTTCAATCTGAGTTTGAGAAAGCCATCAACAAACCTGAACGTGCTCCGCGAATGTGTAAATTCTGTCTAACCCTGGGCACTCATGATTCGCGAAATTGTCCGCTCAAGGAGTAACTCAATGACCCCAAGTGAAACCAAGGTTCAACCATTATTTGGTTTTTTGGTTTAGTTAACCTTTATAATTGTTTTTTTGTCATTTGGGTCCTTTTGATCCAGTTAAAATATGTATCATTCCTTGTTACATGTTTTAACTGGTGTTCCCATGTGTAATTTAACTGTTATATCTGTTGTTGCAATGGACTGATTCAATTGCAGGAATGCATCTTCATTTCTGTGTTTAAATTGCCTGAATGCACCTTTCAAGAATGCACGTTCATTTTAAAAAAAATAGACAAATGCACGTTCATCTTCAATAAATGCACGTTCGTTTTCAATAAATGCCCGTTCGTTTTTCGATAACACGTTTGTTCAAAAGACTCACGTAAATGCACGCGCTCATTAGTAATACATGTTTTGGTTGAATGCACACTCGTTTACAATCACGAAGGCGCCTTCGTTACTAAGACAACGGATGTATTTACATAACATAGTTTCCAAAAAGAGATGATACACAAGATACCTGTGACATATCACAAGTGCCTGTTATCGGTAGGCATCATACCCAAAAAAGACGTTTGAAGTTAGTTAACAGACCTTCGTGATCGTTACATAACAGTAGTCATTTTTCTAAAACAATTGAACCACTTTTCTCCCTCTTTCAGCAAGCTTGTTGATTATGTTTTGAATAATTACATATTTCTTGCTGTCCGGGTATGAATCATACTATTTTGCCAACCCAAGTACTAATTCCCTCCTTTCGTTTACTTCTGAATTTAGAATGTTGTAAAGATACCATTTGCGCAATTTGTTTATGCGGGATGATTGCTGCATATAGATTCCATAAAAAAGGTTAAAATCTATAATTACAGATAAACAGTTAAATAGTTTGATGTTCCCATGAATGACATGGCTTTGGCAAAATGGCTTTAGACAGTGCGAGCTAGAGTTCAAGAAGAGTTCAACCACGGACTGGAACAGAAGTACAGCGGGCAGCAGACGCATGATTTGAATCCGGAAGGTTCTGAAGATAGAGGATCTTTTCGGTTGAAGTTGGTCAACGAAGAAACAGATATTCGAGATGTCATTCAAATATCTCCTCACCATAATTGAAGACCGCCTGACTAACTTACCGTAGAAGATATCTCATGAAGATCTGGATATCCAGAAGATATCGACAAGATTATTTGATTGGGATCAATCGACAAGTCATTGTGAGAGAACAAATATTTAGATAGATATTCTCACATCAGTATCCAACCAGATTTGGAATGACTTGGCGAGAAAGAAAGATCGAGATCTTCACAAAGATTGGATTGGAAATATCCATCGAATATTTAGGAATATATCCTAAATATTTGATGAGGATATTTGGAACAGATTTGGATCTCGCCCATGCATATAAATACAAAGCTAGGGCGACTAGATCTGTATCGCTTCCTGAGTGAAAAGAAAACACGAGAGCATTCGTGAGATTGGAGGAGGAGCGACGCCCGGCTGAGTATTCCACACCGGAATATCAACGGCGAAGAAGCAGTCTGTTCAGTGTGCTGTTCAGACTGTTCTTTAAAGGACAACAAAGCATGCACACACACACGGTGACCAAGACACGTCTTCGGAAGAAGGCGACTGGACTTCTGGGAGGTCCAAGACTATGTCGAGAGGGAAGTCTCGTCCTACCCATAGGGGATCGAGGTGAGCTGCGGTGAACCGAGATTGCAAATCCGAGAGACGGAGTGTTAGAGGCTAGGCTATTACAAACAAGGCGTTGTGTAAGTGTAAGTCCACGAATAGCTCTAAACTCGTAATAAGATTTGTGACTCTTTAGGGTGTGGGAAGCCCCCCAGAGTAGGCGAGGCCGAACTGGGTATCATATCGTGTGTGCTCCTATTTTGTTTTGTTTACGTACTGTCTGCTAAGGTGTTCCAGTCTCTGTTTGAACATAACCTGAAATTGTCCAACAAATGTTCGAGACGCAGTTCGAACACCATCTGGAACTCGTCTTGACTAAGATAAGTAGATTTCAATTGGTATCAGAGCAGACACTTGACATACAGAGTGTGATCCGGCGACTGTTCAAGATGAGTTTAAAGGAAGGGTAGAGCACTAACCGACCACCGTTGCTTGAAGGGCCGAATTATGCCTATTGGAAATCCAAGATGAAAGCCTTTCTGAAATCTCTCTATGAAAAGGCTTGGAGAGCTGTATTGGTAGGATGGACAGAACCCATGATGGCCAACCCTGAAGGAGTTGTTATGCCAAAACCTGAAGCTCTGTGGTCTGAAGCAGATGATGTAGCAGCTGTTGAGAATTCAAAGGCCCTAAATGCAATTCTATGGAGTGGACGAGAACGTGTTTAAACTGATTGCTGAATGTGAGGTGGCCAAGGAAGCATGGGATATTCTCAGAATAGCCTATGAGGGTCTAGACAGTGAATCTAACGATGAGAAAGAAGAGCATGAGAATGTCAATATCATGGGACTTGTAGTCACTATTGAAGACTGCAGTGAGACAAGTAAAAGCCCATACTCCAGTGCACTGTCTGAACAGCCTGCTGATGACACCTCAGGCAATGGCGAAGAATAACTTACCCATGAGGCCCTTGCTGAGACGTACAAGGAACTGCATAGGAAGTGGCTCATGATGATTGGTTTGAACAAAAAGCTCACAGAAACTGTGACGAGCCTGACAGAATAAAGGGATAAAATATGGCAGGAGGTTAAACTCCTAGTTGCCCAGAAGGTGGAACAGCAGGAAGATCTCTCTGCTTTGAAGAAAGAGTTAATCGGGATGAGTCAAGAACGTTCATATCTTCTTTCACAGAAGGTGGAACTCCTAGGGGAAGAAAGAATGTTGACTTGAGCCGCAAAGAAGTCCATCTTCTGAACAAGGTAGAATCCCTGGAGTTACAAATCAAGATGGAGAGAGATAATCATGCTGCCACTATGAAAGAATTGAGCAAGTTCAAGAGATCGGCAAAGATGCTGGACTCATGCCCAAAGAACTCGGAATCCATACTAAGATCCCAAAGAATTGAAGATGGACATAGAGGTCTCGGCTTCAATGGTAACAGTGGCTCAGATAAGACTTCGTCTGTTAAGGCAAAGCTGAAACCTGCACAGAGAGCATAACAGAGTGTGAACCACTACCCTGAGAAGCAGCTTGGGAATCGAGGAAGAAAGCAGCTCATGCCCAACCGTTGAAGAGATGGTACTGAATGGAGGAGAAACAATCGTACATGTTGGTATTGCTATCAGATGGGGCACATCAAATCAAGGTGCCGACTACTTCTAGCTGAGCGAAAAGTAATGGAATCCAGAGTCACCCCTCGAGTCAGACAAGTCTGGAAACCAAAATCAAGGAAAGAAGTGTGCCTCGTTGCTCTTAGCTCATTCAGTCACATGAAGGAAGAATGCTGGTACCTCGACAGTGGATGCTCGGCTCACATGACATGTAATCCTCAATATCTCATCAATGTTAAACCTATTCGCAAGCGTCAGTTTGTCACTTTTGGAGATGGAGGGAAGAGCCAGGTGATCGGCTGTGGGACATTGAAGGTTCCGGATCTACCTGAGCTCGAGGATATACTCCTAGTGGATGGGTTAAAGGTGAACCTGATCAGTATCAGTAGATTGTGTGATGAAGGACAGTCTGTTACATTAACTCATGATTCTTGTCAAGTACTGGATAGGAATGGAGACACACTGTTGGAAGGAAGTAGGTCATCAAACAAAAGCTACTCTCTAAGCACAGTCAAAATAGGAGCTGCCACTGTTTGTCCGACAAACACGATACATGAGATGGAATTGCAAGGGACAGGTATGGTGTCCTCTTCTGGAAAGGTGAAAGACGAAGTTGCCCCAAACTCAATTCTAAAAGATGATAAATGTAGAGGCGGGACTTCATCTGAAACACCCATTCAGACCAAGTCTACAGAAGATAAAATTCCAGAGGGAGGTCCAGCTGATGAAGCCATACCTAATCCAGCTGGGACACTTGACGATGCATGATGTCGCGTATTTATATGATTCATCAAGTACTACTAAACCCACCAAATAAGACATTTGGTCATACGAACAAGTGCTTGTTAATGTCATTTTGTGTATGTAGGCATTTTGGGGTCTAAAGAGGAAACACGCTTAAAAAGGGAGATTTGTGACCAAAAAGCACACCAAGCATTTCTGCCCGAGCGTCGCAACTGTAGCGCTCGCCAATGTGCCGAGGCCCGCGTCTGAGAACCTCAGGTCCCTGACCGAGAACCAGTACCGAAGAAAACCAGGTCCCCGCCCAGGCATCGCTAAGACTTTGGAACAATTAGAAAATTACAAAAACGAAACCATTCAATTTGAACAACAAAGAGCAATTACTCAAGTGCGACAACTGGTTTTTCAACAAGCTTTACAAGGGGCTCTAGGAACTCTGAATAGTTGTTTGAACAATGAGATACATTTACGTACTATCAGCGCGAATATTGGCATGTTTGGGGCGATGAAAGAAATAACCGATTAGGTTTTCTACTGTAGGCATTAGTTTTTTTTGCTCCAAAAAAAGTTGGCCACGCCCAGCTGTCTAGCACTGAATTCAAGTTGCCCAGGCAAACGAGCTGATCTGACGAATCCACCTCAAGAAAAGTGATCAAAATGGAAAATAAGGTGGACAATGTCAGAAAACCAAGGAGAATGCTCGGGCAGATTGGCAGTTGGCACAGTTCCAAAGCAAAGGCCCCGCGCACATAGGCACCGAAACCAAGTCGCTCGACCAAACCATGGAATCTGGCAACTCTGGCTCGGCCAAAGTGTTTTAAATGCCCCATAACTCGGATAATCTCACTTCCCAGACAAAACGCCCGAGTGGAACCAGCTCAAGCCCGATCAAGGCCAAACTAGGGCAATTTCGGCCGTTTTGGGATTTCGACCATGTTCCGGGCAAAATCAGGCTTAGCATCCTTCTTGAGATCATCTTAGAATGACTTTGTCGTTCAGAATACACTTTTCAAAAAGCCAAGAAGCTCTGGCCAAAGCTCCAGCCAGATTCCGGCCAGATTCCGGCCAACTCCGACCAAGCTTCGATCAACCTCCGGTGATGCTCCGACCTAGCTCCGACCAGTCCCAACCAAGTTCCAGCCAAGAACCAACCGAGTCCCATTATTCCGGTTACTTACTATTCAAACTCGGTTGGCTTCTACTAGTTCGGTTAGCCTCAACCAAACCAACTCGGTTGGCCTCAACCGAGTCTAAGGCGGAGCCATTGGGGAGGAACTAGCTCCAAGGCGGTTGGAAAGTCGGTTGGGAGTGCAAGCGGGGAGGCATGTGGTGGCTTGTTGTTGGAGGAGGAAAATGCAAGTGGATGTGTTCTTATCCTCTTCCAAGCCATGTGGGGTGTCATATGGGGAACCAATCAAAATGGCTAGTCTTTGGGATATTTCTCAAGCTAAACTTAGTCCCCAAGTTTCCTTTGTCTATAAATACAACACCTTAGCCTTAGAATCCATCATGTACATATTAGGAAGTTGAGAGCTTATCTCTCTTCTTCACATTTCAATACAAATACACTTTACTTTGTTGTTCTTGCTCTTGTTCTTGAGGCCGAATGCTTGCTACTCCTTCATGTTCTTGTGATCTTTTATTCCTTGTTTTTGTTCTTGATTTGGAGCTCCTCTCCCTTTACTTTCCTTGTTGTTCTCTTTACTTTCTTGTCGGTTTGCTTACTTTACTTGTTCTAGCCACGGCTACTTGTATTCCTTGACTTGAATACAAGTAGTTAAGGCTATTGTTCTTGTTACAAAAGCTCACGGTTCTTTTACAAGTCCTTTGTTTTCTTTTCGTTTTCCTTTACTTTTATAAGCATGGTGCTTGTATTCCTTGACATGAATACAAGTAGCTAAAACTTATTTGGTCAAGGGTGTTCATACTTGTGTATGCATCTTGAGACTTGAGCTTAATGCTTCTTTGTGTGTCAACTAGTTTTTGTGCTATACATTTGGTTTGGAAAACGAAGTTAAGTGGATGCTTGAAATGGCAAAGCTTTTCCTAGTGATTCAAACCCCCTTTAAGTCACTTGGTTGATCGGAAATGAGAGATCAAGTGGCTGCACTTTGGAACTAAAAGTCTATGTCTTGATTTTGGAGTAGATTGTGGTGTAAGAGCTTGAAATGGCCTTACTTAAGGGTTTATATCTTGAAATGGAATAAACCCACACATATGAACACAAAGTAAGTCTATGATGGAAGTGTCACAATGTGAGACCCTAGACTGAATATCTTTCACCCTTACTTATACGCACTTTACTTTTCAGCACTTACATTCAATTCTTACTTTCAGCACTTTACATTCAGTACTTTACATTTCTGCACTTTACTTTCAGCACTTTACTTTCATTACTTTCCGCACTTTTACTTTCATTACAGCAGTTTTCAACATCAATCAAACATAACATTTTGGTACGTATTGCGCTTGAAACACAGCGTGCGACGAACCAAAACGTATGTTGTATGGTTGATATTGAACTCGGTTGTTCTCGCACTTACTTTACGCACTTTACTTTCAGCACTTTATTTTCAGCACTTTACTTTTCGCACTTTACTTTCAGCACTTTAAATTCAGTCATTTACTTTCAGTCATTTACTTTCTGTATACAAAAACTCACTCAAACCCAACCTGTATTTACTTTCATTTTTCTTTTCTTTTCAAGAACAACTACTCCACACCGACTCTCTTGGGTTCGACCCCTACTTACCGCTTTACTAATCCAATAGTAAGGCCACAGTAGTGGAACTTATAAATGTAAATTTTGCAGCGTTCAACGACGCGCTGTCAAATTTTGGCGCCGTTGCCGGGGAGTTGTGTATCGGAATAGTTGTTCTATTTGTTTCTTTTTTCTTTTGTTTTCATTTTGATTTGCAGTTTGCCATGTCTTCATACTACGGCATAGAACCTTGGAATGTTGGGGGCATCAACCTTATGTTTGAAATGCTTAGCCGTCTTCCCAAATTTGGAGGTACCATTGAAGAAGACCCCGTGAGGCATATACAAACGTTCCACTCTATATGCAGCCACATGAAGCCTAAAGATGAATCGCTAGAGGGGTTTAAACTTAAATGCTTTAAATTTTCTTTAACTAACTCCGCAATAGCTTGGTATTACTCATGTGCAGCTTATGAAGGCAAATATGGGGATCTTTGAGCCAAATTTCTAGAAGAGTTTTCCCCGCCATCTCTCCGACTTGAAATCTACGAGAAGATCATCAACCTTGAGCAATCCCGGGACGAAACTTTGGACGAGTACTTGGCATACTTTGACTCCATTGTGACGAGCTGCCCGCACCATGGATTCACCAACTTCGATCTTCTTCAAAGATTTCTCGGTGGGATGATGCCACAAGAGTGGAATTGGCTAAATGATGCAGCGGGAGGCTCGGTGATGGACTTAACCATGAATGATCTCTGGAACCTAATAGATGATATGGCCGAGAGGTCAAGGCCAAGACAAGATCAGACCGAGCCGCTCGAGGACGATATGAAAGAGTTGGCAGCTAGCATCCAGCAATTGAGTGCCACGATACACCAAAACCAGGTTGAAAACGAGGAATTCTGGGCGGCTCAAAAAGAAGCTTCAGACCGGATCAATGAGATGCTCTGGCCAAGAGTCATCAAAGAAGAGCCCAAGGAGCCGGTAGAGGATGAGAACCCACGGATGACCGAAGAAGAACCAGCCAAGAAATGCCCGGTCCTCATTTCCAATCTGTCCGAGGAAGTCCCGATCCTAACTGACGAGTTACCCGAGACATACCCGGACCTCACTGCCGAGCTTCCTAATTCAGACCCGGTCCTCAGTGTAATTTCCCCCTGAGACCTTATGGATGACGAGGATGGGGACCCATGGTTGCCTGAAGAAGAGCTCCACTCAGATTACCCCTTGGAGTTAGAAGAAGAACTACCCAAATCAGGCCCGGTGCTCATTACCAATCTACTCGAGCAAGTCCCGACCCTACTTGACGAGCCAACAGAATTCTTGGTCCTCACTAAAGAAGCACCCGAGGAAGTCCCGGACCTCACTGTCAAACCAGCCGAGACATGCCCGGACCTTACTGTCGAACCAACCAAGAAAATCATGGCATGCCCGGTCCTCACTGAAGAGCTACTCGAGAAAGGTCCGGACCTCGTGGTCGAAGTGCCCCAACTCAATCCTTTATGTTTTATGCAGATCTTAGCCACCAAAGATCATGGAATCAATGATGAGGTGCAAGGGGAGTTGGAGGCGAATCGAGGGCAAGAAAAGCCAATGATGGAGCACTCCTCACTGCCGAGCCAACAAAGCGGCCCGGAAAACTCACTCGTTCTAGGACGACCTTTCAACTCAGCCCCAAAGAAGAGACTTAACATGGGAACAAGCTTGATGTCGCCTATGTTTGAAGGCAAGATTCAGAACTTCCAGAATTTCAAGGGTGCCGACCACTCAAACATGAAGAAACGGCCAAGGCATGGGCCAAAGGAATGGAAGCCGGGAAGGAGGAACAAGAGAGATCGACTTGATGGACCAGCATCTATGGTCAAGGAGTCCTCGCCTTCTCGGGGATATGTGAAGAAGAAGCATCTGGATCAAGGGAGAGCAGAACTGAGCCCGCTGCCATATGTGTTCTTTGGGCAAATCAAAAGGGCAGCCGTGGGGAAGTTTGACCTCACACACCCATGGGATCCGAACTTATGATCCATGAGTGAAGTACCGTCGAGCCAACGACGTTAAACAAAGGCACTTGCTGGGAGGTAACCCGGCATATTTTCTTT
This sequence comes from Rhodiola kirilowii, assembly GCA_033675215.1. Lineage (NCBI taxonomy): Eukaryota > Viridiplantae > Streptophyta > Magnoliopsida > Saxifragales > Crassulaceae > Rhodiola > Rhodiola kirilowii. The sequence goes on from CM066200.1 coordinate 27,822,253, forward strand.
ATTTGTTACAGTTTTTATGTTTATGTCGTTTCTTTTCATACTCGCCCCTTTGTTGTTTTTTGTGTTTTGAACTAAGTCGTTCCGAGAGGAACGGTTTCGTTCAAAAGTGTGGGGGTGAGTCTTTGCACATATTAGTCTGCATGTTTTCTTTTCCTTAAAATTTTTATCTTTTTGAAACTTTTTGAAAATACAAACTTTCATGATGTGAAAATAGATAGATCCGATTCATGCATTTCCTTGTGAAAACTAAATTATGTAAGAACATGCGAATTTAACTTTCAACTTGTCCTTGTGTGCTGAGATAAATGTAGGATGTGGAGTTGAAAGAAATGCCCTAGAGAGGCTTGACAAGCACTCAAGGGACCGGATCCTTACTATACGGTTATGTGAAAATTGTGGAGGCTGCACTTCGGGCTTATTGGTGAAGAGTGGACTCCGCCATGCAGCGTCTATGCAAGAGGCGGGACGGGAATCAAACCGTCCATTCTCTAGTCCAAAATAGCCGGGAAAATAGATGAGCGACCCTCATCTTGACCCGCGTGAAAAAGGCAAGGATGAGAAAGAGCGGGGAGGTATTTCCATATGCTCTCGGGCAATGATTGGACCTCCCAAAAGTGAAGAAAAATGGACATGCAAATCTCATCAAAGGAGCAAAGCTCAAAGAAAGAAATCAGCAAATATGGTGAAACCAAACCGAACTAAAAGTGAAGTACTCAAAGAGTCAAATCAAAGGCCGAAGGCCAAATCACTACAAAATCTGTCCAACTACGCAAACAAAGAAAAGAGCTCGACCCATTAGCCCGAATCAATCATGTGCAAGAAGAAGCAAGTAACATAACCATATAGTAAGATCGGATCCGAGAGTGCAGTTCAAGGGCCTAAAAAGTGGCTATCACCCAATCATCCAAATTGATTTGCATCTCGGCTCAAAGGTAACAAGTATCTAGTTACTTTCATATGTGAGCATGATTTCGTTTGGAAGCAAGTAAGTTATGCATGCAAAAGGTGAAGTCTAGTTTTGCATCTATCATTCATATTTAAGACTTAGGATGTTGTCGTTCCTCTTATTGACTACACTTGTTCGGGACGAACAAGATTAAGTGTGGGGGTATTTGATGTCGCGTATTTATATGATTCATCAAGTACTACTAAACCCACCAAATAAGACATTTGGTCATACGAACAAGTGCTTGTTAATGTCATTTTGTGTATACAGGCATTTTGGGGTCTAAAGAGGAAACATGCTTAAAAAGGGAGATTTGTGACCAAAAAGCACACCAAGCATTTCTGCCCGAGCGTCGCAACTTTAGCGCTCGCCAATGTGCCGAGGCCCGTGTCTGAGAACCTCAGGTCCCTGACCGAGAACCAGTACCGAAGAAAACCAGGTCCCCGCCCAGGCATCGCCCAGGCCACGCCCAAGCTGTCTAGCACTGAATTCAAGTTACCCAGGCAAACGAGCTGATCTGACAAATCCACCTCAAGAAAAGTGATCAAAATGGAAAATAAGGTGGACAATGTCGGAAAACCAAGGAGAATGCTCGGGCAGATTGGCAGTTGGCCCAGTTCCAAAGTAAAGGCCCCGCGCGCATAGGCACTGAAACCAAGTTGCTCGACCAAACCATGGAATCTGGCAATTCTAGCTCGGCCAAAGTGTTTTAAATGCCCCATAACTTGGACAATCTCATTTCCCAGACAAAACGCCCGAGTGGAACCAGCTCAAGCCCGATCAAGGCCAAACTAGGGTAATTTCGGCTGTTTTGGGATTTCGACCATGTTCCAGGCAAAATCTGGCTTAACATCCTTCTTGAGATCATCTTAGAATGACTTTGTCGTTCAGAATACACTTTCCAAAACCAAGAAGCTCTGGCCAGATTCCGGCCAACTCTGGCCAAGCTCCGATCAACCTCCGGTGATGCTCTAACCTAGCTCCGACCAGTGACAACCAAGTTTCGGCCAAGAACCAACCGAGTCCCATTATTCCGGTTACTTACTATTCAAACTCGGTTGGCTTCTACTAGTTCGGTTAGCCTCAACCAAACCAACTCGGTTGGCCTCAACCGAGTCCAAGGCGGAGCCATTGGGGAGGAACTAGCTCCAAGGCGGTTGGCAAGTCGGTTGGGAGTGCAAGTGGGGAGGCATGTGGTGGCTTGTGGTTGGAGGAGGAAAATGCAAGTGGATGTGTTCTTATCCTTTTCCAAGCCATGTGGGGTGTCATATGGGGAGCCAATCAAAATGGCTAGTCTTTGGGATATTTCTCAAGCTAAACTTAGTCCCCAAGTTTCCTTTGTCTATAAATACAACACCTTTGCCTTAGAATCCATCATGTACATATTAGGAAGTTGAGAGCTTATCTCTCTTCTTCACATTTCAATACAAACACACTTTACTTTGTTGTTCTTGCTCTTGTTCTTGAGGCCGAATGCTTGCTACTCCTTCATGTTCTTGTGATCTTTTATTCCTTGTTTTTGTTCTTGATTTGGAGCTCCTCTCCCTTTACTTTCCTTGTTGTTCTCTTTACTTTCTTGTCGGTTTGCTTACTTTCCTTGTTCTAGCCACGGCTACTTGTATTCCTTGACATGAATACAAGTAGTTAAGGCTATTGTTCTTGTTACAAAAGCTCACGGTTCCTTTACAAGTCCTTTGTTTTCTTTTCGTTTTCCTTTACTTTTATAAGCATGGTGCTTGTATTCCTTGACATGAATACAAGTAGCTAAAGCTTATTTGGTCAAGGGTGTTCATACTTGTGTATGCATCTTGAGACTTGAGCTTAATGCTTCTTTGTGTGTCAACTAGTTTTTGTGCTATACATTTGGTTTGGAAAACGAAGTTAAGTGGATGCTAGAAATGGCAAAGCTTTTCCTAGTGATTCAAACCCCCTTTAAGGCACTTGGTTGATCGGAAATGAGAGATCAAGTGGCTGCACTTTGGAACTAAAAGTCTATGTCTTGATTTTGGAGTAGATTGTGGTGTAAGAGCTTGAAATGGCCTTACTTAAGGGTTTATATCTTGAAATGGAATAAACCCACACATATGAACACAAAGTAAGTCTATGATGGAAGTGTCACAATGTGAGACCCTAGACTGAATATCTTTCGCCCTTACTTATACGCACTTTACTTTTCAGCACTTACATTCAGTTCTTACTTTCAGCACTTTACATTCAGTACTTTACATTTCTGCACTTTACTTTCAGCACTTTACTTTCATTACTTTCCGCACTTTTACTTTCATTACAGCAGTTTTCAACAATAATCAAACATAACATTTTGGTACGTATTGCGCTTGAAACACAGCGTGCGACGAACCAAAACGTATGTTGTATGGTTGATATTGAACTCGATTGTTCTCGCACTTACTTTACGCACTTTACTTTCAGCACTTTATTTTCAGCACTTTACTTTTCGCACTTTACTTTCAGCACTTTAAATTCAGTCATTTACTTTCAGTCATTTACTTTCTGTATACAAAAACTCACTCAAACCCAACCTGTATTTACTTTCATTTTTCTTTTCTTTTCAAGAACAACTACTCCACACTGACTCTCTTGGGTTCGACCCCTACTTACCGCTTTACTAATCCAATAGTAAGGCCACTGTAGTGGAACTTATAAATGTAAATTTTGCAGCATTCAAGGACGCGCTGTCAAATTTTGGCGCCGTTGCCGGGGAGTTGTGTATCGGAATAGTTGTTCTATTTGTTTCTTTTTTCTTTTGTTTTCATTTTGATTTGCAGTTTGCCATGTCTTCATACTACGGCATAGAACCTTGGAATGTGGGGGGCAGCAACCTTATGTTTGAAATGCTTAGCCGTCTTCCCAAATTCGGAGGTACCATTGAAGAAGACCCCGTGAGGCATATACAAACGTTCCACTCCATATGCAGCCACATGAAGCCTAAAGATGAATCGCTAGAGGGGTTTAAACTTAAATGCTTTAAATTTTCTTTAACTAACTCCGCAATAGCTTGGTATTACTCATGTGCAGCTTATGAAGGCGAATATGGGGATCTACGAGCCAAATTTATAGAAGAGTTTTCCCCGCCATCTCTCCGACTTGAAATCTACGAGAAGATCATCAACCTTGAGCAATCCCGGGACGAAACTTTGGACGAGTACTTGGCGTACTTTGACTCCATTGTGACGAGCTGCCCGCACCATGGATTCACCAACTTCGATCTTCTTCAAAGGTTTCTCGGTGGGATGATGCCACAAGAGTGGAATTGGCTAAATGATGCAGCGGGAGGCTCGGTGATGGACTTAACCATGAATGATCTCTGGAACCTAATAGATGATATGGCCGAGAGGTCAAGGCCAAGACAAGATCAGACGGAGCCGCTCGAGGATGATATGAAAGAGTTGGCAGCTAGCATCCAGCAATTGAGTGCCACGATACACCAAAACCAGGTTGAAAACGAGGAATTCTGGGCGGCTCAAAAAGAAGCTTCAGACCGGATCAATGAGATGCTCTGGCCAAGAGTCATCAAAGAAGAGCCCAAGGAGCCGGCAGAGGATGAGAACCCGCGGATGACCGAAGAAGAACCTGCCAAGACATGCCCGGTCATCATTTCCAATCTGTCCGAGGAAGTCCCGGTCCTAACTGACGAGTTGCCTGAGACATACCCAGACCTCACTATCGAGCTGCCTAATTCAGACCCGGTCCTCAGTGTAATTTCCCCCGGAGACCTTATGGATGACGAGGATGAGGACCCATGGTTGCCTGAAGAAGAGCTCCACTCAGATTACCCCTGGGAGTTAGAAGAAGAACTGCCCAAATCAGGCCCGGTCCTCATTACCAATCTACCCGAGGAAGTCCCGGCCCTACTTGACGAGCCAACAGAATTCCCGGTCCTCACTAAAGAAGCACCCGAGGAAGTCCCGGACCTCACTGCCATACCAGCCGAGACATGCCCGGACCTTACGGTCGAACCAACCGAGAAAATCACGGCAGGCCCGGTCCTCACTGAAGAGCTGCTCGAGAAAGGTCCGGACCTCGTGGTCGAAGTGCCCCAACTCAATCCTTTATGTTTTATGCAGATCTTAGCCACCAAAGATCATAAAATCAATGATGATGTGCAAGGGGAGTTGGAGGCGAATCGAGGGCAAGAAAAGCCAATGATGGAGCACTCCTCACTGTCGAGCCAACAAAGCGGCCCGGAAAACTCACTCGTTCTAAGACGACCATTCAACTCAGCCCCAAAGAAGAGACTTAACATGGGAACAAGCTTGATGTCGCCTATGTTTGAAGGCAAGATTCAGAACTTCCAGAATTTCAAGGGTGCCGACCACTCAAACATGAAGAAACGGCCAAGGCATGGGCCAAAGGAATGGAAGCCGGGAAGGAGGAACAAGAGAGATCAACTTGATGGACCAGCAGCTATGATCATGGAGTCCTCGCCTTCTCGGGGATATGTGAAGAAGAAGCCTCTGGATCAAGGGAGAGCAGAACTGAGCCCGCTGCCATATGTGTTCTTTGGGCAAATCAAAAGGGCAGCCGTGGGGAAGTTCGACCTCACACACCCATGGGATCCGAACTTATGATCCATGAGTGAAGTACCGTTGAGCCAACGACGTTAAACAAAGGCACTTGCCGGGAGGTAACCCGGCATATTTTCTTCATTTGTTACAGTTTTTATGTTTATGTCGTTTCTTTTCATACTCGCCCCTTTGTTGTTTTTTGTGTTTTGAACTAAGTCGTTCCGAGAGGAACAGTTTCGTTCAAAAGTGTGGGGGTGAGTCTTTGCACATATTAGTCTGCATGTTTTCTTTTCCTTAAAATTTTTATCTTTTTGAAACTTTTTGAAAATACAAACTTTCATGATGTGAAAATAGATAGATCCGATTCATGCATTTCCTTGTGAAAACTAAATTATGTAAGAACATGCGAATTTAAATTTCAACTTGTCCTTGTGTGCTGAGATAAATGTAGGATGTGGAGTTGAAAGAAATGCCCTAGAGAGGCTTGACAAACACTCAAGGGACCGGATCCTTACTATACGGTTATGTGAAAATTGTGGAGGCTGCACTTCGGGCTTATTGGTGAAGAGTGGACTCCGCCATGTAGCGTCTATGCAAGAGGCGGGACGGGAATCAAACCGTCCATTCTCTAGTCCAAAGTAGCCGGGAAAATAGATGAGCGACCCTCATCTTGACCCGCGTGAAAAAGGCAAGGATGAGAAAGAGCGGGGAGGTATTTCCATATGCTCTCGGGCAATGATTGGACCTCCCAAAAGTGAAGAAAAATGGACATGCAAATCTCATCAAAGGAGCAAAGCTCAAAGAAAGAAATCAGCAAATATGGTGAAACCAAACCGAAGTAAAAGTGAAGTACTCAAAGAGTCAAATCAAAGGCCGAAGGCCAAATCACTACAAAATCTGTCCAACTACGCAAACAAAGAAAAGAGCTCGACCCATTAGCCCGAATCAATCATGTGCAAGAAGAAGCAAGTAACATAACCATATAGTAAGATCGGATCCGAGAGTGCAGTTCAAGGGCCTAAAAAGTGGCTATCACCCAATCATCCAAATTGATTTGCATCTCGGCTCAAAGGTAACAAGTATCTAGTTACTTTCATATGTGAGCATGATTTCGTTTGGAAGCAAGTAAGTTATGCATGCAAAAGGTGAAGTCTAGTTTTGCATCTATCATTCATATTTAAGACTTAGGATGTTGTCGTTCCTCTTATTGACTACACTTGTTCGGGACGAACAAGATTAAGTGTGGGGGTATTTGATGTCGCGTATTTATATGATTCATCAAGTACTACTAAACCCACCAAATAAGACATTTGGTCATACGAACAAGTGCTTGTTAATGTCATTTTGTGTATACAGGCATTTTGGGGTCTAAAGAGGAAACATGCTTAAAAAGGGAGATTTGTGACCAAAAAGCACACCAAGCATTTCTGCCCGAGCGTCGCAACTTTAGCGCTCGCCAATGTGCCGAGGCCCGTGTCTGAGAACCTCAGGTCCCTGACCGAGAACCAGTACCGAAGAAAACCAGGTCCCCGCCCAGGCATCGCCCAGGCCACGCCCAAGCTGTCTAGCACTGAATTCAAGTTACCCAGGCAAACGAGCTGATCTGACAAATCCACCTCAAGAAAAGTGATCAAAATGGAAAATAAGGTGGACAATGTCGGAAAACCAAGGAGAATGCTCGGGCAGATTGGCAGTTGGCCCAGTTCCAAAGTAAAGGCCCCGCGCGCATAGGCACTGAAACCAAGTTGCTCGACCAAACCATGGAATCTGGCAATTCTAGCTCGGCCAAAGTGTTTTAAATGCCCCATAACTTGGACAATCTCATTTCCCAGACAAAACGCCCGAGTGGAACCAGCTCAAGCCCGATCAAGGCCAAACTAGGGTAATTTCGGCTGTTTTGGGATTTCGACCATGTTCCAGGCAAAATCTGGCTTAACATCCTTCTTGAGATCATCTTAGAATGACTTTGTCGTTCAGAATACACTTTCCAAAACCAAGAAGCTCTGGCCAGATTCCGGCCAACTCTGGCCAAGCTCCGATCAACCTCCGGTGATGCTCTAACCTAGCTCCGACCAGTGACAACCAAGTTTCGGCCAAGAACCAACCGAGTCCCATTATTCCGGTTACTTACTATTCAAACTCGGTTGGCTTCTACTAGTTCGGTTAGCCTCAACCAAACCAACTCGGTTGGCCTCAACCGAGTCCAAGGCGGAGCCATTGGGGAGGAACTAGCTCCAAGGCGGTTGGCAAGTCGGTTGGGAGTGCAAGTGGGGAGGCATGTGGTGGCTTGTGGTTGGAGGAGGAAAATGCAAGTGGATGTGTTCTTATCCTTTTCCAAGCCATGTGGGGTGTCATATGGGGAGCCAATCAAAATGGCTAGTCTTTGGGATATTTCTCAAGCTAAACTTAGTCCCCAAGTTTCCTTTGTCTATAAATACAACACCTTTGCCTTAGAATCCATCATGTACATATTAGGAAGTTGAGAGCTTATCTCTCTTCTTCACATTTCAATACAAACACACTTTACTTTGTTGTTCTTGCTCTTGTTCTTGAGGCCGAATGCTTGCTACTCCTTCATGTTCTTGTGATCTTTTATTCCTTGTTTTTGTTCTTGATTTGGAGCTCCTCTCCCTTTACTTTCCTTGTTGTTCTCTTTACTTTCTTGTCGGTTTGCTTACTTTCCTTGTTCTAGCCACGGCTACTTGTATTCCTTGACATGAATACAAGTAGTTAAGGCTATTGTTCTTGTTACAAAAGCTCACGGTTCCTTTACAAGTCCTTTGTTTTCTTTTCGTTTTCCTTTACTTTTATAAGCATGGTGCTTGTATTCCTTGACATGAATACAAGTAGCTAAAGCTTATTTGGTCAAGGGTGTTCATACTTGTGTATGCATCTTGAGACTTGAGCTTAATGCTTCTTTGTGTGTCAATTAGTTTTTGTGCTATACATTCGGTTTGGAAAACGAAGTTAAGTGGATGCTTGAAATAGCAAAGCTTTTCCTAGTGATTCAAACCCCCTTTAAGTCACTTGGTTGATCGGAAATGAGAGATCAAGTGGCTGCACTTTTGAACTAGAAGTCTATGTCTTGATTTTGGAGTAGATTGTGGTGTAAGAGCTTGAAATGGCCTTTCTTAAGGGTTTATATCTTGAAATGGAATAAACCCACACATATGAACACAAAGTAAGTCTATGATGGAATTGTCACAATGTGAGACCCTAGACTGAATATCTTTTGCCCTTACTTATACACACTTTACTTTTCAGCACTTCATTTCAGCACTTACATTCAGTTCTTACTTTCAGCACTTTACATTCAGTACTTTACATTTCTGCACTTTACTTTCAGCACTTTACTTTCACGTACTTTACTTTCCGCACTTTTACTTTCATTACAGCAGTTTTCAACATCAATCAAACATAACATTTTGGTACGTATTGCGCTTGAAACACAGCGTGCGACAAACCAAAACGTATGTTGCATGGTTGATATTGAACTCGGTTGTTCTCGCACTTACTTTACGCACTTTACTTTCAGCACTTTATTTTCAGCACTTTACTTTTCGCACTTTACTTTCAGCACTTTAAATTCAGTCATTTACTTTCTGTATACAAAAACTCACTCAAACCCAACCTGTATTAACTTTCATTTTTCTTTTCTTTTCAAGAACAACTACTCCACACTGACTCTCTTGGGTTTGACCCCTACTTACCGCTTTACTAATCCAATAGTAAGGCCACAGTAGTGGAACTTATAAATGTAAATTTTGCAGCGTTCAACGACGCGCTGTCAAATTTTGGCGACGTTGCCTGGGAGTTGTGTATCGGAATAGCTATTCTATTTGTTTCTTTTTTCTTTTGTTTTCATTTTGATTTGCAGTTTGCCATGTCTTCATACTACGGCATAGAACCTTGGAATGTTGGGGGCAGCAACCTTATGTTTGAAATGCTTAGCCGTGTTCTCAAATTTGGAGGTACCATTGAAGAAGACCCCGTGAGGCATATACAAACGTTCCACTCCATATGCAGCCACATGAAGCCTAAAGATGAATCGCTAGAGGGGTTTAAACTTAAATGCTTTAAATTTTATTTAACTAACTCCGCAATAGCTTGGTATTACTCATGTGCAGCTTATGAAGGTGAATAGGGGGATCTACGAGCCAAATTTCTAGAAGAGTTTTCCCTGCCATCTCTCCGACTTGAAATCTACGAGAAGATCATCAACCTTGAGAAATCCCGGGACAAAACTTTGGACGAGTATGAACAGGCTTGTCGTCGTACCTGTGCAAAAACAATTTATATTTTTCCTCGCTCTTGGCTGTGGGTGAGTACAGTGGTGAGTAAGGGTCGAACCCTAGGGAGCTAGATGGTTACTACTTCGCTCTGTAATAGAGAAAAAGAACAAGAAACTAATGTGAAAGTAGAGGTTAGTGTAATAATCGAGAAGTGCAAGGGATTTATCAATCAAAGGAATATTCAGGTTAGGGTATTATTCAATTGTGACTTGGTTTTATCATTGATTTCTAAATATCATGTTTCTAATTCTTTTAAACCTAATAATTCAATACTCCATTCCAAGATATATCAAATTAGTGCTCTATTTGTTTGTAGCTCTCTAGTATCAAACAAACAGTAAACAATGGATTTATATCGTTCAACTAAATCTAACCTTTCCGGGTATCAACTCAGTTTCACAATATTAATCGAGATAATTAGCACAAGGTTTAATGGAATAATAAAACAAGCATTAAGATTCAAATCTCAAAAACATAAGTCACGATTATTTAACCCTAACCCGAATATGGGTTTTAGTTACACATATTCATAATTAAATAATGCAGGGAAATAAAAGGGACAAGAACTTCACTATGAGATCGAGATTTCAAAAGCAAGGCACGGTGGCTATGGGCGGCGCACGGAGGAGGGTACGGCTGAGCAAGGCTGAGATCCGGCGGAGGAATGGAGAGCAGCAGGTGGTGCACGGCCAAGTGAAGAGAATAGTATTCGAATATGAGATGGGATGACAGCACTGCTCTTCTATTTATAGGGTTTGAGAAACCCTAACTTGGTCATAAAGCTACGAAACCCTAGCGTCGCATACAAATTGGGCCGGCTGCTGGACTTTGGAACTTGGACTTTTTTCCGAAGTACTGTTCATGGGCCGGAATTACTGTTCATCGGACACTGTTCACGCCGGAATCACTATTCACGCCGGAGTTACTATTCACGCCGGAATCACTATTCACGCCGGAGTTACTATTCACGCGGAATCACTATTCACGCCGGAGTTACTGTTCACGAGCCGAAAAACACTGTTCACGGCCCTCCTTTGGTCTGATCTTCAATTGCGATGTTTCTGGCATGAAAATGCCGTCTTTTAAGCGTGATTCCTCCTAGAGCTTCCAAATCACCTGAAACACGAAACAACACTAAAAAGTAACTGTTCGCATAATAAAGTGAATGAAATGGTGGGATTTAATGACTCGACAAGTCGTATAAATACGGCTCATCAAACCACCCCACACTTAAACTTGTTCGTCCCGAACAAGGACTAGGTCATAAGAGGAAAAAATGAAGTACGAACATCACAAAGCTTCGGTCATCCTAGACGTGCTACATGGACATGAATCGATTACTCTAGATCTCGCCTGTTATGCATGCTCGCTACTAATGTCTTTGTGCTAAAACATGGGTTAAAGATACGTGTTACCTTTGGGTCGAGATGCAAATCAATTCGGATGTATCTGGAGATAGCCCTGTTTAGACCCATGAACCCTCATTCTCGGGCTCGAACTCGCTGCTATGTGGTTATGCTTTGCCGCTTTTTCTTGCACGTGATTGATTCGAGCTCCAAAGTGTTGAGAGATTTCGGTCAGCTATAGTGTCATCTGATTCGGAATTTCAATGATGCTGTCACATGAGACGTGTGGACTATCACGATGGTTGTGAATTTGTTGCTTTGTAGTGCGGATTGTGATTTGATCGAACCGTGGTTTCTCCTCCTTTTGACGCGAGTCAAGCCGAGGGTCGCTCGTCTATTTTCCCGGCTACTCGGATTAGAAACCTTCCTGCTCTTACTCATCATCGTCCTTTCGACACGGGTCAAGTCAAGGGTCGCTTGCCTGTTTTCTCGGCTACTTGGACTAGAGCTTGGACGGTGTGAAGTTTTCCCGTCCCGACCAACCGCAAAGGGTACCGCAGCGGCGGAGCAGACTCGTACTATGTTGCCTCGAAGTGCTAGCCTCCACGAACTCCACATAACCACATATCCTGAGTTCGGCCTTTGAACGATCTGTCAAGTCTCTCTAGGGCATTGCTATCAACTCCACATCCCTGTTTATCTCAACTGACAAAGGCATGCAGAATTTTAAGATCACATGTTAGTCGCACAAATCAATTTTCACCAAAGACATGCATGTAAAATCGGCTATATCTATTTCACCTAATCACTATCCAATACTGCAAGTCTAGGAAATAGTGAAGTATCATGTACAAAAAATTTTAAAAATGACTCGAAACGTGCTGACTCTGTGCAGGGTGCATGAAATAAACGTGCTGACTCGATAACTGACTCTCCCACCCCACACTTTTGAAATAAGCCGTGTCCTCACGGCACGACTTAAATCTAGACTCACAATGCATGCATAAATAAAACAAAGGGAAATAAGAAAGGAGTAAGGACAGGCAATTCCCTCGTGCGTGCGTGACAATCAGAGACGACTGATAATTCTCCTGTGAGTCCTCCAAGAGCACCATTGGAGCTTGTATCGCAGCGTGAGTTCGTCATACGATGAAAGGTCTGTGTCGATGACATTAAGACGAATAAAAGATTCCCAGGAGGTTGGAGGAGTCACAATGGTCTCACTTAAAACCCAACCTCCTTAGACTCGTAAGTCTTTGTGACAGAATCTTTAAACGCTCATGTTTCTCGACGCAACTTATTCAAAGTGTGAACTACTCATGCTGGATACAGTCTTTTGCTAACATCTATGATACGTTCGCCTCTGTCCCTGCATGAAGATCATCTTCTTTCCCAAGTACAATGTGATGAAAAGACTCAAGACTCAGATAAACATAAATAGCAAATAATATGAGAAAATGAAAAGTGCAGGGCTGCCTCCCTGCGAGCGCCTTTGTTTTACGTCGTTGGCTCGACGGTACCTCTTTAGGGATCACAAGTTAGGATCCCAAGGGCGTGTGAGGTCATACTTCTGCATGGCCTCTCCTTCTGTTCTTCCATACTGCTCCTCTAGCTGTCCATTCGGCTCTACCTTCCAAAGATCAGGCGGATTCGCCTTTACATCCTTCTGAGCTGGCGAGGCCACCTTTATCATAGTCACTGGTCCATTGAGTCGTATTCTAGTGTTCCTCCATCCTGGTTTCCACTCAAGTGTGCCAAGCCTCGGTCGTTTCTTTATGTATGAGTGATTAGCATGGACGTTCAGTTCTTTATCTTCAAGAGATGTCAAGTGTGTGCCCATATCAATCTTCTTCTTCTTGGCACAGATGAGTGGTTGTCTAGGAATAAGTGTTCGAGGAACAATGTTTCTACCATGCTTTCCAGGCGGTTCTTCTCGAACTGTGATGAGTGAGTACTCCATCGTTGCCTTCTCTGGCTCATGCTTCGCTTCTATTCTGCCTTCAAGCTTATCCTTGTCGATCATGTGGTCCTTAGGAGCAATCACCTGTATTGGAACTGGCAGAGGAGTGTCAGGCACTAGACTTTCTTTGACTGCTTCGACAGTGAGGGCTTGCTCTGCCTCTGGTGCTGTGATAGTAAGGGCTGGTTCTGTCTCGGGCATATCCGTAATGAGGTCAGTGCATATCTTGGAGAGCTCGGTAATGGGGACTGACTCGAGTGGCTCGGTCGGATCTTCTAGAGGTGCTAGTGGCCTGTCTTCTTCCAAATATTTGGGGTAGTCCGACTTGAGCTCTTCTTCCTTCAACCATTGGTCCTCATCTTCTGCCGGTTCCGAGATAGGCTCTATTAGATCCTCTGCCATGTCCTCCCCTGTTTTTGTACCGACATCTTCTTCCTGATTTCTGCTCAACTTGGATATTGTTTCTGCTAACTCGGCTGAGCCGTTATCGGTGTTGGCCATATACTGGTTCAGGTATGCACTTGGCTGCTGGGTGCTAGCTGCCAGCTCTCTTACTATGTCCTCTAGCGATTTGGTCTGCTCTTGTACTGGTTTAGATTTCTCGGCCAAATTGTCTATTTCTTTGATCAGCTTGATCCGAGATTGTCTTGAGCTTTCTGCCATATCTTCTATCAAACCCCAAAGCTCGTTCATGTCCAAGTTATTCACCGAGCCTCCTGGTGCAGCTTCATTAAGCCTGTTCCACTCATATTGCAACATTCCATCGAGAAACCTTTGAAGAAGATAGGGGTACGTGAATCCATGGTGCGGGCAGCTCGCCAAAATGGAACTGAAGCGTGTCAAATATTCGTCCATGTTTTCGGCCCAGGATTGCTCAAGGGTGATGATCTTCTCGCGGGCATCAAGTCTGAAGGATGATGGTGGGTAGTACTCCCCATAATTACACGGCTCACTTCCGTAGTAGGAAGTCATGTCGAATCTGCAAGTGAATCAGAAAAACGTGCAAGCTAGCATGGCACCGATTATCATGAACATACTAGCAACAAAGGGTCCCCAGGAAATTGGAGGGGTCACAGCGGTCCCACTTAAAACCCAATTTCCTTAGACTCGTAAGTCTTGGTGACAGGACCCTCTGAGAGCTAGAAAACGAAATCGAAAGAAATTGAAAACAAAAATCGAACAGTTGGGGTTTTTGAATTATTGAGATCACCGAATAGCAAATTTCGAAATAAGCAAGAAAAAATAAACTAAAAAGAAAAGAAGAACAAATTTCACCGTGCTTAGCTCCCCGGCAACGGCGCCATTTTGAACAGGCTTGTCGTCGTACCTGTGCAAAAACAATTTATATTTTTCCTCGCTCTTGGCTGTGGGTGAGTACAGTGGTGAGTAAGGGTCGAACCCTAGGGAGCTAGATGGTTACTACTTCGCTCTGTAATAGAGAAAAAGAACAAGAAACTAATGTGAAAGTAGAGGTTAGTGTAATAATCGAGAAGTGCAAGGGATTTATCAATCAAAGGAATATTCAGGTTAGGGTATTATTCAATTGTGACTTGGTTTTATCATTGATTTCTAAATATCATGTTTCTAATTCTTTTAAACCTAATAATTCAATACTCCATTCCAAGATATATCAAATTAGTGCTCTATTTGTTTGTAGCTCTCTAGTATCAAACAAACAGTAAACAATGGATTTATATCGTTCAACTAAATCTAACCTTTCCGGGTATCAACTCAGTTTCACAATATTAATCGAGATAATTAGCACAAGGTTTAATGGAATAATAAAACAAGCATTAAGATTCAAATCTCAAAAACATAAGTCACGATTATTTAACCCTAACCCGAATATGGGTTTTAGTTACACATATTCATAATTAAATAATGCAGGGAAATAAAAGGGACAAGAACTTCACTATGAGATCGAGATTTCAAAAGCAAGGCACGGTGGCTATGGGCGGCGCACGGAGGAGGGTACGGCTGAGCAAGGCTGAGATCCGGCGGAGGAATGGAGAGCAGCAGGTGGTGCACGGCCAAGTGAAGAGAATAGTATTCGAATATGAGATGGGATGACAGCACTGCTCTTCTATTTATAGGGTTTGAGAAACCCTAACTTGGTCATAAAGCTACGAAACCCTAGCGTCGCATACAAATTGGGCCGGCTGCTGGACTTTGGAACTTGGACTTTTTTCCGAAGTACTGTTCATGGGCCGGAATTACTGTTCATCGGACACTGTTCACGCCGGAATCACTATTCACGCCGGAGTTACTATTCACGCCGGAATCACTATTCACGCCGGAGTTACTATTCACGCGGAATCACTATTCACGCCGGAGTTACTGTTCACGAGCCGAAAAACACTGTTCACGGCCCTCCTTTGGTCTGATCTTCAATTGCGATGTTTCTGGCATGAAAATGCCGTCTTTTAAGCGTGATTCCTCCTAGAGCTTCCAAATCACCTGAAACACGAAACAACACTAAAAAGTAACTGTTCGCATAATAAAGTGAATGAAATGGTGGGATTTAATGACTCGACAAGTCGTATAAATACGGCTCATCAGAGTACTTGGCGTACTTTGACTCCATTGTGACGAGCTGCCCGCACCATGGATTCACTAACTTCGATCTTCTTCAAAGGTTTCTCGGTGGGATGATGCCACAAGAGTGGAATTGGCTAAATGATGCAGCGGGAGGCTCGGTGATGGACTTAACCATGAATGATCTCAGGAACCTAATAGATGATATGGTCGAGAGGTCAATGCCAAGACAAGATCAGACCGAGCCGCTCGAGGACGATATGAAAGAGTTGGCAGCTAGCATCCAGCAATTGAGTGCCATGATACACCAAAACCAGGTTGAAAACAAGGAATTCTGGGTGGCTAAAAAAGAAGCTTCAGACCGGATCAATGAGATGCTCTGGCCAAGAGTCATTCACGGATGCACAGTCGTCGTGTGCAAAAGCAAAAGATAAATTTATAAGTTTGCTACACGTGACTTCACTATTGGGTAGCAAAGCGGTAAGTAGGGGTCGAACCCAAGGGAATTAGTGGATAGTTGTTCTTTAAGGGATTTGTACAGAAATGTAAATGCGATTGGGGTTGTTTGTGGTTTTAGTACTGAAAGTAAATTGCTGGAAAGTGAACGACTGAAAATAAAGTGCTGAAAGTAAAGTGCTGGAAAGTAAAGCACTGAAAGTAAAGTGCGGAAAGTAAATGACTGAAAAGTAAAGTGCAGAAAGTAAATGACTGAAAAGTAAAGTGCGGAAAGTAAATTGCGTAAAGTAAATACTGAAAGTAAAGTGCTGGAACAGTCGAGTTCAATGTGAACCACAAACACACCTTTGGCACTGGCCGCACGCTATATTTCAAGCGCAATGCGTGCCAATGTTATGTTGGATTGACGTTGAACAAGTCTGTAGTAAGCGTATGGAAATGTAAAGTGCGTAAAATAAAGTGCGTAAAAGTAAAGTGCGTAAAAGTAAATTGCTGGAATAGTCGAATTCAATATCAACTGATCAATATACTTTTGGTACTGGCCGCACGCTATAAGCGTAATGCGTACCAAAGATATATTGGGTTAATATTGAAAGCGTCTGTAGTAAGCGTACTGAAATGTAAAGACTGAAAGTAAATTGTGGAAATGTAAAGACTGAAAAGTAAAGTGCGTAAAGTAAAGTGCGTAAAGTAAAGTTAGTTGCGGAAAGTAAAGTTAGTTGCGGAAAGTAAAGTTAGTTGCGGAAAGTAAAGTTAGTTGCAGAAAGTAAAGTACTGAAAGTAAATGTTAGTTGCGGAATGTAAAGGTACTGAAAGTAAATGGTACTGCAAGTAAGCAGTTGATAATAGGACTGAAAGTAAAGTGACGAGTGGTGTTTTAATTAATGGAAAGATTCGGTTTTAGGGGCCTTGTATCATTGTCCATTCATCATCGACCTCTAATGATCATTCTAAGTGTTCAAAGATGTATCAAGGCCATTTCTAGCACTCGACTTGCCACACCGTCTAGTCCTTTTTAAGACATAGAACACTTGTTCTATTTAGGCTAATTCCTCCTTTCGAAGTATCTTAGCCCATGTGCATCCACTTGATCAATCATTTCCGATCAACCAAGAGGTGTTTTAAAGAGGTTGAACTCTATGGAAAAGCTTTGCTCTTTCGAGCCTCCACTTAACCACGTATGTTCACGAACCCCATGGAAGAGTTTTGCTCTTTCGAGCCTCCACTCAACCAATAGTGTTCTAACCTAGTATAAGGCACATAGAACAAGTTTGAACATAATAGAAGCGTTAAGAAAAGGGTCTAAAACGTTTGCATGATACAAGCACACTGATGGACCAAAGTTATACGAGTCAGAAACACAGTAAAACCCCCTTAATTAGACTGTTTGTCTATCTAACTTCTACGTGTTAGTCCCGATATATTTCCACAGGGCATTTTAGAGACTGAAGTGAAAACACGCTAAGGAGAGGATTTTATGCTGAAAAGATAACAAGAGTCAATACAAGGTCAAGATCATATGCCGACTGAAGAAATATCAAGGATCCTGACGTTGAATTGACCAGAACAAATTAATCAGAAGAATCAGGAGTGGAGTCAAGACAGCCCGGGGAAGAAACACATTGACAGTTTTGTGAAAAGACTGCACAAAACTGTACAAAACTCACACATTGGGCAAGGATGACCGGCCACTTGAAGAAGTGGTGGCCAAGGGAGGAGCTCCTCCTCCTTGGCCACCGCCTACCGGCGGCTCACGGTGGTAGTGACCGGCGGCTTTTGGAGCTCCTCCACATGTCACCACCACCTTCCTCCTCCTCTCCTCCCTCCACATGTGGCCATCTCCTCCCTCCATTTTCTCCTCCAATCAAAATGCAACACTTGCCTCCATCTCCTCCTCCTCCCATGGCTATAAAAGGAGAGCTCCTCCTCCTCATTTCACACACCAAAATCCATAATTCACTTCTCTCTCTAGAAGTTGTAATAATTGTAATGTTGTAATCTTGGCTTTGGAAATAAAGGAAAGCTCCCTTGGCGCTTCAACGGTTGTAAGTATTATTTTTAGTATTTATTTAACTGTTGTCTTTAATTCCTTAGTATAATGTTTAGCGCGATGAATAGTAGCTAAACTTGTAGTTCGGTCTAAGGGGCGCACTTGTATTATGAAATGTTTTAAGACTATTAACTTAGTGTTTAGTCTTAGTATTCAAAACTTGTTCTATGTGCCATATATAGTCAGAGTTTCCAAGGTTGAGTGGATGCTGTAACAAGCAAATCTCTTCTGTGGGAATTCGTGATCATACTCAGGTAGTGGAAGCTGTAATAAGCAAAGCTATCTGAGGAGTTCGACTCATCCTAAATCCCATCTGGTCGAGCGTAACTGTGAGATCAGGTGGATGCACCCAGGCTAGCATACCTTAGGGTATTGGTGCTAGACTGAAATAGAACAGGAGTTGCTTTAAACCGGTGTTGCAAGTCTTGAGCTATAACTAGCCTCGATTCACCGTTTGAATACTTAGATGATTCACTAATGGTCAATGATAAACAGGATATAATACAAGTCCCCTGAAACTGAACATTTCTCTTAATCATTAAAATAGTAATTTACTTTCCAGTATTAAAATCAACCAACCAACCAATCAATCAATCAAAATAGCTGGTAGCTTTAAAACCAACCAACCGACCTTAAACACGTTCCCACGCTGCGTAATTCCCCCCGAAGAACAATTATTCCCCTAGTTCCCTTGGGTTCGACCCCTACTTACCAAGTACTACCCAGTAGTATAGTTGCGAGTAGCGGACTATTATAAATTTATTTGCACAATCGCTTTGACGACGAGCGGTTCTGTCAAATTGGCGCCGTTGCCGGGGAACTAGTCATCGGATAACTGTTCTTCCCTCCCCTTTCTTTTTCTTTCTTTTTCCTATGTCATTACCCGTTACGCATGCATGGACAACGCGATTTCTGCCCCTGTTCGGAGGAACGGAGGGAGAAGACCCTGTACAGCACTGCCAAAACTTCCACCAAGTCTGCCACAATATCAAACCTGAAAACGAAGTGTTAGAAGAATTTAAGCTGAAATGCTTTAAATTCTCTCTAACCGACTTCGCCACGATATGGTACTACAAATCCACCGCTTGCAGTGCAGAACATTTCGTAGACCTCTGCGTTCCGTTCCTGAAAGAATTCTCCCCACCATCTTTACGCCAAGAAACCCGCGAGAAGATCCTGAACCTTCAACAATCCCGGGATGAGACTTTGGACGAATACTACATGAACTACGATGCCATCGTCTCAAGCTGCCCGCACCATGGATTTACGAAGAAAATTCTTCTCCAAAAATTTCTTCGTGGGATGAGGTCCGAAGAGCTGGGAAGAGTCAACGAAGCTATGAGAAGGTCTGCCACAAACCTCACCATTGCAGACATGTGGTACCTGATAACTGGCCTAGCCGCTGCCACAAGACGAGTTTCCCACACTGACGAGGAAATGCAGACAGAAGAAGCTGACCCTGAGGCTGACAAAGAAGAAACCACCGAGCCGTCAGAAGAGACTTCCGAACCATCCGAGGAATCAGACATGGAAAGCACAGGAAGCAACGAAGTAGAAGTCCAGAATACCACTGACGAACTGCCCAAGCCATACCCGACTATCATTACCCAGGCAGCTGAGACTATCTACGATCAGTTCTTCACGAACCAACATTACGAGGCAGAACCAAGCCTCATGAGGCCTTCCCGACTTTTCCCCTTGATCAATGAGCAAGTCGCAGCGAACTATGCGATCCAAGAAGAGGCTGAAAAGCGGATGGGAAAAGGGCCTGAGCAGAATGACTCCTACATGGAGCACGCTTTCGCCATGACTGGACAAGGCAGCCCTAAACAGGAGAACACCCAGTTCAAGAAGCTGATAGTGAAAGGTCCCTCGCCTTCTCAGAGACGTTGGAAGGAGATACCATCAGAACTGGACCCAAACCCGTCGTCTGCTAAAAAATCAGGAAGACTGACCACAAGAATCAAAGTCGGTGGAATCAAGAAGTTTGACCTCAGCCACCCATGGGACCCAAACCAATGAACTACAAACGAGGTATCGTCGAGCCAACGACGTTAAACAAGTGCACTGGTCGGGAGGTAACCCGACACTATCTTACTTTTCCGCACTTTAATTTCTGTCATTTAAATTCAGTATTTAGTTTTAAGCTTGCATGACTTTTGAACTAAGGCACGCCTTCGTTCAAAAGTGGGGGGTGAGAACCACCTGTGTACATAAATAACATGCTGCTGTTTTTTTTTCTTTTTTAATAAGTACCTTTTTGAAAATATGAACTTAAGAATGTGAAAAAGATAAATCATAATTCATGCATTAACCTTGTGAAAATTCAACTGTTTAAAAACTTAGAATGTAACTTTTCATTTGTCCTTTGTGCTGAGATAACTAGGGATGTGGAATTGATATAAACTGCCCTAGAGAGGCTTGGCAAGCAATCAAAGGATCAGATCAAACTATATGGTTTTCGAAGTCAGTGGAGGCTGCACTTCGGGTTTTCAGTGAATAATTGAAGTCAACTCCGCCAAGAAGCATCTATGCAAAGGCGAGGACGGGAATCAGACCGTCCTCTCTCTAGTCAAAATAGCCGAGAAAATAGATGAGCGACCCTCATCTTGACCCGCGCAAAATGACAAAGACAAGTGGAGCGGGGAGGTATTTCCATAGGCTTGCGGGCGATGATTGGACCTCCCAAAAAGGCTTGAGAAAATGGACTAGCAGTCACAAAAAGGCGAAAAGCTCAATGAAGCAAATCAAAAGAGGCCAAAGGCCCAAAATTGTGAAGGTTTTAACCGAGCAAAAGTGAAGCACTCAAAAAAGTCAAATCAAAGGCCAAAGGCCGATTCACTACAACAACAAAAAGCAGTCCCTTGCCAAAGAAGAAAATCAAAAAGGCTCAACTCACTGAAACCCGAATCGAATCACGTGCATGAGAAAGCTACAAGAAAACCATATAGTACGAGACGATCCCAAGATTGCAGTCCAGGAGCCTAAAAAGGGCTATCTCCCGAGACATCCAATATAATTTGCATCTCAGCACGGAGGTACAAGTATTAAGTTTCTTCAATTTATTTACGCAGTTTAATTTGGTAATAAGTAAGCAATGCATGAATTAGGATAGATCGAGTACCACAGTCTAATTTTCATATTCCAAAGCCAAACTTAGAACTTACGCCCTTTAATAGCATTGTTCGGGACGAACAACTAAAAGTGGGGGGTAATCTGATGGACCAAAGTTATACGAGTCAGAAACACAGTAAAACCCCCTTAATTAGACTGTTTGTCTATCTAACTTCTATGTGTTAGTCCCGATATATTTCCACAGGGCATTTTAGAGACTGAAGTGAAAACACGCTAAGGAGAGGATTTTATGCTGAAAAGATAACAAGAGTCAATCCAAGGTCAAGATCATATGCCGACTGAAGAAATATCAAGGATCCTGACGTTGAATTGACCAGAACAAATTAATCAGAAGAATCAGAAGTGGAGTCAAGACAGCCCGGGGAAGAAACACATTGACAGTTTTGTGAAAAGACTGCACAAAACTGTACAAAACTCACACATTGGGCAAGGATGACCGGCCACTTGAAGAAGTGGTG
Organism: Rhodiola kirilowii; assembly: GCA_033675215.1. Taxonomy (NCBI): domain Eukaryota; kingdom Viridiplantae; phylum Streptophyta; class Magnoliopsida; order Saxifragales; family Crassulaceae; genus Rhodiola; species Rhodiola kirilowii. The sequence goes on from CM066200.1 coordinate 27,843,957, forward strand.
GCCAAGGGAGGAGCTCCTCCTCCTTGGCCACCGCCTACCGGCGGCTCATGGTGGTGGTGTCCGGCGACTTTTGGAGCTCCTCCACATGTCACCACCACCTTCCTCCTCCTCTCCTCCCTCCACATGTGGCCATCTCCTCCCTCCATTTTCTCCTCCAATCAAAATGCAACACTTGCCTCCATCTCCTCCTCCTCCCATGGCTATAAAAGGAGAGCTCCTCCTCCTCATTTCACACACCAAAATCCATAATTCACTTCTCTCTCTAGAAGTTGTAATATTTGTAATGTTGTAATCTTGGCTTTGGAAATAAAGGAAAGCTCCCTTGGCGCTTCAACGGTTGTAAGTATTATTTTTAGTATTTATTTAACTGTTGTCTTTAATTCCTTAGTATAATGTTTAGCGCGATGAATAGTAGCTAAACTTGTAGTTCGGTCTAAGGGGCGCACTTGTATTATAAAATGTTTTAAGACTATTAACTTAGTGTTTAGTCTTAGTATTCAAAACTTGTTCTATGTGCCATATATAGTCAGAGTTTCCAAGGTTGAGTGGATGCTGTAACAAGCAAAGCTCTTCTGTGGGAATTCGTGATCATACTCAGGTAGTGGAAGCTGTAACAAGCAAAGCTATCTGAGGAGTTCGACTCATCCTAAATCTCATCTGGTCGAGCGTAACTGTGAGATCAGGTGGATGCACCCAGGCTAGCATACCTTAGGGTATTGGCGCTAGACTGAAATAGAACAGGAGTTGCTTTAAACCGGTGTTGCAAGTCTTGAGCTGTAACTAGCCTCGATTCACCGTTTGAATACTTAGATGATTCACTAATGGTTAATGATAAACAGGATATAATACAAGTCCCCTGAAACCGAACATTTCTCTTAATCATTAAAATAGTAATTTACTTTCAAGTATTAAAATCAACCAACCAACCAATCAATCAATCAAAATAGCTGGTAGCTTTAAAACCAACCAACCGACCTTAAACACGTTCCCACGCTGCGTAATTCCCCCCCGAAGAACAATTATTCCCCTAGTTCCCTTGGGTTCGACCCCTACTTACCAAGTACTACCCAGTAGTATAGTTGCGAGTAGCGGACTATTATAAATTTATTTGCACAATCGCTTTGACGACAAGCGGTTCTGTCACACACCCCTTCAACCGAATGAAGGGTTTAGCTACGAATATCCATAGAGGTGGATACCATAGCTAAGTGCTTGGAAAAGTAAAGGTTTTGGTTTTGAAAACAAAGACAAGAAAGTAAGGTTTTGGAAAGTAAAACTCAAGAACAAACTTGAGCACTCAAGAACCAACAAGAGTACTCAAGATTCAAAGCAAAATAAAGACAAGAAAGCAAAGATTTGGAAAGTAAAACTCAAGAACAAACTTGAGCACTCAAGAACCAACAAGAGTACTCAAGATTCAAAGCAAAATAAAGACAAGAAAGTAAAAGAGGACTCACGGTTTTGACAAAGAAAATGAAGAACAAACTCAAACTTCACTCAAGAACTCTCAAGAACAAGAGAGAACAAGAGAGAAGGTAGAGCTTTTGATTTCAAAACACAAGTGTTTACAAGGATTTGTGGTATGGATTTTAGAGAGATTCTCTACCTAAGTTACAAGTGATGATGATTCAAGGAGGGGAAGCCTCCTTTTATAGCCAAATGTGGCAGTTGGAGGAGTGAGTGGAATGAGATATTTCCTCCTCCAACCGCCTCTAGTCCTCCCATAAGTCCGGTTGGCCTCGGTTGCTCTTTGGTTGCTCTTCGGTTGGAGTTTGGATGAGCCAAAGGGTGCACTTGCCTTGCACATTGGTGGCTAGAGCATGGATGTGGCAAAGGACAATTACATGAGCATGGTTGAGGCTTGGGCAAGTTTGGTTGAGGTATGATTTCAAACCAAAAGACAAACCGATGTGAATAGTATAACCTAACCGGGAATTAAGTAGTTTGGTTGGACTTCGCCGGATTTTGATCGGAGTTGGGCTAAAATGACTGGAGCAAGGTGGTGGTTGGATTTGGCTTGATCGGAGCATCGCCAGAAGTTGATTGGACCATGGCCAGAGCTTGGCCAGAATTTTGGCCGGAGCTGCTGGAATTTTGGCCGGCGGTCCTTGGCTCTTGGAATGCTGATAAAATTCTAAGCCTAATGGTCGAAGTAGTTTAGCCGGAATCTGCTCAGGGCCTCGTCGGGCCTGGTTGGAAGTTCTGGTCGGGTGCGGGTCTCGGTGCGGGTCTCGGCGCTCTCGGCACTTGGGTCTCGGTGCTCTCGGCACAGGTGCTCGGCGCTCTCGGCACGGGCGCTCGGCGTTGGTTCTCGGGTGTTCCTGGGACGCGTCCCGGCTTTCTTGGCACCCGGCCCGGTTCTCTCGGCACTCGGCCCGGTACTCTCGGCAGGGACCTGCGGTTCTCGGTATGGGCTCCCGGGCACGTCCGGCATTTCCAGGACGCGGCCCAAGATTTCTCGGTCCCGACTGGGCTCTTCGGTCCACGACTTGACTTGTAATCCATTTTTGGTTTAAGAACCCTCTTTTTAGCTCATTTCTTCTCTAAACCTCAAAATAGCCTGTACAACAAAAGTGGAACTAACAAGTAAACGTTGTTAAGACAAAGTGTCTAATTTGGTGGGTTTAACTATCTTAATGAATCATATAAATATGGTCCATCAGATCACCCCACACTTATACTTGTTCATCCCGAACAATGCTATTCGAGAGAGAAACACAAAATCCAAGTAATAAGCTCTAAATAGGAAAGTGAGAATGTGGGACTAGATTTATCCTATCCAAGCATTACTTACTTGTTACCAAACTAAACCGTGTAAATACTTAGAAGAAACTTGATACTTGTACCTTCGAGCCGAGATGCAAATTAATTCGGATGATTCGGGAGATAGCCCTTTTCAGGCTCCTGGACTGCATTCTTGGGACCAACTCGCACTATATGGTTAACTTGTAGCTTTCTCTAGCACGCGATTTGGTTCGAGTTTCAATGGTCTGACCTCTTTGACTTCTTTTTGATGAGGGACAGCTTTTGAAGTGATTTGGTCTTTGGCCTTCGATTTTTGAATTGGAGTTTCTTCACTTTTGTTTCGGTTAAAACCTTCACATTTTTGGCCTTTGGCCTTTGATTTGCTTCTTCGAGCTTTGCTTCTTTGTGATTTGCTTGTCCATTTTCTCAATCTTTTGGGAGGTCCAATCATCGCCCGAGAGCATATGGAAATACCTCCCCGCTCTTTCTCATCCTCGCCGTTTCGCGCGGGTCAAGATGAGGGTCGCTCATCTATTTTCTCGGCTACTAGGACTAGAGATAGGACGGTTTGATTCCCGTCCCGCCTCTTGCATAAACGCTGCACGACGGAGATGACTCTAATTTCCAATGAAACCCGAAGTGCAGCCTCCACTGACTTCGTAAACCATATAGCGAAATCCGATCCTTCGAGTGCTTGCCAAGCCTCTCTAGGGCATTTTATATCAACTCCACATCCCCTGTATATCTCAGCACAAAGGGACAATTAAGAAGTTACATCCTCAAGTTTTTATACAGTTGAGATTTCACAAGGTAAATGCTTGAATTTAGATCTATCTTTTTCACATTCTCAAGTTCTTATTTTCAAAAAGATAATATTAAGGGAAAAGGAAAAAGAAAGCATGTTAAACTAATTATGTGCAAAGGCAGTTCTCACCCCACACTTTTGAACGAAGGCATGCCTCTCGGCATTACTTAGTTCAAAAGCCGATTGCAAGCAAATATTTACAAGAGAAGGAAATGACATAAGGAAAAGGGAAGAACTGAACTCCCTTTACGGTGTCATTGCATGTCGAGGACATGCAAGCAAATGACATGGCTCGGAGCGGAATAATTGAGGGAGTTCGGCTGGGGCCTTGAACTCTTGGCGCTCCCCAAAGCTGATTCCTATACAAGTAGTCATTCCTTCTATACACAAAAATGGGTGAGAGCGACTGACAAGGTAAAAACTAAATGACAGAAATTAAAATGACTGAAAATAAGATAGATGTCGGGTTACCTCCTGACCAGTGCCTTTGTTTAACGTCGTTGGCTCGACGATTGGGGATTGACGGAGCCCACTGCACTGTCGTTAAGGTGCAATGTTCTCTGTGCAAATAAATTTATATTTTCCGCTACTCGCGACTTCACTACTGGGTAGTAAGTGGTAAGTAGGGGTTGAACCCAAGGGAATTAGGGGGATATGTTGTTCTTTAAGGGATTTGTACAGCGAGGGAGCGTGTTTTAAGGTTGATTGAGATTTTAGCGGTTATGACTAAGTGACTTTTTTTTGGTTGTTTTTGGTTTTGAGTGCGGAAAAGTAAATTACAGAAAATAAATACTGGAAAGTAAAAAGAAAGACTTACAGTGGGTGATGCGTGATTTGCGAGTCCTCCGGAGGATGAGCGGAGTTGATTAAGGCAGTTATACTAGAAAAGTAAATATAAGGGGGTTTTGTAATTCAAGGAAAACATTCGGTTTCAGGGGCCTTGTATCATAGTTGTTTATCATCGACCGCTAATGATCATACTAAGTGTTCAAAGATGAATCGAGGCCATTTCTAAGCGCAAGACATGCAACATTGTTTAAAACACTTGTTCTACTTTAGACTAATTCCTCCTTTCGAAGTATCTTAGCCTTGTGTGCATCCACCTGATCTTTCAGTTACGATCGACCAAGTGGTGTTTTAGATAAGTCGAACTCCTCAGATAAGTTTTGCTTGTTACAGCTTCCACTTACCAAGTATGTTCACGAATCTCCACGGAAGAGCTTTGCTTGTTACAGCTTCCACTCAACCTTGGAAATTCTGACTATATATGGCACATAGAACAAGTTTTGAACACAAAGCGGCATTAAGTGCAGGGTCTAAAACATTTTACAATACAAGTACATCCCTTTAACCGAATAAAGAGTTTAGCTACGAATTTCCATAGAGGTGGATACCATAGCTAAATACTCGGGGGTTTTTGAAAACAGTAAGAGGAGAGGGGGTGGAATACTCAAGAACTAACAGGAGTATTCCCAATTCCTACTGAATACTCAAGAACCAACAGGAGTATTCTCTACAGTATTATAATACTCAAGAACCGACAGGAGTATTATAATTTCAAACCGTTATAATACTCAAGAACCAACAAGAGTATTATTTCAAAAACCAAACGTACAAATGTACCAAACTTTTAGAGAGAGAAGTGAAATGTTGATTTGAGGATGATGAAATGAGGAGGGGATGGCTTCCTTTTATAGCCACAAGGGGAGGAGATGGATGGTGGAGATGGTGGCATGTGGCTTTGATCCAAGGGAGGAGGAAGGAGGCTCCAAAGCCGCCGGTTCCAAGTCACCATGGAGGAAGCCGCCGGTTGCATGGAGGAGGGGAGGAGGAAGGCCACCCATGAGTCATATTCTTCCCCAAAGCCACCGGTCACCTTGGGCAAAAGGATAAGTTTTGTGTGGTTTTGTGCAGTCTTTTCACAAAACTATCAGTCCAATTTCGCTCCGGTCTGACTTTGGTTGTTCCTCGGTTGGATTTGAATTGAGTAATTCAGTGTCACGATCTTGAGATTTCTGCATTCAGCGTCTGATCTTGACCTTGGAATGACTCGTAACATCTTTTCAGCGTAAAATCCTCTCCTTAGCGTGTTTTCTCTCTAGAGTCCAAAATACCCTGTAGAAATATATCGGGACTAACAAGCAGAAGTTAAATAGACAAATAGTCTAATTTGGTGGGGTTTACTGTGTTTTTGATTCGTATAATTATGGTCCATCAGGGATCACAAGTTTGGATCCCATGGGCGGTTCAGGTCGTATTTCTGCGGAGTTAAGTCGACTTCGCCATGGTAATGTTTGACTCGCTGCCCGTTCACCGTGAATCTGCTTCCATTGTCCATGCTTTCCAACTCAAGCATCCCATGGTTGAATACCTTAGTCACGGTATAAGGGCCGGTCCATCTTGATTTTAGTTTGCCAGGCATCAACTTCAACCGTGAGGAGAAGAGTAGCACTAGTTGTCCTTCCTCAAATAAGCGTCGGAGGATGAATTTGTCATGATACAATTTGGTCCGCGCTTTGTAGTCCGTTTGCCCTTCATAGGCCTCAAGCCGCAACTCCTCAAGCTCACACAGATTAAGCTTCTTATCCAGTCTGGCAGCCTTCAAATCCGGATTGCAATCCTTGAGCGCCCAATAGGCTTTATATTCTAATTCCACCGGAAGGTGGCATGCCTTCCCATAAACTAGCCGAAAGGGGGAGGTTCCAATTGGCGTCTTGTATGCCGTCCGATAAGCCCAAAGAGCTTCATCTAGCCTCTGACTCCAATCTTTCCTTGCCGGCTTCACCATTTTTTCTAGAATACCTTTGATTTCGCGGTTGGAGATCTCCGCTTGACCATTGGTTTGGGGATGATATGCCGTGGATGTCCGGTGGTGGACATGGTAGTGCTTCAAGGTGGCAGCCATCGTGCGGTTGCAGAAATGAGTCCCTTGGTCGCTTATTATGGCCTTGGGTACCCCGTACCTACAAAACAGGTTAGTGCACAAAAAATCTATGACAGTTTTTGCATCGTCGCACTTCGTGGCCTTAGCCTCTACCCATTTCGACACATAATCTACAACAACTAAAATATAAGTATAACCGCATGAAACTGGGAATGGTCCCATAAAATCAATGCCCCAAATGTCGAAAACATCGTTGACCAATATGGGTACTTGAGGCATCTCATTTTTGGCTGACACATTTCCTACTCTTTGGCACCTATCACATTTTTTACACTTCTCATAGGCATCTCTAAATATCCCCGGCCAAAAAAAACCGCTATCTAGGATTTTCCTAGCGGTTCTCCTAGGCCCGAAGTGTCCTCCACATGCAAATTCATGGCAGAAGCTAATAACAGAAGCTATTTCATTATCGGGGATGCATCTCCTAAGTATTTGATCTGCTCCTATTTTCCATAAATAAGGATCATCCCATAAGTAATGTCTAGCATCATGCCTAAGTTTCATGCATTGTGTTTTAGTAAAAGAAGGAGGAAATGTACCTCCTACAAGGTAGTTGACGATTGAGGCATACCACGGCACCTTGGTTGACACGGTGTATAGGTGTTCGTCTGGAAATGACTCGGTTATGTGCCTCTCTTCTTCCTCTCGGACAATCCTGCTTAGATGGTCGGCCACAGTATTCTCAATCCCCTTTTTGTCCCTTATCTCCACATCGAATTCTTGCAGTAGCAAGATCCACCGAATGAGCCTTGGCTTGGCCTCCTTCTTCTTCATTAGGTAACGGATGGCAGCATGGTCAGAATAAACTATCACTTTTGCTCCAAGCAAATAGGATCTGAATTTTTCCAGAGCGAATACCACTGTCAGGAGTTCCTTCTCGGTGGTGGAGTAGTTTCGTTGGGCAGAATCTAAGGTTCTTGAGGCGTAGTAGATCACAACCGCCTTCTTATCAACCTTTTGGCCGAGAATTGCCCCCACGGCATAATCGCTCGCGTCGCACATGATTTCGAATGGTAGTCCCCAATTTTGCGTTTGGATGATAGGTGTGCTAGTGATGGATTTTTTCAGATCATCAAAGGCCTCCTTGCATGCATTGGTGAATTCAAAAGGGACTTCTTTTTGGAGAAGAGTGGATAGAGGCAACACCTTTTTGGAGAAGTCTTTGATGAATCGTCGGTAGAATCCTGCATGGCCAAGGAATGATTGGATGTCTCGAACCGTGGATGGGTATGGTAGAGTCATGATCAGGTCAATTTTTGCATTGTCCACTTCCATGCCTTCTTGTGAGATGACATGTCCTAAGACTATTCCGTGAGTAACCATGAAGTGGCATTTCTCATAATTGAGCACTAAGTTCATTGACACACATCGTTCTCAAGTTGCTTAGGCATGCGTCAAATGTGTCTCCATAGATGGTGAAATCGTCCATGAAGACCTCGATGAATTCTCCAATCATGTCTGAGAAAATGCTAGTTACCACCCTTTGAAAAGTCCCCGGGGCATTTCATAGACCGAACGACATTCTTCTGAAGGCGAATGTGCCGAATGGGCAGGTGAATGTAGTCTTTTGTTGGTCCTCAGGTGCTACGGGGATCTGGTTGTAGCCCGAGAATCCGTCCAAGAAACAGAAATATTGTTTGCCTGCCAGTCGGTCTAGCATTTGATCGATGAATGGCAGAGGGAAATGGTCCTTCCTTGTGACCGCATTTAATTTTCTGTAGTCGATGCACATCCTCCAGCCATTTTTGGCCCTTGTTGTCACCATTTTTCCTTCGGTATCTTCCTCAACTGTGATCCCACTTTTCTTCGGGACCACATGAACAGGGCTCACCCATTGGCTATCCGAGATGGGATAGATAACGTCCGCATCTAGTAGCTTCTGAATTTCTTTCTGGACGATTTCCATCATGATAGGGTTGAGTCGTCGTTGAGGCTCTCTTGATGGCTTTGCTCCATCCTCAAGTAGAATACGGTGCATGCATACAACCGGGCTGACTCCTCTCAAGTCGGCAAGAGTCCATCCAATTGCTAGTTTATGCTGCCTCAGCACTTTTACCAAACGATGCTCCTGGCCTGCTTCCAAGCCACTCTTAATGATCACCGAGAGTGTGTTATTTTCTCCTAGGAATGCGTACTTCAGATGCCCGGGCAGGGGCTTCAATTCTATTTTGGGAGCTTGCATTACCGAGGGTAAAAAGGTATTGGATTTGAATAGTTTCACCTCGTTGACTTCATATCCAGGTGTGAGAGGCTCCGAGATTGTTAAGTGGGCTAGTGTTTTGTGCAAGCCTTCGGCCAATTCATATGAGCTTTCGGCTCCATTGAGTATGGTTTCTAAGGGATCTGCTCTTGGTTCTGTCTGCACTTCTTGGACCAGGTCGTCCAAAGTGTCGAGAGCGTGCACTTCCTTGAACTCCATGGGATGCTTCATTGCTCGGAATATGTCGAAGCTAAAGGTCTCTCCTTCCACCTCCATTGAAAGAATCCCACTTCCACAGTCTATCTTCGTTTTTGATGTTTTGAGAAATGGACGGCCAAGAAGGATGGGTGCATGGTCTGTTGGTCCGCAATTTTCCATTTTTAAAATGTAGAAATCCGCTGGAAACACCAATTCGCCAACTTGAACCAGGACGTCTTCTATTTTGCCCTCGAGCTGTTTGCACGACCGATCTGCCAGTTGAATAGTGAGACTGGTGGGTTCGAGTGGTCCAATCCTAAGGCATGAGTAGATAGAGAAGGGAAGAACGTTGATTGATGCTCCAAGGTCTAGCATGCAGTTCTCGATCCGGATGTTGCCAATTGTGCATGGAATGGTGTAAGTTCCCGGATCACCGCATTTGGGAGGAACCTTTCGTTGTATAATGGCCGACACGTTCCTACTCATTAGTTCTTGATCATATCTAGTATTCTTCCTCCGGTTGGTGCAAAGTTCTTTTAAAAACTTAGCATACCGAGGAATTTGCTTGATGGCTTCCAAGAGGGGGATGTTGATTTCAACTTTGCTGAACAACTCAAACACGTCCTCATCCATGACATGTTGTTTTGGCACACGGGCAGGTACTGGAAATGGAAGTGCTGCGCTGATTTTGGAGGTCTCGGTTCTAGGTACCGGGCGTTCCTTGTGTTCTTCGGATGCCGGAATCGGGCTGGCCGCTGGTACCGGGCCAGGCCCGCGTTCTTCGGACGCGTTCCCTTCTTCTTTGGTCGCCTCCTGCTCTTCCTCGGACGCGTCTTGCTCAAGTGTTTCAAGAGCCTTGGGCCTTTTATCCTCCTCTTGCTCCATGGGTTTGACGACAAGTTTTCTCCCACTCCTAAGGGTCACGGCATTAACATTTTCTTTCGGGTTTTGAATGGTTTGTGAAGGAAGTCTGCCTAGTTCATTAGTGAGCGCGGACATTGAGGTGGCGAGCTGGGACATTTGCTTCTTCAAGTCCGAGATATCTCCCTTTGTCTCGACTTGGAATTGATGCATCGAGCCCACAAGTTCCTTCACCACATCATCAAGGGATTTGTTCGGTCCTTGTGGATTGCTCGGGCCGGCTTGGTACTGATTTGGTCCCTTCTGCTGATACTGACCCGTCGAGTACTGGTTTGGTCCTTTTTGCTGATATTGACCTGCTGATGGAGCGTTCTGGTTTTACTGTCGGTGGGGAGGTTGGTAGAATGACTGAGCTAATTGAGGTGCGGCTTGTTGTGTCTCCCTTGAAGGGTGGTTGTCGTTCCACCAAGTTAGGTTGGTTACTTGATTATACTGCCGGTTTGATCCGGCTCTGTCGTTGCTGTTGTTGTTGTATCCTTGGTATCCTACCACCACATTCACTTCTGCCGGTTCCTCTACTATTAACGTTGGGCATGCGTCAGTCTTGTGGTCCGTAGAACTACAAAACTTGCACGACTTCACTTGAACTGGCTGCCTTCGTAGGATCTGAACCATCATCTCTTTCATTTGTTTCATCTCCTCTGGCATAGAGTTCATCGGTGTTTCAGCTTTTGCCACATTCTTTGTTCGGGAAAATTCTTCCTGCCGAGTTGTCTCCTCTCTAAATCGTGCATTTTCAGCAACGTCGGTGATGAGTTGCTGACAGCACTGCCTTGTCGCGAGGCAATGTGTACAAAATAAATTTATAAGTCCGCTACTCGTGACTTTACTATTGGGTAGTAAAGCGGTAAGTAGGGGTCGAACCCAAGGGAATTAGTGGATAATTGTTCTTTCAAAAATGCAAAATAAGACAGTTGGGGGTTGGTTGTGATTTTAGTACTGAAAGTAATGTGGGTTGGTTGTGATTTTAGTACTGAAAAGTAAATGACTGAAAGTAAAGAAAGTAAATACAGGACTGAAAGTAAATACTGAAAAGTAAAGTGCTGGAACAGTCCAATTCAATATCTACTTAATCAACATACTTTTGGTATGGACTGATATTGAAAGGGTCTGTAATAAGCGACAGAAAGTAAATTACTGAAAGTAAATTGCTGGAACAATCGAATTCAATATCTACTTAATCAACATACTTTTGGTATGGACTGATATTGAAAGGGTCTGTAATAAGCGACAGAAAGTAAATTGCTGAAAAGTAAATTGCTGAAAGTAAATATGCGGAAATTAAAGTACTGAAAGTAAATGACTGAAAAGTAAGCAGTTGATAGTGAGACTGAAAGTAAAGTGACAGGTGATGTTTTAATCAAAGGAAATATTCGGTTTTAGGGGCCTTGTATCATAGTCCGTTTATCATCGACCTCTAATGACCATACTACGTGTTTAAAAATGTATCAAGGCTATTCCTAGCACTTGACTTGCCACACCGTCTAGTCTTTTTCAAGATTTAGAACTCTTGTTCTATTATGTGCATCCATTTGATCAATCATTCCTGGTCAACCAAATGGTGTTTAAAAGAGGTTGAACTCCACAAATAAGCTGTGCTCTTCCGAGCCTCCACTTATCCACGTATGTTCACGAACCCCATGGAAGAGCTTTGCTCTTCCGAGCCTCCACTCAACCAATGATGTTCTGACCTAATATAAGGCACATAGAACAAGTTAAACACGAAGAGGCACTAAGAGAAGGGTCTAAAACATTTTATGATACAAGCACACCCCTTCAACCGAATGAAGGGTTTAGCTACGAATATCCATAGAGGTGGATACCATAGCTAAGTGCTTGAAAAGTAAAGGTTTTTGAAAGACAAGAAAGTAAAGGTTTTGGAAAGTAAAGACAAGGAAAGTAAAGGTTTTGGAAAGTAAAGACTCAAGAACACATTCAAACTCAAGAACAAACTTGGAGCTTTCAATATCAAAGTGAAGTGTTTACAAGGATTGTGGGATGAATTGTAGAGAGATTTCTATCCAAGCAACAAGTGATCAAAGAACCAAAATGGGACTAGAACCAAGGACCAAAGACTAGTATTTTTGGGACACTTCTTCAAGGAGGAGGAGGACTTGTATTTATAGGCAAGGGGAGAGGAGGAGGAGAGGAGGAGGAGAGGAGGAGAGCCACACACTTGTCAAGAGGGGGGAGGAGGGCCAAAAGCCACCGGTGGTGAGGTGGCACAAGCCTTAAGCCGCCGCCCATGTGGCTTCTTCTCCTCCAAAGCCGCCGGTGGTGAGGTGGAGGAGGGGTGAGTTGAGTGGAATGAGATCTTTTGCCTCCAAAAGCCATCGGTTCCAATGCAACTCCGGTTAGACTTTGGTTGCCCCTTGGTTGCTTCTTGGTTGACATCAAAGGACAAGGCACTTATACATGGCATTTCACTTGTGTTCTTGATCTTTGTTGGAACAAGTCATTGGGACTTAGTTGTGGCTTGATCGGAGTACTGCCGGAGCATGGCCAGTTCTGACTTGTAATCCACTTTTAGAGTCAAGAACTCCTTTTTAGCTCGTTTCATCTCTACTCCTTGAAATAGCCTGTAGAACAAAAGTGAAACTAACAAGTAAAAGTTGTCAAGATAAAGCGTCTAATTTGGTGGGTTTAACTGTCTTAACGAATCATATAAATATGATCCATCAGATCACCTCACACTTATACTTGTTCGTCTCGAACAATGCTATTTGAAAGATGCGCACACAATCCAAGTAAAAACTTTAAATAAGAAAGTGAGAATGTGGGACTAGATTTATCCTATTCATGCAATACTTACTTGTTACCAAACTAAACCGTGTAAATACTTAGAAGAAACTTGATACTTGTACCTTCGAGCCGAGATGCAAATTAATTCGGATGTTTCGGGAGATAGCCCTTTTCAGGCTCCTGGACTGCATTCTCGAGACCGATTCGCACTATATGGTTCTCTTGTAGCTTTTTCTAGCACATGACTTGATTCGGGTTTCAATGAGTTGAGTTCTTTGATTTCCTTTTGGTGAGGGACATCTTTTGAAGTGAATTGGCCTTCGGCCTTTGATTTTGAATTGGAGTTTCTTCACTTTTGTTTCGGTTAAAACCTTCACAGAATTTGGCCTTTGGCCTTTGATTTGCTTCTTCGAGCTTTGCTCCTTTGTGGTTTGCTTGTCCATTTTCTCAACCTTTTTGGGAGGTCCAATCATCGCCCGAGAGCATATGGAAATACCTCCCCGCTCTTTTCTCATCCTCGCCGTTTCACGCGGGTCAAGATGAGGATCGCTCATCTATTTTCTCGGCTACTATGACTAGAGATAGGACGGTTTGATCCCCGTCCCGCCTCTTGCATAAACGCTGCACGGCGGAGATGACTTCAATCTTCAATGAAACCCGAAGTGCAGCCTCCACTGACTTCGTAAACCATATAGTAAAATTCGATCCTTCGAGTGCTTGCCAAGCCTCTCTAGGGCATTTTATATCAACTCCACATCCCCTGTATATCTCAGCACAAAGGGAGAAATGAGAAGTTACATCCTAAGTTTTTATACAGTTAAGATTTCACAAGGTAAATGCTTGAATTTAGATCTATCTTTTTCACATTCTCAAGTTCATATTTTCAAAAAGATAATATTAAGGGAAAAGGAAAAAAGAAAGCATGTCAATTAACTATGTACAAAGGCGGTTCTCACCCCACACTTTTGAACGAAGGCGTGCCTCACAGCACGACTTAGTTCAAAAGCCGATTGCTAGCAAATATATACAGGAAAGGTGAGAATGACTTAAGACAAAAACTAAATGACATAAAATAAAATGACTGAAAGTAAGATAGATGTCGGGTTACCTCCCGACCAGTGCATTTGTTTAATGTTGTTAGCTCGACGATACCTCACTCCTGGATCATAAGTTTGGATCCCATGGGCGGCTCAGGTCATATTTTGTCGCAGCTCCTGTGTTGATTCTTGCCTTGACTCTCCCCGAGTTCTTGTGGGATGACGTGCTCGGGTTAGGACTCCATTGTTTCGGTGGTTTTTCCTTCCAACACCTCTGAGAAGGCGAGGGACCCTTCACTATAGTTGCTGGTTTCTTGAGTCGGGCTCTCTTATGTTTAGGGCTGCCTTGTCTAGTTGTGGCGAAAAAATGCTCCATCAATGAGTCGTTCTGCTTAGGCCTTTCTTCCATCCTTATTTCAGACTCATCATTGATCACATAGTTTTCTGTGATTTGCATATTGATCAAGGGGAAAAGTTGGGAAGCTCTCATTAGATGGACCGGATCTGCATCGGCCAGCCTGTCCGTGAGGACCTGGTCTTGGTTGATTTCTTCGGCTGCTTCGGTAGTGAGTGCAGGGTATGTGTTTGGCAGCTCGTCAGTGGTGACTGGGACTTCCTCTTCTGTTGGTTCGGTGGTTAGTTCCCATGTAGGCTCTTCCTCGTCCCACACTGTATCGGTTTCTGGCTCTTGGTCTTCTGATGGCTCGGGAGTGATTTCCCATGTAGGCTCTTCCTCGTTGCTTCCGGTGCTTTCTGTATCTGATTTGACCACATGGCCTCTGCAATGTCTTCTCCACTCCTTTCTGGATTAGCTTCTACCATCTGCGCTCTTCTATCAGCTCGGAGCATTGGCCTTTGTTTTGTGGCTTCGGCCAAGTCATCTATAACATCCCACATTTGAGTCATGGTTAAGTGCATGGCCGATCCTCCCACTGCGTCATTAATCCTTGATTGGTCAACCAGCCTCATCCCACAAAGGAATTTTTGAAGGAGAACCACATTCGTGAATCCATGGTGCGGGCAGCATGAGACGATGGTGTCAAAGTACGTGTAGTACTCGTCCAAAGTCTCATCCCGGGATTGTTGAAGGCAGATGATCCTCTCTCGGGTGTCATGTCGTAAGGATGGGGGGAGAATTCTTTCAGGAATTGAGCACGAAGGTCCTCATAATAACCTGCACAACTAGCATTTGATGAGTAATACCATACTGTCGCAAAGTCAGTTAGAGAGAGTTTAAAGCATTTCATTTTAAACTCTTCTAGCTCCTCATTTTCGGGTTTCATGTAGCGGCATATATGGTGAAAATGTTGGCAGTGTATTACAGGGTCCTCTCACCCTGTACCTCCAAACTGAGGAAGATGTCGAGTCATCCATGCATACATAGTGGACAGTGCAATGAAGAAATGAAAAGGGAGAGAAAAGAACAACTAATCTGATAGCTAATTCCCCGGCAACGGTGCCAATTTGACAGCACTGCCTTGTCGTGAGGCAATGTGTACAAAATAAATTTATAAGTCCGCTACTCGTTACTTTACTATTGGGTAGTAAAGCGGTAAGTAGTGGTCAAACCCAAGGGAATTAGTGGATAGTTGTTCTTTTGAAAATGGAAAATAAGACAGTTGGGGGTTGGTTGTGATTTTAGTACTGAAAGTAATGTGGGTTGGTTGTGATTTTAGTACTGAAAAGTAAATGACTGAAAGTAAAGAAAGTAAATACAGGACTGAAAGTAAATACTGAAAAGTAAAGTGCTGGAACAGTCCAATTCAATATCTACTTAATCAACATACTTTTGGTATGGACTGATATTGAAAGGGTCTGTAATAAGCGACAGAAAGTAAATTACTGAAAGTAAATTGCTGGAACAGTCGAATTCAATATCTACTTAGTCAACATACTTTTGGTTTGGACTGATATTGAAAGGGTCTGTAATAAGCGACAGAAAGTAAATTGCTGAAAAGTAAATTGCTGAAAGTAAATGTGCAGAAATTAAAGTACTGGAAGTAAATGACTGAAAAGTAAGCAGTTGATAGTGTGACTGAAAGTAAAGTGACAGGTGATGTTTTAATCAAAGGAAAGATTCGGTTTTAGAGGCCTTGTATCATAGTCCGTTTATCATCGACCTCTAATGATCATACTACGTGTTTAAAGATGTATCAAGGCTATTCCTAGCACTTGACTTGCCACACCGTCTAGTCTTTTTCAAGATATAGAACTCTTGTTCTATTATGTGCATCCATTTGATCAATCATTCCTGGTCAACCAAATGGTGTTTAAAAGAGGTTGAACTCCACAAATAAGCTGTGCTCTTCCGAGCCTCCACTTATCCACGTATGTTCACGAACCCCATGGAAGAGCTTTGCTCTTCCGAGCCTCCACTCAACCAATGGTGTTCTGACCTAATATAAGGCACATAGAACAAGTTAAACACAAAGAGGCACTAAGAGAAGGGTCTCAAACATTTTATGATACAAGCACACCCCTTCAACCGAATGAAGGGTTTAGCTACGAATATCCATAGAGGTGGATACCATAGCTAAGTGCTTGAAAAGTAAAGGTTTTTGAAAGACAAGAAAGTAAAGGTTTTGGAAAGTAAAGACAAGGAAAGTAAAGGTTTTGGAAAGTAAAGACTCAAGAACACATTCAAACTCAAGAACAAACTTGGAGCTTTCAATATAAAGGTGAAGTGTTTACAAGGATTGTGGGATGAATTGTAGAGAGATTTCTATCCAAGCAACAAGTGATCAAAGAACCAAAATGGGACTAGAACCAAGGACCAAAGACTAGGATTTTTGGGACACTTCTTCAAGGAGGAGGAGGACTTGTATTTATAGGCAAGGGGAGAGGAGGAGGAGAGCCACACACTTGTCAAGAGGGAGGAGGAGGGCCAAAAGTCGCCGGTGGTGAGGTGGCACAAGCCATAAGCCGCCGCCCATGTGGCTTCTTCTCCTCCAAAGCCGCCGGTGGTGAGGTGGAGGAGGGGTGAGTAGAGTGGAATGAGATCTTTTGCCTCCAAAAGCCATCGGTTCCCATGCAACTCCGGTTAGACTTTGGTTGCCCCTTAATTGCTTCTTGATTGACATCAAAGGACAAGGCACTTATACTTGGCATTTCACTTGTGTTCTTGATCTTTGTTGGAACAAGTCATTGGGACTTAGTTGTGGCTTGATCGGAGTACTGCCGGAGCATGGCCAGTTCTGACTTGTAATCCACTTTTAGCGTCAAGAACTCCTTTTTAGCTCGTTTCATCTCTACTCCTTGAAATAGCCTGTAGAACAAAAGTGAAATTAACAAGTAAAAGTTGTCAAGATAAAGCGTCTAATTTGGTGGGTTTGACTTTCTTAACGAATCATATAAATATGGTCCATCAGTCGCCTTATGCCGCTCAGTGATAGATTCATCATGGATCCTCCAGCTGAGGCATCCAGGAGCATTTTGTCTAAGGGTCTTAATCCATCAATGAGGTATTCGATGATGAGTTTCTCAGGCAGTCCGAGGGTGCATCAGCTTCTCTCCAGGCGGTTGAATTTTTTCGTACATGGTTTCATTGGGCCCCTGCTTGATGTCCTGCAGTTGCCTCCTTACTTGCATCGCTCTTCCCGCTGGGTAGTATTTGTCCAGGAATTTCTTTTGCATCTGAGCCCATGTTCTGATGCTTCCCGAAGGCAATGAAAGGAACCAGTCGTTCGCCGAGTCGATGAGGGAAAAATAGAAAGCCTTCAATTTGAAGTCTTCTACATTCACCCCATTGGGCCTTAGATTTTGGCAAATGCCATGTAAGCGTTGGAGATGAGTTGTCGCAGATTCTCCATGAGTTCCTGAGAACTTGGGCAAATTGTGGACCACTGATGTGTTGATGTCGATGTTTTCTAGTTCAGGGCCCTCGTAAATGCACCACGGCTAATTTCTGAAATCCGATGCCGACAGTTCTCCCATAGTAGGTTCGCGGAAGTTATTGTCCCAATAGTACTCATCGAATACGGGTTCTCGTCTTGGCTCTTGTCGATATTGCGAGGGTGGTAGATGTCTAAGGGGTTGTTGCGCTGGAACAGCTTCTTTTCGGTCCTCGGGCGGGCCTTGGTTTCTCCGGATGGCCTCCCTTTCACGAACTCTTTGGTTCCGGATGAGTTGCTCTGGATCGTCGAGAATTGGAAATGGAGGTAGCGCCTCATTATTTTGATCAAACAGATTTATCTCGTCGTCATCCTGATAGTCATGGTGGCTTCCCGCACGAGACATGGTTATGCAGAAGCGAGTTTGAAATTTAAGAGAAAAAAGAAAAAGAAAAAGAAAGAACAATTATCCGATTGATAATTTCTAATTCCCCGACAACGGCGCCAATTTTTGACGGATGCACAGTCGTCGTGTGCAAAAGCAAAAGATAAATTTATAAGTCCGCTACTCGTGACTTCACTATTGGGTAGCAAAGCGGTAAGTAGGGGTCGAACCCAAGGGAATTAGTGGATAGTTGTTCTTTAAGGGATTTGTACAGAAATGTAAATGCGATTGCGGTTGGTTGTGGTTTTAGTACTGAAAGTAAATTGCTGGAAAGTAAATGACTGAAAATAAAGTGCTGAAAGTAAAGTGCTGGAAAGTAAAGGACTGAAAGTAAAGTGCGGAAAGTAAATGACTGAAAAGTAAAGTGCGGAAAGTAAATGACTGAAAAGTAAAGTGCGTAAAGTAAATACTGAAAGTAAAGTGCTGGAACAGTCGAGTTCAATGTCAACCACAAACACACCTTTGGCACTGGCCGCACGCTATATTTCAAGCGCAATGCGTGCCAATGTTATGTTGGATTGACGTTAAACAAGTCTGTAGTAAGCGTACGGAAATGTAAAGTGCTGAAAATAAAGTTCGTAAAAGTAAAGTGCGTAAAAGTAAATTGCTGGAACAGTCGAATTCAATATCAACTGATCAATATAGTTTTGGTACTGGCCGCACGCTATAAGCGTAATGCGTACCAAAGATATATTGGGTTAATATTGAAAGCGTCTGTAGTAAGCGTACTGAAATGTAAAGACTGAAAGTAAATTGCGGAAATGTAAAGACTGAAAAGTAAAGTGCGTAAAGTAAAGTTAGTTGCGGAAAGTTAAGTTAGTTGCGGAAAGTAAAGTACTGAAAGTAAATGTTAGTTGCGGAATGTAAAGGTACTGAAAGTAAATGGTACTGAAAGTAAGCAGTTGATAATAGGACTGAAATTAAAGTGACGAG
Organism: Rhodiola kirilowii; assembly: GCA_033675215.1. Lineage (NCBI taxonomy): Eukaryota > Viridiplantae > Streptophyta > Magnoliopsida > Saxifragales > Crassulaceae > Rhodiola > Rhodiola kirilowii. The sequence continues at coordinate 27,862,757 of CM066200.1, forward strand.
TGGTGTTTTAATTAATGGAAAGATTCGGTTTTAGGGGTCTTGTATCATTGTCCGTTCATCATCGACCTCTAATGATCGTTCTAAGTGTTCAAAGATGTATCAAGGCCATTTCTAGCACTCGACTTGCCACACCGTCTAGTCCTTTTCAAGACATAGAACACTTGTTCTATTTAGGCTAATTCCTCCTTTCGAAGTAAAACTCAAGAACAAACTTGAGCACTCAAGAACCAACAAGAGTACTCAAGATTCAAAGCAAAATAAAGACAAGAAAGTAAAAGAGGGCTAACGGTTTTGACAAAGAAAATGAAGAACAAACTCAAACTTCACTCAAGAACACTCAAGAACAAGAGAGAAGGTAGAGCTTTTGATTTCCAAACACAAGTGTTTACAAGGATTTGTGGTATGGATTTTAGAGACATTCTCTACCTAAGTTACAAGTGATGATGATTCAAGGAGGGGAAGCCTTTTTTTATAGCCAAATGTGGCGGTTGGAGGAGTGAGTGGAATGAGATATTTCCTCCTCCAACCGCCTCTAGTCCTCCCATAAGTCCGGTTGGCCTTGGTTGCTCATTGGTTGCTCTTCAGTTGGAGTTTGGATGAGCCAAAGGGTGCACTTGCCTTGCACATGGGTGGCTAGAGCATGGGATGTGCCAAAGGGCAACTACATGAGAATGGTTGAGGCTTGGGCAAGTTTGGTTGAGGTATGGTTTCAAACCAAAAGACAAACTGATGTGAATAGTATAACCTAACCGGGAATTAAGTAGTTTGGTTGGACTTCACCGGATTTTGACCGGAGTTGGGCTAAAATGACCGGAGCAAGGTAGTGGTTGAATTTGGCTTGATCGGAGCATCGCCGAAAGTTGATTGGACCATGGCCGGAGCTTGGCCGGAGCTGCCAGAATTTTGGCCGGCGGTCCTTGGCTCTTGGAATGCTGATTTAGATTGCTGATATAATTCTAAGCCTAATGGTTGAAGTAGTTTTGCCAGAATCTGCTCAGGGCCTCGCCGGGACTGGTTGGAAGTTCTAGTCAGGTGCGGGTCTCGGCGCGGGTCTCGGCGCTCTCGGCACAGGCGCTCGGCATTGGTTCTCGGGTGTTCCTGGGACGCGTCCCGATTTTCTTGGCACCCGGCCCGGCTCTCTCGATACTCAGCCCGGTACTCTCGGCAGGGACCTGCGGTCCTCGGTATGGGCTCCTGGGCGCGTCCGGCATTTCCAGGACGCAGCCCGAGATTTCTTGGTCCTGGCTGGGCTCTTCGGTCCTCGACTTGACTTGTAATCCATTTTTGGTTTAAGAACCCTCTTTTTAGCTCGTTTCTTCTCTAAACCTCAAAATAGCCTATACAACAAAAGTGGAACTAACAAGTAAACGTTGTTAAGACAAAGTGTCTAATTTGGTGGGTTTAACTATCTTAATGAATCATATAAATATGGTCCATCTGTCATCAAAGAAGAGCCCAAGGAGCCGGCAGAGGATGAGAACTCGCGGATGACCGAAGAAGAACCAGTCAACACATGCCCGGTCCTCATTTCCAATCTGTCCGAGGAAGTCCCGGTCCTAACTGACGAGTTGCCCGAGACATACCCGGACCTCACTACCGAGCTGCCTAATTCAGACTCGGTCCTCAGTGTATTTTCCCCCGGAGACCTTATGGATGACGAGGATGAGGACCCATGGTTGCCTGAAGAAGAGCTCCACTCAGATTACCCCTGGGAGTTAGAAGAAGAAATGCCCAAATCAGGCCCAGTCCTCATTACCAATCTACCCGAGGAAGTCCCGACCCTACTTGACGAGCCAACAGAATTCCCGGTCCTTACTAAAGAAGCACCCGAGGAAGTCCCGGACCTCACTGCCAAACCAGCCGAGACATGCCCGGACCTTACTGTCGAACCAACCGAGAAAATCACGGCAGGCTCGGTCCTCACAGAAGAGCTGCTCGAGAAAGGTCCGGACCTCGTGGTCGAAGTGCCCCAACTCAATCCTTTATGTTTTATGCAGATCTTAGCCACCAAAGATCATGGAATCAATGATGAGGTGCAAGGGGAGTTGGAGGCGAATCGAGGGCAAGAAAAGCCAATGATGGAGCACTCCTTACTGTCGAGCCAACAAAGCAGCCCGGAAAACTCACTCGTTCTAGGACGACCATTCAACTCAGCCCCAAAGAAGAGACTTAACATGGGAACAAGCTTGATGTCGCCTATGTTTGAAGGCAAGATTCAGAACTTCCAGAATTTCAAGGGTGCCGACCACTCAAACATGAAGAAACGGCCAAGGCATGGTCCAAAGGAATGGAAGCCAGGAAGGAGGAACAAGAGAGCTCGACTTGATGGACCAGCAGCTATGGTCAAGGAGTCCTCGCCTTCTCGGGGATATGTGAAGAAGAAGCCTCCGGATCAAGGGAGAGCAGAACTGAGCCCGCTGCAATATGTGTTCTTTGGGCAAATCAAAAGGGCAGCCGTGGGGAAGTTCGACCTCACACACCCATGGGATCCGAACTTATGATCCATGAGTGAAGTACCGTCGAGCCAACGACGGTAAACAAAGGCACTTGCCGGGAGGTAACCCGGCATATTTTCTTCATTTGTTACAGTTTTTATGTTTATGTCGTTTCTTTTCATACTCACCCCTTTGTTGTTTTTTGTGTTTTGAACTAAGTCGTTCCGAGAGGAACGGTTTCGTTCAAAAGTGTGGGGGTGAGTCTTTGCACATATTAGTCTGCATGTTTTCTTTTCCTTAAAATTTTTATCTTTTTGAAACTTTTTGAAAATACAAACTTTCATGATGTGAAAATAGATAGATCCGATTCATGCATTTCCTTGTGAAAACTAAATTATGTAAGAACATGCGAATTTAACTTTCAACTTGTCCTTGTGTGCTGAGATAAATGTAGGATGTGGAGTTGAAAGAAATGCCCTAGAGAGGCTTGACAAGCACTCAAGGGACCGGATCCTTACTATACGGTTATGTGAAAATTGTGGAGGCTGCACTTCGGGCTTGTTGGTGAAGAGTGGACTCCGCCATGCAGCGTCTATGCAAGAGGCGGGACGGGAATCAAACCGTCCATTCTCTAGTCCAAAGTAGCCTGGAAAATAGAAGAGCGACCCTCATCTTGACCCGCGCGAAAAAGGCAAGGATGAGAAAGAGCGGGGAGGTATTTCCATATGCTCTCGAGCGATGATTGGACCTCCCAAAAGTGAAGAAAAATGGACATGCAAATCTCATCAAAGGAGCAAAGCTCAAATAAAGAAATCAGCCAATATGGTGAAACCAAACCGAAGCAAAAGTGAAGTACTCAAAGAGTCAAATCAAAGGCCGAAGGCCAAATCACTACAAAAGCTGTCCAACTACGCAAACAAAGAAAAGAGCTCGACCCATTAGCCCGAATCAATCACGTGCTAGAAGAAGCAAGTAACATAACCATATAGTAAGATCGGATCCGAGAGTGCAGTTCAAGGGCCTAAAAAGTGGCTATCTCCCATGCATCCAAATTGATTTGCATCTCGCTCAAAGGTAACAAGTATCTAGTTACTTTCATATGTGAGCATGATTTCGTTTGGAAGCAAGTAAGTTATGCATGCAAAAGGTGAAGTCTAGTTTTGCATCTATCATTCATATTTAAGACTTAGGGTGTTGTCGTTCCTCTTATTGACTACACTTGTTCGGGACGAACAAGATTAAGTGTGGGGGTATTTGATGTCGCGTATTTATATGATTCATCAAGTACTACTAAACCCACCAAATAAGACATTTGGTCATACGAACAAGTGCTTGTTAATGTCATTTTGTGTATACATGCATTTTGGGTTCTAAAGAGGAAACACGCTTAAAAAGGGAGATTTGTGACCAAAAAGCACACCAAGCATTTATGCCCGAGCGTCGCAACTGTAGCGCTCGCCAATGTGCCGAGGCCCGCATCCGAGAACCTCAGTTCCCTGACCGAGAACCAGTACCGAAGAAAACTAGGTCCCCACCCAGGCATCGCCCAGACCACGCTCGAGCTGTCTAGCACTGAATTCAAGTTACCCAGGCAAACGAGCTGATCTGACGAATCCACCTCAAGCAAAGTGATCAAAATGGAAAATAAGGTGGACAATGTCGGAAAACCAAGGAGAATGCTCGGGCAGATTGGCAGTTGGCCCAGTTCCAAAGAAAAGGCCCCGCGCACAATTTTTGTGTGAGCACTTGAAGAACATTAAGCCTCGAGGGCCAGTTAGTGTTGGTGGCATGGTAACTTATATGCTGCGCAATCTTCACCCGGACATGGATGCACTACCAGGCCACAGGATTCTTGCTTATGGATTAGCTGACTGTGACAGACTTGGTTCTGGGAGGACATATAGAGTCAACAGTGAGGGTGAAGTGCGTTGGACATATTTTGCAGATCCAGCTCTTAGGCCACCGCCTAGCCCACCGCGACAGAGAGGGAGACCGCCAGGGCGTGGAAGAGCTGCAGGGGCAGGAGACGTCAGAGAGAAGAGGTAGAGGTCCCACTGAATGTGGTACCACCAGAGGAGCAGGTACCGAGACTGCCCAGAGAGTATTCAGAGGCGCAGATTGACCATTTATTTAATGTGAATAGGGCTATGATGATGGCAATGGGTGGCGGCTTCCACCCAGTTTCCTCTCCCCCAGGATGGCGTCCAGGTCATGCCATTCCGCCCGAATACATGCAGCCACCACCGCCACCAGATTATTAGGGGAGTACCAGTTCCTTTCGCTTTTTATTTATTTCTTTTTATTTTTATTTGAGTCTATTGGGTCTATTTTGTGTGACTCTGTTTTGTTATACATCTCATCTCTTGAATTGTACCGTGAGGACACGGATCCATCTAAGTGTGGGGTGGGATGTTGTTGAGTCAGTTGTGCGTCGTGTCTGTTTTTAAATTTTTATGTCGCATGTTATGTGTCTTGATGAACTTGTAATGAACTGATGATGCACTGCTATGCTTTTTCTCATATGTCGAAATCCTATTTCTAGTCTTTTATGACTATTGTGCTCATTTGACTACAAATGCGAAATTTCAAAAAATTTCGATGCTTTGTCCTTGTGAGTTGTGATATGCAGGGATGTGGAGTTGACAGAAATGTCCTAGAAAGGTACGACAAATTGCAGGAAGTTCTGAGTTTTGGTTCTGATGATTGAGAAAAGCGGTGGAGATTGACGCTTCACTAGCCTAGTCCTGAGAGTAGCTCCGTCACCAAGTATACAAGTTTATTCATGCGTTCGAAGTGGTGGCGGGACATAGAAAATGAACTGTCCATCTCTAGTCGAAATAGCTGGGAATGGGTGGGTAACCCCTACCTTGCCTCATGCAGAAAAGACGAGGATGAGAAAAGAGTGGGACGCACTCCTATGCTGTTATCCGAAGGCTATGCTTGGAGTGGTTCAAGGGCGCAAATGATTATGTGGACAAGAAACAAATTCAAAAGCCGAAGGCAAACCATCAAGTGAGAAGAAAATCAGAAATCTGATTGATTCAAGTAAAGATGTGTCGTTTATCAAAGTCCATACAAGTTAAAGAATTCAAGACTCAACGGTATGAAAGCAGTGAATTAATCACGTGTCAGAGAAAGCCACCGACTCAATCTAAAGACCAGAACTCAGAAAAGAATGCAATGTCCGTGGTACCTATAGGGGACTATCTCCCAAACATCCAAGGTCGTTTAAATTGCAACTCGCGAGGTAACAAGTATCGAAAAACCTATCTATACTCGCATTGTTAGAATCTTATGCATGATAAGATTAATTGTTGTATTTGAGATTGAGATTTAAGGATTAACATGACTAGTACATTGTAATTCGTTCTATGGCTTTGTTCCTATTCGGGACGAACAAGTTCAAGTGTGGGGTAGTTTGATGAGTCGTAGTTGTACGACTATTTTATATGTTAAAACCCCGTCTCTTAGTGTTACCTGTATATTATTTCACTACCTGTGTGTAATTTTCGTTCTCAGGTACACTCGGAGACCATGGAAGGAATACCGGCTAAAAGGAGCCTATTTGAAGATGTTTGGCGCGGAAAGAAATGAAGTCCGAAGCACTTTGGAATTTTTGTCAGTGCAAACCGCGGAGGGCTTAAGGAGTTAAGGCGCGGACGTCTATACATTTACAGTAATTCAAGAGACATCCGCGGGTCGTAAATCAAGAGACGTCCGCGCCCGCCAGCTGGCATTTGAAATTTCCTAATTTTGAATTGCATTATCGGAAAGCCCAAAAAGAGAGAATAAATAAGCACGAAACCCTAGGCGACCAGACCTCGATTTTCAGTGTGGAAAAGAGACACGAAATAGAGAAGAGAACTCTCGGATTAGAGTTCCAATTGAAGAAAGCTTGGAGGATTATTCGACATCAGTATTTTCATGTCATCTTACTCAATTACGATTATGTATTCCATTGCGATGAGTAGCTAAACTCATATGTGTAGGCTAGAACTCGACATTGTGATGTTTTGACTTGAGACCTATATTTATCTTTATGTTTTGCGTTATATTACTATGCATTGTTTATGGATTTGATATGCTAGCATAAGTGGAACCCTAGCGGGGGAGCTTCTGTTAGTTTGTTGATTCCGATTATCATAGTTTACTAGCAACCTAGCGGGGATAGCAAACTAGGATACGAGTAATATACCACTAGGATTGACACCCTAGGACAACTTGTAGTGCAACCTAGCGGGGAGCTACAAGTTGTAAAACATTAGAAATCAAAACGGTTGGGTTAATGATTTAGTCTCGCATCACAATCGAAAGTTCTAGCTTACACTTCGCTTGATATTTGATACTTAAATTTGTGTGACGGTTTCTCTACTGATTATTGATCGTGTTTTGATACTTGCGTTTTTAATTGACTTGTTCGGAATTTACCCCCCCCCCCCCATTGTTACGTTCTTACTTAGTGAAACAGATTCTCACACCGATCTCTGTGGATACGACCCGACTTACCAGTAGCTAGTCGGAGATAAAGAAATATTATTTTTGACGGGTACGACGACGCCCGTCACATATACAAACGTTCCACTCCAAGAGACATCCGCGGGTGTAATTCAAGAGACGTGCGCGGGCTTCCCATTTTCAGGTAACGAAATTCTAAATTCTAACACCCCTCTACTATTCCCAATGCAGGTGATAGCTCCTAAGGACCACACGATTGATAAAGATGAGCTGGAAGATGAGTTGGAGGTGAAGCATGAGCCGGAAGAGCCAATGATAGAGCACCCACTCGCCACGAGTCAACAAGCGCCGCTCGAAAAGTGTAAGGACTCAGGTACTCTCACAATCACCCGTGATATTGACTCTTACATTTTGCAGATGGGAGATGCTAGAGATAATGACCCTCTGACACCTATTTTGGGACGACCACTCCTCCTTGCCACTAAAACCAAGATTGACATGGATACACGCTGGTTGTCACTTGCGTTTGGTGGCTAGAGATCAGATTTTTATACTTATGAGGATGATGACCGTCCATACACGAGGAAGCGGCCGAGACATAGCACGATTGGATGGAAACCAGGATGGAAAGACACGAGAGCACCATTCAATGAGGGCTATGAGTATCATAGAAGAGTAAGGAAATTTGACCTCACACGCCCATGGGATCCTAACTTGTGATCCCTAAAGAGGTAATGTCCAACCAAGGACGTAAAACAAAGGCGCTTACCGGGAGGCAACCCGGTGTGTTTTTATTTTATTCATGTTAAGAGTAGGTTAATTAGTGGAATTGGGAAGCTGATAATGCGCCTTGAGTGCATTTCTTTTTATTTCTGGTGGTTTCAGGTGATTAAACGAAGAAAGGAATTCTCATCAGTGTCGTTCACGCACGTCTGAACCATTACCTGCGCGGACGTCTATACGATTAACGCAAACCCAAGAGACGTCCGCGGGAATTAATTGAGAAAACCTCCGCGGAACATCAATGAATTTAAATCAGATCTGATTTTCCAGATCTGATTTTTCAGAACAAAAAAAAAGACTCCTGCATTTCACAGCTCCGTCCGCGATTGTCCCAAAGCTACGTCCGCGATCCTCAAATTCACGTCCGTGATTCTCAACTAAATCGAGCTCCGCCGGATTGAGTAAGATTGACCGATTGGAGTAATATTGAATTGGATTAGGGTTTGGTGCGGATTGCAGTGAAATTTGTGTTAAATTGGTGGAAGGGAGTGCTCTGAATTTGTTGGATTTGGGGTGTTTGAAGTTTGGAATCTTGAATTGAAGTTGGATTGGTTGGACTAGCAGCCGGAATTCGATCGGAGCGCAGATCTGAAAATTTGGTTATCACGCGGACACCTCACCAATTAATTGCGCGGACGTCTAAATAATTATTGCTAAATCAAGAGACCTCCGCGGGACATATTTCAGATTTTTAGTTCATCTCAGGATGTCTCGTGCTAGTTCATCCCGTGATCGCAGAGTGACAGAACCGCTCGTCGTCGAAGCGATTTGTACAAATAAATTTATAATAGTCCACTACTTGCGACTATACTACTGGGTAGTACTTGGTAAGTAGGGGTTGAACCCAAGGGAATCAGGGGAATAGATGTCTTTGAGGGGGTTGTTTAGCGAGAGAGCGTGTTTAAAGTCGGTTGGTTGGTTTTAAAGCTATCAGCTATTTTGATTGATTGATTGGTTGGTTAGTTGATTTTAAGACTGGAAAGTAAATTATAGTTTATAATTAAAAGAAATGTTCGGTTTCAGGGGACTTGTATTATATCCTGTTTATCATTGACCTTTAGTGACTCTCCTAAGTATTCAAACGGTGTATCAAGGCCATTCCAAGCACTCGATTTGCGTACACTGTCTAGCCTATTCCAAGGATGTAGAACACTTATTCTATTTAGACTAATACTCCATTCCCGGTTATATTAGCCTATGTGCATCCATTTGATCAATCATTCCCGATCAACCAAATGGTGTTTAGGATGAGTCAAACTTCTCAGATAAGCTTTGCCATTCGAAGCATCCACTTATCTGTACAAGTTTACGAACCCCCATGGTGAGCTTTGCCATTCCAAGCGTCCCCTCAACCATGGACGTTCTGACTTAATATATGGCACATAGAATAAGTTTTGAATACTTAGACTAGACACTAAGTTTAATAGTCTTAAAACATTTTATAATACAAGTGCGCCCCTTAGACCGAACTACTAGTTTAGCTACTATTCATCGTGCTAAACATTATACTAAGGAAATTAAAGACAACAGTTAAATAAATTAATACTAAGAGAAACTTACAACCGTTGAAGCGCCAAGGGAGCTATCCTTTATTTCCAAAGCAAGATTACAACGTTACAAATATTACAACTTCTAGAGAGAGAAGTGAAATTGAGAATTGGTGTGTTTTGGAAATGAGGTTTGGCTTGGTATTTATAGCCAAAGGGAGGAGAAATGGATGGATGAGATGGAAGCACATGTCTTTTGATCCAAGGGAGGAGAAGGAGGAGCTTGTGGAGGGGACAAGTGGCGCAAGGAGGAGGAGCCGGCGGCTTTTGGTGGAGGAGGGTGGCGCCGCCGGTTGCCGGTCACCCAAGGGGGAGGAGCTCCTCCCTTGCCCACCTCCTTGAATGGTGGCCGGTCATCTTTGCCCAATGTGTGATTTTGTACAGTTTTGTGCAGTCTTTTCACAAAACTGTAAATGTGTTTCTTCCCCGGGCTGTCTTGACTCCACTCCTGATTCCTCTGATTAATTTGTTCTGGTCAATTCAATGTCAGGATCCTTGATATCTCTTCAGTGGGCATATGATCTTGACCTTGGATTGACTCTTGTTATCTTTTCAGCTTAAAATCCTCTCCTTAGCATGTTTTCACTTCAGTCTCTAAAATGCCCTGTGGAAATATATCGGGACTAACACGTAGAAGTTAGATAGACAAACAGTCTAATTAAGGGGGTTTTACTGTGTTTCTGACTCGTATAACTTTGGTCCATCAGATTACCCCCCACTTTTAGTTGTTCGTCCCGAACAATGCTATTAAAGGGCGTAAGTTCTAATTTTGGCTTTGGAATATGAAAATTAGACTGTGGTACTCGATCTATCCTAATTCATGCATTGCTTACTTATTACCAAATTAAACTGCGTAAATAAATAGAAGAAACTTAATACTTGTACCTCCGTGCTGAGATGCAAATTATATTGGATGTCTCGGGAGATAGCCCTGTTCAGGTTCCTGGGTTGCAGCCTCGGGATCGTCTCGCACTATATTGTTTTCTTGTAGCTTTCTCTAGCACATGATTCGATTCAGGTTTCAGTGAGTTGAGCCTTTTTGATTTTCTTCTTTTTTGGCGAGGGACTGCTTTTGTAGTGAATTGGCCTTTGGCCTTTGATTTGACTTTTTTGAGTGCTTCACTTTTGCTCGGTTAAAACCTTCACAATTTTGGGCCTTTGGCCTCTTTTGATTTTCTTCTTTGAGTTTTTTGTCTTTTTGTGACTGCTAGTCCATTTTCTCAAGCCTTTTTGGGAGGTCCAATCTTCGACGCAAGCCTATGGAAATACCTCCCCGCTCCTCTCGTCTTTGTCGTTTTGCGCGGGTCAAGATGAGGGTCGCTCATCTATTTTCTCGGCTATTTTGACTAGAGAGAGAACGGTCTGATTCCCGTCCTCGCCTTTGCATAGATGCTTCTTGGCGGAGTTGACTTCAATTATTCACTGAAAACCCGAAGTGCAGCCTCCACTGACTTCGAAAACCATATAGTTTGATCTGATCCTTTGATTGCTTCCCAAGTCCTTCTAGGGCGGTTTATGTCAACTCCACATCCCTAGTTATCTCAGCACAAAGGACAAATGGAAAGTTACATTCTAAGTTTTTAAACAGTTGAATTTTCACAAGGTTAATGCATGAATTATGATTTATCTTTTTCACATTCTTAAGTTCATTTTTTCAAAAAGGTACTATTACTAAAAAAAAGAAAAACAGTCGCATGTTATTTATGTACACAGGTGGTTCTCACCCCCCACTTTTGAACGAAGGCGTGCCTTAGTTCAAAAGTCATGCAGGCTTAAAACTAAATACTGAATTTAAATGACAGAAATTAAAGTGCGGAAAAGTAAGATAGTGTCGGGTTACCTCCCGACCAGTGCACTTGTTTTACATCGTTGGCTCGACGATACCTCGTTGTGGATTACTGGTTTGGGTCCCATGGGTGGCTGAGGTCGAACTTTGCCACCGTTCCTGTGTTGTTTCTTCCTGACTTCTTGCCGGATGTTGTGTTTTGGTCAGGACTCCTTTGTTTCGGGATTTTTTCCTTCCAATATCTCTGATGAGGCGGGAGACCTTTGACCATAGCTGCTGGCCTTGATACTTTTTTGGTCCCTAATGACAGGTCAGAAAACTGTGCACAGTGATCTGAGATAGGTGTTATGTCAGGCGGTTTCTTTGTGTCCGGGCGGCTCTGATTAATGTAGAAGTGTGCAATTTTGCCGCCGAACTTAAGTGATAATGAGCCCTTGCCCACATCGATTCTTGCTTTAGTGGCGAAGAGGAATGGTCGTCCCAATATTATTGTTGGTGGGTCGTCTTCGCATGTCTCTTCTGTTGGTATTACATAGAAATCTGCAGCAACGACGAGTTCTCCCACATAGAGTATTACATCTTCCAGTTCTCCAACCGGGCGGATGCATGATTTATCTCCTAACTCGATGTTCGACCGGGGTGGTTTCAATGGACCAAGCCCTAGTAAGTAATACAAGGAGGAAGGCATGGCGTTGACAGCAGCCCCAAGATCGACTAAGCATTTGTGGATCTGGGTTTCACCAATACCACAGGTGATTGTAAAGGCCCCCGGGTCTTTATTTCTTTCCGGTTGTGGCTCATGATCTTCAGTGAGGGCTCTTTCTTTTGTCGGGCTATAAGCACAAGTATTAGTTGGGGAGTCCCAACCAGATGCTGGTATGTCAAAGTGTGTGATTGGCAGCGGTGTTATGCAAACAGTGAACGCGTATCGTCCATTGTCAGCATGTGTAACCCATGTTTTGCCATCCTTGGGTCGGTCTTCTTCCTGATTCCAATCAGGTCGACGCCTACGGTTGAAGTGATTGTTCGTAAGTCTGTAGGTTGGGGACCGTGCTACTTCTCCTAGCGTAGCCTTCATGTTTGACCTCCTTATCTTGCTTATGTTCGCCTTTGGATTTTGGACAGTCTGTGAAGGGAGTCTGCCAGGTTCAGTAGTTAGTGTTGACATGGCGGTGGCGAGCAAGGACATTTGTTTGGTCAATTCTGAAATTGCCCCGTCAGTTTTTGCCTGGTACTGGTGTAGCGAAGTTCCTAATTGATTAACGCTTCCCGCGAGCTCCTTCATCGTGTCATTGAGCGACTTTCTTGGTTCCTGCTGATTGCTCGGGCTGGCTTGGTGCTGATTTGGTCCTTTTTGCTGATATTGACCTGCCAACGGAGCGTTCTGGTTATATTGTCGGTGGGGAGGTTGGTAGAATGACTGTGCTAGTTGAGGGACAGCTGGTTGTGTCTCCTTCTGAGGATAGCTGTTGTTGTTACGCCAACCTGGGTTGGACGTTTGACCGTACTGTCTATTTTGTCCAGCTCTGACGTTGTTGTATCCTTGATATCCTCCCACTGCATTCACATCAGCCGGTTCTTCTTCTATTAATGTTGGGCATGCGTCCGTTTTGTGGTCCGTAGAACCACGGAACTCGCAAGGTTTTACCGTAACTGGCTGTCTACGTATGATCTCAATCATCATCTCCTTTAACTGTTTCATCTCTTCAGTTATGGAGTTTACTGATGCCTCGGTTTGTGCTACCCTTTTTGATCGAGAGAATTCATCTTGGCAAGTGGTCTCTTCTCTAAATCGGGCATTTTCAGCAACGTTGGCGATGAGATTCCTTATGCCACTCAATGATAGATTCATCATAGATCCTCCCGCTGAGGCATCCAAGAGCATTTTGTCTAATGGTCTTAATCCATCAATGAGGTACTCGATGACGAGTTTCTCGGGCAGTCCAAGGGTACAGCAGCTCCTTTCTAGGTGATTGAATTTTTCCAGGTAATCGTACATGGTTTCATTTGGACCTTGTTTGATTTCCTGTAGTTACTTCCTTACTTGCATTGCTCTTCCAGCCGGATAGTATTTGTCTAAGAATTTCTTCTGCATCTGAACCCATGTTCTAATGCTTCCGGAAGGCAATGAAAGGAACCAGTCACTTGCCGAGTCAGTGAGGGAAAAATAGAACGCTTTTAACTTGAAGTCGTCCATATTCACCCGGTTGGGCTTTAGATTCTGGCAAATGCCATGTAGGCGTTGAAGGTGAGTTGCAGCAGATTCTCCTTGAGATCCTGAGAATTTTGGCAGGCTGTGTGCCACTGATGCGTTGATGGTTATATTTTCTAATTCAGGGCTCTCATAGATGCACCACGGCTGTGTCTCGAAATTAGGGGCGTTTAACTCGCCCATCGTCGGTTCACGGTAGTAGTTATCTCCGTAGTAGTCGTCGAAGGCGGGTTCTCTTCTTGGCATGTATCGAGGTTGAGGTTGTGGTCGTGGGGGATGGATAGGAGGTTGTACTGGACCAGCTGTATTTCGGTCCTCGGGTAATTCTTGGTTTCTTCTGACTGCTTCCCTGTCACGAGCTCTTCTGTTTCTGATGAGTTTTTCCGGATCGTCGATGAATGGAAACGGTACCTCATCATTTTGGTCGTACAGGTTTATTTCTTCATCGTCCCGGTAGTCATGGTGACTTTCTTCGTGAGACATGGTTGTTTTGAAGCGCGTAACGATTCAAAGAACTTTATCCGATGGCTGATTCCCCGGTAATGGCGCCAATTTGACAGAACCGCTCGTCGTCGAAGCGATTTGTACAAATAAATTTATAATAGTCCACTACTTGCGACTATACTACTGGGTAGTACTTGGTAAGTAGGGGTCGAACCCAAGGGAATCAGGGGAATAGATGTCTTTGAGGGGGTTGTTTAGCGAGAGAGCGTGTTTAAAGTCGGTTGGTTGGTTTTAAAGCTACCAGCTATTTTGATTGATTGATTGGTTGGTTGGTTGATTTTAAGACTGGAAAGTAAATTACAGTTTATAATTAAAAGAAATGTTCGGTTTCAGGGGACTTGTATTATATCCTGTTTATCATTGACCTTTAGTGACTCTCCTAAGTATTCAAACGGTGTATCAAGGCCATTCCAAGTACTCGATTTGCGTACACTGTCTAGCCTATTCCAAGGACGTAGAACACTTATTCTATTTAGACTAATACTCCATTCCCGGTTATATTAGCCTATGTGCATCCATTTGATCAATCATTCCCGATCAACCAAATGGTGTTTAGGATGAGTCAAACTTCTCAGATAAGCTTTGCCATTCCAAGCATCCACTTATCCGTACAAGTTTACGAACCCCCATGGTGAGCTTTGCCATTCCAAGCGTCCCCTCAACCATGGACGTTCTGACTTAATATATGGCACATAGAATAAGTTTTGAATACTTAGACTAGACACTAAGTTTAATAGTCTTAAAACATTTTATAATACAAGTGCGCCCCTTAGACCGAACTACTAGTTTAGCTACTATTCATCGCGCTAAACATTATACTAAGGAAATTAAAGACAACAGTTAAATAAATTAATACTAAGAGAAACTTACAACCGTTGAAGCGCCAAGGGAGCTATCCTTTATTTCCAAAGCAAGATTACAACGTTACAAATATTACAACTTCTAGAGAGAGAAGTGAAATTGAGAATTGGTGTGTTTTGCAAATGAGGTTTGGCTTGGTATTTATAGCCAAAGGGAGGAGAAATGGATGGATGAGATGGAAGCACATGTCTTTTGATCCAAGGGAGGAGAAGGAGGAGCTTGTGGAGGAGACAAGTGGCGCAAGGAGGAGGAGCCGGCGGCTTTTGGTGGAGGAGGGTGGCGCCGCCGGTTGCCGGTCACCCAAGGGGGAGGAGCTCCTCCCTTGCCCACCTCCTTGAATGGTGGCCGGTCATCTTTGCCCAATGTGTGATTTTGTACAGTTTTGTGCAGTCTTTTCACAAAACTGTAAATGTGTTTCTTCCCCGGGCTATCTTGACTCCACTCCTGATTCCTCTGATTAATTTGTTCTGGTCAATTCAACGTCAGGATCCTTGATATCTCTTCAGTCGGCATATGATCTTGACCTTGGATTGACTCTTGTTATCTTTTCAGCTTAAAATCCTCTCCTTAGCATGTTTTCACTTCAGTCTCTAAAATGCCCTGTGGAAATATATCGGGACTAACACGTAGAAGTTAGATAGATAAACAGTCTAATTAAGGGGGTTTTACTGTGTTCTGACTCGTATAACTTTGGTCCATCACAGAGCTCAGCCACCACCTGTTGATGATCAGGCACTTGTTCCGGCTGTCGTCGATGAAAGGCAGCAGATATTTGAGGCATTCATGGCGCGTACACATAAGGCGCCCATGTGGGTTGAGCGGTACTTTCTGGAGCATTGCGGACTCTTAGAGAGGTTCGGGGCGGTGTTGGACAGATGTGGTTGGCCTGGATTGCTTACGCTCTACAGTGATGCTGATATAGATGACACTTGTGAGTTCCTAACCGGTTACCACTACATTGGACCTAGAGAAGATGAAGGATTCAGGTACACTTTCAGAGGTTTGGAGCACCATTGCACGATGACGCGGTTGCGTCAAATCTTTGGGTGGCCAGAGGTGGAAGAAGGGACGTTCGCCAATTTCAGTAATGTGATGGAAATCAGCGACACTTACATGACCCTTACGGGGACGGGTCGCTACAGACTGAGCGACGCTTCAGTCACAGCATTCACAGATCCTTTCTGGTATCTAGTACATTTCATATTAACGAGGACTTTGACTGCGAGGGCGAACGGCAATGATAAGCCGTCGATACGAGATCTGACGCTTCTAGGATTTTTGGTGAGAGGGGTAGTCCCACACTGGGGACAATTTTTGTGTGAGCACTTGAAGAACATTAAGCCTCGAGGGCCAGTTAGTGTGGGTGGCATGGTAACTTATATGCTGCGCAATCTTCACCCGGACATGGATGCACTACCTGGCCACAAGATTCTTGCTTATGGATTAGCTGACGGTGACAGACTTGGTTCTGGGAGGACATATAGAGTCAGCAGTGAGGGTGAAGTGCGTTGGACGTATTTTGCAGATCCAGCTCTTAGGCCACCGCCTAGCCCACCGCGACAGAGAGGGAGACCGCCAGGGCGTGGAAGAGCTGCAAGGGGCAGGAGACGTCAAAGAGAAGAGGTAGAGGTCCCACTGAATGTGGTACCACCAGAGGAGCAGGTACCGAGACAGCCCGGAGAGTATTCACATGCGTAGATTGACCATTTATTTAATGTGAATAGGGCTATGATGATGGCAATGGGTGGCGGCTTCCACCCAGTTTCCTCTCCCCCAGGATGGCATCCAGGTCATGCCATTCCGCTCGAATACATGCAGCCACCACCGCCACCAGATTATTAGGGGAGTACGAGTACCTTTCGCTTTTTATTTATTTCTTTTTATTTTTATTTGAGTCTGTTGGGTCTATTTTGTGTGAGTCTGTTTTGTTATACATCTCATCTCTTGAATTGTACCGTGAGGACACGGATCCATCTAAGTGTGGGGTGGGATGTTGTTGAGTCAGTTGTGCGTCGTGTCTGTTTTTAAATTTTTATGTCGCATGTTATGTGTCTTGATGAAATCGTAATGAACTGATGATGCACTGCTATGCTTTTTCTCATATGTCGAAATCCTATTTCCAGTCTTTTATGACTATTGTGCTCATTTGACTAAAAATGCGAAATTTCAAAAAAATTCGATGCTTTGTCCTTGTGAGTTGTGATATGCAGGGATGTGGAGTTGACAGAAATGTCCTAGAAAGGTACAACAAATTGCAGGAAGTTCTGAGTTTTGGTTCTGATGATTGAGAAAAGCGGTGGAGATTGACGCTTCACTAGCCTAGTCCTGAGAGTAGCTCCGTCACCAAGTATACAAGTTTATTCATGCGTTCGAAGTGGTGGCGGGACAGAGAAAATGAACTGTCCATCTCTAGTCGAAGTAGCTGGGAATGGGTGGGTAACCCCTACCTTGCCTCATGCAGAAAAGACGAGGATGAGAAAAGAGTGGGACGCACTCCTATGCTGTTATCCGAAGGCTATGATTGGAGTGGTTCAAGGGCGCAAATGATTATGTGGACAAGAAACAAATTCAAAAGCCGAAGGCAAACCATCAAGTGAGAAGAAAATCAGAAATCTGATTGATTCAAGTAAAGATGTGTCGTTTATCAAAGTCCATACAAGTTAAAGAATTCAAGACTCAACGGTATGAAAGCAGTGAATTAATCACGTGTCAGAGAAAGCCGCCGACTCAATCTAAAGACCAGAACTCAGAAAAGAATGCAATGTACGTGGTACATATAGGGGACTATCTCCCAAACATCCAAGGTCGTTTGAATTGCAACTCGCAAGGTAACAAGTATTGAAAAATCTATCTATACTCGCATTGTTAGAATCTTAAGCATGATAAGATTAATTGCTGTATTTGAGATTGAGATGTAAGGATTAGCATGACTAGTACATTGTAATTCGTTCTATGGCTTTGTTCCTTTTCGGGACGAACAAGTTCAAGTGTGGGGTAGTTTGATGAGTAGGTGTTGTACGACTATTTTATATGTTAAAACCCCATCTCTTAGTGTTACCTGTATATTATTTCACTACCTGTGTGTAATTTTCGTTCTCAGGTACACTCGGAGACCATGGAAGGAATACCGGCTAAAAGGAGCCTATTTGAAGATGTTTGGCGCGGAAAGAAATGAAGTCTGAAGCACTTTGGAATTTTCGTCAGTGCAAACCGCGAAGGGCTTAAGGAGTTAAGGCGCGGACGTCTATACATTTACAGTAATTCAAGAGACGTCCGCGGGTCGTAAATCAGGAGACGTCCGCGCCCGCCAGCTGGCAGTTGAAATTTCCTAATTTTGAATTGCATTATCGGAAAGCCCAAAAAGAGAGAATAAATAAGCACGAAACCCTAGGCGACCAGACCTCGATTTTCAGTGTGGAAAAGAGACACGAAATAGAGAAGAGAACTCTCGGATTAGGGTTCCAATTGAAGAAAGCTTGGAGGATTATTCGACATCAGTATTTTCATGTCATCTTACTCAATTACGATTATATATTCCATTGCGATGAGTAGCTAAACTCATATGTGTAGGCTAGAACTCGACATTGTGATGTTTTGACTTGAGACCTATATTTATCTTTATGTTTTGCGTTATATTACTATGCATTGTTTATGGATTTGATATGCTAGCATAAGTGGAACCCTAGCGGGGGAGCTTCTGTTAGTTTGTTGATTCCGATTATCACAGTTTACTAGCAACCTAGCGGGGATAGAAAACTAGGATACGAGTAATATACCACTAGGATTGACACCCTAGGACAACTTGTAGTGCAACCTAGCGAGGAGCTACAAGTTGTAAAACATTAGAAATCAAAACGGTTGGGTTAATGATTTAGTCTTGCATCACAATCGAAAGTTCTAGCTTACACTTCGCTTGATATTTGATATTTAAATTTGTGTGACGGTTTCTCTACTGATTATTGATCGTGTTTTGATACTTGCGTTTTTAATTGACTTGTTCGGAATTTACCCCCCCCCCCCCATTGTTACGTTCTTACTTAGTGAAACAGATTCTCACACCGATCTCTGTGGATACGACCTGACTTACCACTAGCTAGTCAGAGATAAAGAAATATTATTTTTGACGGGTACGACGACGCCCGTCACATATACAAACGTTCCACTCCATATGCAGCCACATGAAGCCTAAAGATGAATCGCTAGAGGGGTTTAAACTTAAATGCTTTAAATTTTCTTTAACTAACTCCGCAATAGCTTGGTATTACTCATGTGCAGCTTATGAAGGAGAATATGGGGATCTACGAGCCAAATTTCTAGAAGAGTTTTCCCCGCCATCTCTCTGACTTGAAATCTACGAGAAGATCATCAACCTTGAGCAATCCCGGGACGAAACTTTGGACGAGTACTTGGCTTACTTTGACTCCATTGTGACGAGCTTCCCGCACCATGGATTCACCAACTTCGATCTTCTTCAAAGGTTTCTCGGTGGGATGATGCCACAAGAGTGGAATTGGCTAAATGATGCAGCGGGAGGCTCGGTGATGGACTTAACCATGAATGATCTCTGGAACCTAATAGATTATATGGCCGAGAGGTCAAGGCCAAGACAAGATCAGACCGAGCCGTTCGAGGATGATATGAAAGAGTAGGCAGCTAGCATCCAGCAATTGAGTGCCACGATACACCAAAACCAGGTCGAAAACAAGGAATTCTGGGCGGCTCAAAAAGAAGCTTCAGACCGGATCAATGAGATGCTCTGGCCAAGAGTCATCAAAGAAGAGCCCAAGGAGCCGGCAGAGGATGAGAACCCGCGGATGACCGAAGAAGAACCAGCCAAGACATGCCCGGTCCTCATTTCCAATCTGTCCGAGGAAGTCCCGGTCCTAACTGACGAGTTGCCCGAGACATACCCGGACCTCACTGCCGAGCTGCCTAATTCAGACCCGGTCCTCAGTGTAATTTCCCCCAGAGACCTTATGGATGACGAGGATGAGGACCCATAGTTGCCTGAAGAAGAGCTCCACTCAGATTACCCATGGTAGTTAGAAGAAGAACTGCCCAAATCAGGCCCGGTCCTCATTACCAATCTACCCGAGGAAGTCTCGGCCCTACTTGACGAGCCAACAGAATTCCCGGTCCTCACTAAACAAGCACCCGAGGAAGTCCCGGAACTCACTGCCAAACCAGCCGAGACATGCCCGGACCTTACTGTCGAACCAACCGAGAAAATCACGGCAGGCCCGGTCCTCACTGAAGAGCTGCTCGAGAAAGGTCCGAACCTCGTGGTCGAAGTGCCCCAACTCAATCCTTTATGTTTTATGCAGATCTTAGCCACCAAAGATCATGGAATCAATGATGAGATGCAAGGGGAGTTGGAGGCGAATCGAGGGAAAGAAAAGCCAATGATGGAGCACTCCTCACTGCCGAGCCAACAAAGCGGCCCGAAAAACTCACTCGTTCTAGGACGACCATTCAACTCAGCCCCAAAGAAGAGACTTAACATGGGAACAAGCTTGATGTCGCCTATGTTTGAAGGCAAGATTCAGAACTTCCAGAATTTCAAGGGTGCCGACCACTCAAACATGAAGAAACGGCCAAGGCATGGTCCAAAGGAATGGAAGCCGGGAAGGAGGAACAAGAGAGCTCGACTTGATGGACCAGCAGCTATGGTCAAGGAGTCCTCGCCTTCTCGGGGATATGTGAAGAAGAAGCCTCCGGATCAAGGGAGAGCAGAACTGAGCCCGCTGCCATATGTGTTTTTTGGGCAAATCAAAAGGGCAGCCGTGGGGAAGTTCGACCTCACACACCCATGGGATCCGAACTTATGATCCATGAGTGAAGTACCGTCGAGCCAACGACGTTAAACAAAGGCACTTGCCGGGAGGTAACCCCACATATTTTCTTCATTTGTTACAGTTTTTATGTTTATATCGTTTCTTTTCAAACTCACCCCTTTGTTGTTTTTTATGTTTTGAACTAAGTCGTTCCGAGAGGAACGGTTTCGTTCAAAAGTGTGGGGGTGAGTCTTTGCACATATTAGTCTACATGTTTTCTTTTCCTTAAACTTTTTATCTTTTTGAAACTTTTTGAAAATACAAACTTTCATGATGTGAAAATAGATAGATCCGATTCATGCATTTCCTTGAGAAAACTAAATTATGTAAGAACATGCGAATTTAACTTTCAACTTGTCCTTGTGTGCTGAGATAAATGTAGGATGTGGAGTTGAAAGAAATGCCCTAGAGAGGCTTGACAAGCACTCAAGGGACCGGATCCTTACTATACGGTTATGTGAAAATTGTGGAGGCTGCACTTCGGGCTTGTTGGTGAAGAGTGGACTCCGCCATGCAGCGTCTATGCAAGAGGCGAGACGGGAATCAAACCGTCTATTCTCTAGTCCAAAGTAGCCAGGAAAATAGATGAGCGACCCTCATCTTGACCCGCGCGAAAAAGGCAAGGATGAGAAAGAGCGGGGAGGTATTTCCATATGCTCTCGGGCGATGATTGGACCTCCCAAAAGTGAAGAAAAATGGACATGCAAATCTCATCAAAAGAGCAAAGCTCAAAGAAAGAAATCAGCCAATATGGTGAAACCAAACCGAAGCAAAAGTGAAGTACTCAAAGAGTCAAATCAAAGGCCGAAGGCCAAATCACTACAAAAGCTGTCCAACTACGCAAACAAAGAAAAGAGCTCGACGCATTAGCCCAAATCAATCACGTGCTAGAAGAAGCAATTAACATAACCATATAGTAAGATCGGATCCGAGAGTGCAGTTCAAGGGCCTAAAAAGTGGCTATCTCCCAATCATCCAAATTGATTTGCATCTCGGCTCAAAGGTAACAAGTATCTAGTTACTTTCATATGTGAGCATGATTTCGTTTGGAAGCAAGTAAGTTATGCATGCAAAAGGTGAAGTCTAGTTTTGCATCTATCATTCATATTTAAGACTTAGGGTGTTGTCGTTCCTCTTATTGACTACACTTGTTCGGGACGAACAAGATTAAGTGTGGGGGTATTTGATGTCGCGTATTTATATGATTCATCAAGTACTACTAAACCCACCAAATAAGACATTTGGTCATACGAACAAGTGCTTGTTAATGTCATTTTGTGTATACAGGCATTTTGGGGTCTAAAGAGGAAACACGCTTAAAAAGGGAGATTTGTGACCAAAAAGCACAACAAGCATTTCTGCCCGAGCGTCGCAACTGTAGCGCTCGCCAATGTGCCAAGGCCCGCATCCGAGAACCTCAGGTCCCTGACCGAGAACCAGTACCGAAGAAAACTAGGTCCCCGTCCAGGCATCGCCCAGGCCACGCCCGAGCTGTCTAGCACTGAATTCAAGTTGCCCAGGCAAACGAGCTGATCTGACGAATCCACCTCAAGCAAAGTGATCAAAATGGAAAATAAGGTGGACAATGTCGGAAAACCAAGGAGAATGCTCGGGCAAATTGGCAGTTGGCACAGTTCCAAAGCAAAGGCCCTGCGCGCATAGGCACCGAAACCAAGTCGCTCGACCAAACCATGGAATCTGGCAATTCTGGCTCGGCCAAAGTGTTTTAAATGCCCCATAACTCGGACAATCTCACTTCCAAGACAAAACACCCGAGTGGAACCAGCTCAAGCCCGATCAAGGCCAAACTAGGGCAATTTCGGCCGTTTTGGGATTTCAACCATGTTTCGGGCAAAATCTGGCTTAGCATCCTTCTTGAGATCATCTTAGAATGACTTTGTCGTTCAGAATACACTGTCCAAAAGCCAAGAAGCTCCGGTCAAAGCTCCGGCCATATTCCGGCCAAGCTCCGATCAACCTCCGGTGATGCTCCGACCTAGCTCTGACCAATCACAACCAAGTTCCGGCCAAGAACCAACCGAGTCCCATTATTCCGGTTACTTACTATTCAAACTCGGTTGGCTTCTACTAGTTCGGTTAGCCTCAACCAAATCAACTTGGTTGGCCTCAACCGAGTCCAAGGCGGAGCCATTGGGGAGGAACTAGCTCCAAGGCGGTTGGCAAGTCGGTTGGGAGTGCAAGTGGGGAGGCATGTGGTGGCTTGTGGTTGGAGGAGGAAAATGCAAGTGGATGTGTTCTTATCCTCTTCCAAGCCATGTGGGGTATCATATGGGGAACCAATCAAAATGGCTAGTCTTTGGGATATTTCTCAAGCTAAACTTAGTCCCCAAGTTTCCTTTGTCTATAAATACAACACCTTAGCCTTAGAATCCATCATGTACATATTAGGAAGTTTAGAGCTTATCTCTCTTCTTCACATTTCAATACAAACACACTTTACTTTGTTGTTCTTGCTCTTGTTCTTGAGGCCGAATGCTTGCTACTCCTTCATGTTCTTGTGATCTTTTATTCCTTGTTTTTGTTCTTGATTTGGAGCTCCTCTCCCTTTACTTTCCTTGTTGTTCTCTTTACTTTCTTGTCGGTTTGCTTACTTTCCTTGTTCTAGCCACGGCTACTTGTATTCCTTGACATGAATACAAGTAGTTAAGGCTATTGTTCCTGTTACAAAAGCTCACGGTTCCTTTACAAGTCCTTTGTTTTCTTTTCGTTTTCCTTTACTTTTATAAGCATGGTGCTTGTATTCCTTGACATGAATACAAGTAGCTAAAGCTTATTTGGTCAAGGGTATTCATACTTGTGTATGCATCTTGAGACTTGAGCTTAATGCTTCTTTGTGTGTCAACTAGTTTTTGTGCTATACATTCGGTTTGGAAAACGAAGTTAAGTGGATGCTTGAAATGGCAAAGCTTTTCCTAGTTATTCAAACCCCCTTTAAGTCACTTGGTTGATCGGAAATGAGAGATCAAGTGGCTGCACTTTTGAACTAGAAGTCTATGTCTTGATTTTGGAGTAGATTGTGGTGTAAGAGCTTGAAATGGCCTTACTTAAGGGTTTATGTCTTGAAATGGAATAAACCCACACATATGAACTCAAAGTAAGTCTATGATGGAAGTGTCACAATGTGAGACCCTAGACTGAATATCTTTCGCCCTTACTTATACGCACTTTACTTTTCAGCACTTAATTTTAGCACTTACATTCAGTTCTTACTTTCAGCACTTTACATTCAGTACTTTACATTTCTGCACTTTACTTTCAGCACTTTACTTTCACGTACTTTACTTTCCGCACTTTTACTTTCATTGCAGCAGTTTTCAACATCAATCAAACATAACATTTTGGTACGTATTGCGCTTGAAACACAGCGTGCGACAAACCAAAACGTATGTTGTATGGTTGATATTGAACTCGGTTGTTCTCGCACTTACTTTACGCACTTTACTTTCAGCACTTTATTTTCAGCACTTTACTTTTCGTACTTTACTTTCAGTCTTTACTTTCAGCACTTTAAATTCAGTCATTTACTTTCTGTCTAAAAAAACTCACTCAAACCCAACCTGTATTTACTTTCATTTTTCTTTTCTTTTCAAGAACAACTACTCCACACTGACTCTTTTGTAGCGTTCAACGACGCGCTGTCAATGCACCTGCGCTGCAACCCTCATGGAGAATTAAGAGTCGAGCGAATGAGATCAAGTGTCGAGAGCTGGCTGCATGTTCATCCAGTCCAAAGAATGTCATCAAAGCATTTATTGATGAGATTTGGGTGGTGGCCATTCACGTGGAACTGGAAGAGCTCATCACATATGAAGCATGGAAGTTATATCATCTTGTGCACAGTCACGAACTGAAGGAGACAATATACGGACTCACGCAAACACTCAGAGCATGGTACGAGACGTTCCTCATCGACCATGGCTATGAGCGAGGGGGAGTAGAGAAGCATATATTCGCCAAGTACACGAGTACATAGAAGCTGGTTGGCCAGTTCGTGAGACAGATGCAAAAGGAGCTCCAGGTAACCATGGCGGGAGAGATGAAATATCTTCCTGGAACACAAGTTGACCAGATGCTGGGAGAGCAGGAGAGCATCGCTACAGGAGAGCAAGAGAGCACCACTGCAGGGAGCTGCTACACTCAGTGGTTATGGATGAAGCAGATGTTGTCTGAATACAGATTTGAACAAGAGGAGATGACGCCTGACTGTGACAACATGAGTGGCAGTAGCAGTTCTGAAAATTCAGTACAACAGTATAAGACAAAGCATAGTGAGCTGGTACAGAAGAAGGCCATCACAGTGAACCATGTGACAACCGACAAGCTGCTAGCTGACATTCTTACCACTCACCTAAACGCTGCTCAGTTTGAAACACTTAGATCCTCTCTGGGTCTGCGTGTTATCGCCAACTAAGTGTTCCGGAAGGAGGTCAGCCAATAGCAGAACCCCAGCAAATCAGTTGGGCTGACCTATCATGAAGAGGGCTGGAATAGATGGTACGTACTATTAAATTGTGTCTAATTGTAGTCTTATGAACCATTGGAGCATATCAAGAAGGGAGAAGAGGCGGCTGTGACAGAACTGAAAGAAGTTACTTCAAAGGCGTCAAAGGCTGATCCTAATCCAACTAAAGGGAGTGTGCAGACTGCGAAGGAATATCAGGCGATGGCTGAACCACCCCTTAATAAGAAGAAGGTGAAGCCAGTAGGGCTAACATTGTGGTTCTGATAAGAAGAAGCTGTTCCTATGGAAGCTGATGATGTAAAGCAACAAGAGCTTGAAGATGTTGTCTCTGATGAGTCAGACCGACCTGAAAATTAGACGGAGATAGAACAAGTAAAAGAGCAAGTTGTTATTGATCATGTCATCTAGAAGAAGGAAAAGCAGTCAGCTGTCGAAGAAGTAATCAAGACTGAAGCAGAAACAGAAGGAAGGAGATGTGCATATTGGGTCTGCAGCACAATCAGAAAAAGAACATGTTGAAGAAAAAGCATCTTACGCACCAACTGTGCCGACTGAGTTGGAACATCCAGCTAATACAGATGTAGAGATGCAATTATCTGATCAAGAAGAGGCTGAGAATGAGAACACTCAGAAGGAGGATCAGGACACAGTTTCACTGTCTGAGCTCAAGAAAGCTGAAAAGAAGAAACCCAAGAAGATAGTTACCTTCCAAGCATGCTCATCTAGGCAACTATCAAGATAAATGGGAAAATAGACGCAGGGGGAGCAAGTGCGTCTAAGAAGAGGAAAAGGTATAGTCCAGATCATGTTCCTGCCCATGTTCCAACTGGAATTGTGAAAAATGGAGTATGGTGTGCCAATACAGAAGCAGCAGCCAAGTGGAAGGCAGTGCAGAAAAGAAAGATCATCCCTGAAAGGCTACTTAATGAGAAGACAGTTCCATCCCAGTAGCAGATCTGACTATATTCTACTCGATGTTGTTCTTCATCACCATAGTCAACTGGAAGCCTACATCTCATAGAACCATGGTCAACAAGGAGATGGGACAGCTGCTCTACCAGATTGGAAACAGGATGCTCATTAACATGGGAAGAATTATGTTCGACCAGATTACAGAACACGCCATTCTATAAAGTCTCTGCACCAGATAATTTTCCCATCACTTATCTATGAGCTGATCTTCAACCAACATCCATATTTGAAGACTAACCAGGACAGACTGTCAAGTGCTCCGTTGAAGTTGGTAGTTGATCACAAGCTATTCAAGGGTCGACATAAGAATGATCTGAAGGACCCTGGGCTGAAGAGGAAGGATGCACCTGAGTCTTCCATAAGAAGAGCTACTGGTGAGAAGTTGTCCCGAGCTGAACGTGGATAGCTACTGAAGGAGGTGGAGATCATATTGGAGGTCGAACAGGAGCAGAGTTCAAGAATCAATCAATTGGTGCACGCTCTGCGATATTCCAATGATGGTGAAGCAGATGAAGCTTAACGAGCTCATAGGGTCACTAAGGACATTTGAGATGAATTTTTCTGATGATTTTCGAAGAAGGATAGAAAAATGTGTTGCTCTGAAGACTGATGTATCTAAAGAGTTGAACAGCGTCAAGGATGAGTCTGAATCAATTCAAGACATCGGTGAAGATGTTTAACTCTAGATCAAAAGACCTAGATACGATTCTGAAGTCCCGGAGGATGAGTGGAGGACATAGAGGCATTGGCTACACTGATGGAAGCAGTTCAGGAAAGACTAAGTTCGTCAAAGCTGAATAGTCGGTAAATAGAGAGATGAAGTGGTACCCTCTGGCCAACATGATGAGTTCTAACGGAGAATGGAGATGAGACTCAAGAACCTGTTGGTACTATCACAAGAAGGGGCACATCAAGCCAAGGTATCACGAGTTCAAGGTTGTGCGCAGAACGTTGCAGTAGAAAATTACTCCAAGGATGACACGAGAATGGAGAGCGAGAACGTGGGCCGAGAATCTCTGATGGAGGAAACCAGATCATCATAAACCTATCATTTGCTGACCCGTGGTCGAACAGTTGCTGAGACACCAAGGTCCAACAGACTCACAGTATGTGTCACTGTCCCAGGCTATGTTCGAGGGGGAGTTCACAAGATTCTAGATGCCGAGGAGACCAGGTTGCTCGATTGGATCCCTTGCCAGTTTGTGGCAAAAAGGATGTGTATTTTGAGGTCACTGTTCTGGTTCCTCAAGTTGTGTCTAAAGCGTAGATTTGGTTTTGCCAAAATGCCAAGGGGGAGATTGATGTTCCCATGAATGGCATGGCTTTGGCAAAACGGCTTTAGACAATTCGAGCAAGAGTTCAAGAAGAGTTCAACCACGGACTAGAAACAGAAGTACAGCGTGCAGCAGGCGCATGATTTGAATCCGGAAGGTTCTAAAGATAGAGGATCTTTTCGGTTGAAGTTGGTCAGCTAAGAAACAGATATTCAAGATGTCATTCGAATATCTCCTCACCATAATTGAAGACCACCTGATTAACTTACCATAGAAGATATCTCATGAAGATTGGAATGAAGATCTGGATATCCAGAAGATATCGACGAGATTATTTGATTGGGATCAATCGACAAGTCATTGTGAGAGAACAAATATTTAGATAGATATTCTCACATCAGTAACCAACCAGATTTGGAACTTGGCGAGAAAGAAAGATCGAGATCTTCACAAAGATTGGATTGGAAATATCCATCGAATATTTAGGAATATTTCCTAAATATTTAATGAGGATATTTGGAACAGATTTGGATCTCACCCATGCATAAAAATACAAGGCTAGGGCGACCAGATCTGTATCGCTTTCTGAGTGAAAAGAAAACACGAGAGCATTCGTGAGATTGGAGGAGGAGCGACGGCCGGCTGAGTATTCCACACCGGAATATCAACGGCAAAGAAGCAGTCTGTTCAGTGTGCTGTTTAGACTGTTCTTGAAAGGACAACAAAGCACGCACACACACACGGTGACCAAGACACGTCTTTGGAAGAAGGCGACTGGACTTCTGGGAGGTCCAAGACTAGGTTGAGAGGGAAGTCTCGTTCTACCCATAGGGGATCGAGGTGAGCTGCGGTTAACTGAGATTGCAAATCCGAGAGATGGAGTGTTAGAGGCTAGGCTATTACAAACAAGGCGTTGTGTAAGTGTAAGTCCACGAATAGCTCTAAACTCGTAATAAGATTTGTGACCCTTTAGGGTGTTGGGAGCCCCCCAGAGTAGGCGAGGCCGAACTGGGTATCATATCGTGTGTGCTCCTATTTTGTTTTGTTTACGTACTGTCTGCTAAGGTGTTCCAGTCTCTGTTTGAACACAACCTGAAACTGTCCAACAAGTGTTCGAGACGCAGTTCAAACACCATCTGGAACTCGTCTTGACTAAGACAAGTAGATTTCATAGTTAAACCATAAAATAGTTAAATCTTACTTGTTTTCCTGTTACTGCCATATGGGTTCCCCATTCTTTCCCTTTTGCTCCCATGTATGTTTCCATCATTCGCATTACAACAATAGCATCATCCGCTTCATTTGTTGGTGCGCCCCACTTCATCTTCATTCTCTTTATTTGAATTTTGTTCAGGACGTTCGCATAAACATATCCAATTTCTTGTAGATATCTGACCAAGTCGCGGCGCTGCATTTGTAAACCACAGATCTCAGTTTTACCATTTATCAACCAGCATACTACCATTTATCAACCAACATACTGCATTATAGAATTTCATACCATAACCTCATTTTTGTTGTCGTATGCTGCGTGTAAAGTTGTATCATCGTGCCTAGCATCTAGTATCTCAACACCCGGATGTTTGAGGTTGAACACCATCAAATAAAAGGTTTTATGTTGCATATCGGCACAAATATCTAATTCAAATGACACTTGTTAGTTATACATTAAATGACATAAAATTTTGAAATGAAAACAGCTAGCGTACCATATTAAAGTCTTTCAACTTCGAAGAATTATTGCCACTAAATAGTAAGCTGATTGCTTTTCCCATTGTCTCTTTTCTCATATCTTCGTCTATGATGTTCAGGTTCATCTATTGAACAATAATAAATTTAAAACCCAAATAAAGTTGTAAATACTAATTTCCTACTACGAAGTCCCTACATATACACATCATGCCCTTACCGAAGTCGAGATGGGTAGGAACACCCTTGATGGAGAATCTTGGCTTCTTAATCTCTCTTAAAAATTAAGGTGCAATGACCACAGAGTTAGCACCTCAGCAATTACCTTTTCTCCGGCCTCCAAGCTGTCCAACACCACCCTTGGCACAAGTAACTTTCCATTCATCCAAACTATGTCGCTGCATTAGAAAACAAATAATATTGTTAGGGTATCCAATGGCGAACGTTATTACCTTTATTATCTGTATGAAATATGACCATTTTAATCCCCTTACCTCGGCTCTTCGTGTAAACTGAACAACCAATTGCAAATCAGATTTGCATCGTTTGGTAGAGTTGAATTGACATCAACCGTTCTTATTACAAATGGCGAGTTGTAAGAAGAAGGTATTCCACGTGTTCTTTTCACATTCATTTCACTAATGGACTCCATGTCTACTGCCACACCAGCGTCCTCCGCAACTTGATCGTTTGAAAAGATCACTTCACTCGCTCCCTCTTCTTTTTCTATTCTTTCCTCTCTAGCATGAAGATCTTCAGTCATTGGCGTAGAACTCGGTATTCCTAACGTATCTCTCAGATCATTCTCAATCTGTTGTAAACTCATGTTGTCTGGGTATTGAAGACTTATATCACCCGAAACACAAACATAGTCTAGAAAAGCAGTTTTCACACGCTCTGCCATTTCTCTCACTTCAGCAATTGCAATCTGCTGAGTCATACGAAAAAAACTTCAAAAGTTCAATCTGATGCACACTCATTATTTAAAGCAAAATGCAATCATTTGTCATAATGCACGCTCGTTTGGTAAAGCATATGTATGCCTAAATGCACACTCGTTTGGTACGGCATATGTATGCCTAAATGCACACTCGTTTACCATATTTCAACATATCATAATCTATAATGCACATTCGTTTTTCATGCCATCCTTAATGCCCCAATGCTTGTTTTCAACATATCAACAATCAAAATCATGAATGCATCGTTTAAAAGATTACAAATTGTAAACGAACACGCAGAAAAATACCTCTTGTTCTGACAGTCCTCTCATAGCATTTCGCCTTTTCAATCTATCTTATAAAACATGTGGAGGCGCTGTATGTTTCGTCCTCTTTCCAATCTTTTTAGACGGCTCATTACTTCCTCCAGCCCCCTTTTTTGGTGGTTCCTCTTCAACATTGCACACTGGGTTTCCCCGTATCACCTGACACAATTATTGGGAAAACATTAAATGATGAACCCACATATATTGTGCACCAACATTTAAAAAAACTTACATTGTCCACCATTTCTTCATAATTGCAGTTTTGTTCTTGTGGTTCTTCATCCATTGTGTCATCGTGTACCTCGTCATCCACTGACGAATAGTCTGGTCCATCTTCCACTGCTGCGGCTGCCTCTTCGTGGGCGTTTAGTGCATCGACTTCAACTCTTATTCTTTTTGTAGCACTACTCGCCGCTCTTCTGTGGGGTAAGAATCTGCTCTTACCCATGTGTGCCGAACTTATATTCTTCCCCCCTTCACGAATTTGATCCTGTGTTATGAGAACATCCTCTAAAAACCCTCGCACAATTGTTTTAGTTCCCACATTATTTCCAAACCTATAAATCTGTAAATTTTACTCTACCAAATTTTTCTTACCTCATCTTCTTCCTCTGTATTATCTTCATCCTCCACAGTTATGTTTTCCTGATCATCGAATTCGTTGGATGCCCATGAAGGTGGTAACTTCCTTCCAACTTCCTCTGTTCTCCCCCCACCTCAGGTGTTTTCACACCAGTTCCGCCAATTATTTTTGCATCAGTTTCTAAAACTGTTTTCTTTCTTGGTGAACCCGTCACGGGAGCAGCCCCTTTTCTCAGCGAAGAATGCAGAACACGTGTCGGTGACTCAACTGCTGCTGACTGTGTTCCAACTTCCTCTACCCTCTCCCCGTCCGTAGCTGTTTGCATATCAGGTGCCGCAGCTGTTTTGTTTCTTTTTGAACACCTTACCGGAGCAGTCCCTTTTCCTACCACAGTCCCGACAGCACGTGTTCCTTCCTCATCCATTGAATCATTCTTCCTTCTTCTCGATGAACTGGCAACACTTACACCGCCCTATATGAAATAGAGCACACAAACAACTTAATTTTTAGTCCATGAAATGCTGCATTTGAGGACAAATCTACGTCTTATCAGATTTCAAATGCACTGTTGCTTTGCAGAATCAGAATGTCTTATCAAATTCAAACATTCCAATGCACACTCCTTTTGAATTCTATAATTGAAACCACATTAAAATGCACACTCGTTCTTATACTTATTGGATTACCTCAGCTGAGAAACTCTGCCTTTGCTGATCTCTATAAACACCCATTGATTTGTATTTTGGGATCAGCTGCCCAAAACCAAAGCCCCCTTTATTCAATTCGCAAATGACTCTCCTCCTTATCACTTCACCGGTCCAAGCATCTAATAATGGGTCAGTCCTTTGTAATTCGAATCCTTCACACTCCACCATCTCACAATACAATACCTGTAAATGTTCAAGTAGTTTCAGCATCCATTGAATGCATATATATAAAACAACCAAAACACACCCTTACCGCCAAAAAAGTCAGTGGTCCTGAAAACCACCACCCGTTACTTTTGCTCCAATGTTTCTTGCTTTCAATCAATTTGTTGACTACAAATTCACACCAATCCAATTCACAAATTTCTGAAGTTGAGTCGAATGCGTGTAGAATTGTCAAATTGCATGCCCTGTTCTTAATGGCTCCCACCATTGTTGTACAAAACAGAATGACAAACTGCATCATGAACCAATCTAATCTTTCCTCATCATTAATTTGCACTCTCAGCGCATGCCCGGTAAATTCACGGAAGCTGCCTGGCTGATCCGATCTTGCTCCAAAAATCGATTCCTGAATAGTCATTTCATTCTATGCACCAAGTGGGTGAGAGCGACTTATTGATGACTGAAAATAAAATTACTGAAAGTAAGATAGGTGTCGGGTTACCTCCAGACCAGTGCACTTGTTTAACGTCGTTGGCTCGACAGTACCTCAATCATGGATCATAAGGTCGGATCCCATGGGTGGGTGAGGTCAAACTTCTTCTCGGCTGCCCTTTTGCTTCGAGAGGGTGAGACCTCATTGACCATAGCTGCTGGTCCAATGAGTCGTGCCCGCTTGTTACTCCTTCCGGGTTTCCATTCTTTCGGCCCATGTCTTTGCCGCTTCTTCATGTATGGTCGGTTGGCATCCTTGCAGTTTCGGAAGTTCAGTCTTTTGCCAAGCGACCTCAAGCATGCGCCCTTGCTAACCCTCTTCTTTGTGGTAGAGATGATTGGCCGTCCTTGGTCCTTACACCTTTCAGGAGGCTCTTCTTGGCTTGCGACGAGTGGGAGCTCCTGCGTTGATTGTTTTGGCTCATGCTTCTCCTCCAACTCGCCTAGCAAACGTATCATCGATCATCTCATCTTTGGTGGTCGTGATCTTCATAGAATATGAAGGGTTAAGTAGGGGCTTCTCGGCCATAAGGACAGGGCCTTTCTCGAGCAGCTCTTCTGTGAGGACTGGGCCTACCGTGATTTTCTCGGTTAGTTCGGCAGTGAGGTCCAGGTATGTCTCGGCTGATTTGGTAGTGAGGTCCGGGACTTCCTCGGGCATATTGCATGGGCTCGTTGATAAGTCGTAGTTGTACGACTATTTTACATGTTTAAACCCCATCTCTTAGTGTTATCTGTATATTATTTCACTACCTGTGTGTAGTTTTCATTCTCAGGTACATTCGGAGACCATGGAAGGAATACCGGCTAAAGAGAGCTTATTAGAAGATGTTCTGCGCGGAAAGAAATGAAGTCCGAAGCACCTTGGAATTTTCATCAGTGCAGACCACTTACGTCTGAAGAATTATGGGCACTTACGTCTTAACAATTACCGAAATTGTTAAGACGTCCGCGGACGTTAAATCTAGAGACGTAAGTGGAATTTTTCTGGCAGTCAAATGTCTTATTTCGGATTTGTAATTTCGGGAAGGAAAAAGAAAACAGAATTTGGAGAGCCAATCTCGAAACAAAGAAATCAGAATTTGAGGAGCCACACTTGAGAAGATAAAAAGAAGAAAGAAGGAAAAAAACATTTCGTTCTCTTGTTGGCCAAGGCTTTGGTCCGTGGCTTTTGTTTGTGAAATTGAAAGTGAGATTTGGGGTTTGGTTGGAAGACACACGTGGAGAAGAGAAGTGGAGTGGCTGAGTTTCTTTGACCGTGTGATTTGGAGGATTGAAGAAAACAGCAAAGTGTATTTTGGCCGTGTGAGGTTCGAAGGTTTGGAAGAGAAAAGTGTATTCAACATCAGTATTTTATTTTCATCTTACTCAATTACTTAATGATGTATTGCAATTCGATGAGTAGCTAAACTCATTTGTGTAGGCTAGAACTTGATATTGTGATGCTTTGATTTGAGACTCATATTGATTTCTATATTTTGCGTTATATTACTATGCATTGCTTATGGATTTGATATGCTAGCATGAGTGGAACCCTAGCGGGGAGCTTTTGTTTGTGTGTTGATTTCAATTATCAAAGTTTACTAGCAACCTAGCGGGGATAGTAAACTAGGATACGAGTAATATACCACTAGGATTGACACCCTAGGACAACTTGTAGTGCAACCTAGCGGGGAGCTATAAGTTGTAAAACATTAGAAATCAAAACGGTTGGGTTCATGATTTAGTCTTGCATCACAATCGAAAGTACTAGCCTGCACTTCTCTTGATATTTGATTTACGAATTATTGTGACGATTGATCTCTTGACAACGGATCATTGTTGCATGCTTTTATTTTTATTTACTTGTTCTTATTTGAAAACCCCCCCAATTGTTACTCTAATACTTAGTGAACAGATTCTCAATCGATCTCTGTGGATACGACCCAACTTACCACTTGCTAGTCGGAATTATAAATGTTTTTGCACAGGTACCACGACACATGTCGTCAAAATGGCGCCGTTGCCGGGGATCGGTAACGAAGAATATCACTAAGTATTTATTTCTTTTAGTTTTATTTTACTATTTTTTTTGTTTTTGTTCTATTTTATGGTTCGCTATGTATTCCTATTACAGGGAACCAATTTATGACGACGTTGATAATCGAAGACTACCAACCCCAAGAAATCAGCGATATGTCAATGAGTATGCTAGACCTCGTGTAGCTAGATACGAGGATTACAATGATGAGTTGGATCGAGAATACCTCGGTGGAGGAAACCGATACGGACAGTTACCTAGGCGTCGGGATCCGAGACGCACTATGAGAGGACTTTATGCACCGTATAGTGATGAGGAACCTTGGTGCGTTAGGATGGACGAGGACCCGATGAAGGAATTTAGAGATGAAATGAGAGGAATGTTCAAGGAAATCACTCAAAAGATTGACCAACAAGCTCAAGTCATTGACGAGCTAAAGAAGGAAGCGTCTCAAATTGCCAGCGACTTTTACGAAATGCAGGAAGAAGAGCTGAACGAAAATTCTACCTCAGTGCAGGACGCGGACGCCTCAACCATTAAGGCGCGGACGCCTAAAGAATTACTGCTAAATCAAGAGACGTCCGCGGAGGATAAACAGGAGACGTCCGCGGGCTCCAATAATTCAGGTAACGAAATTTTAAGTTCTAACACTTCTCTTCCATTCCCAATGCAGGTGATAGCTCCTAAGGACCACGCGATCGACAAAGATGAGCTGGAAGATGAATTGGAGGCGAAGCATGAACCGGAAGAGCCAATGATGGAACACCCACTCGTCACGAGTCAACAAGCGCTGCCCGAAAAGTGTAAGGACCTAGGTACCTTCACAATAACCCGTGATGTTGACTCTTACATTTTGCAGATGGGAGACACCAGCGCTAACGGGCCTCTTGCATTGATTTTGAGACAATCATTCCTCCTTGCCACCAAAACTAAGATTGACATGGGAACACGCTGGTTGTCACTTGCGTTTGGTGGCAAGACATCAAACTTCCATGTTCACGATGATCCTGACCGTCCATACACAAGGAAGCGACCGAGACATAGCACGATTGGATGGAAACCTGGATGGAGAGACACAAGAGCACCATTCGATGAGGGCTATGAGTATCATAGAGGAGTAAGGAAATTTGACCTCACAAGCCCATGGGATCCTAACTTGTGATCCCTAAAGAGGTAATGTCCAGCCAAGGACGTAAAACAAAGGCGCTTCCCGGGAGGCAACCCGGTGTGTTTTTACTTTACACATGTTATAGTGGAATTGGGAAGCTGATAATGCGCCTCGAGTGCATTTCTTTTTATTTCTGGTGTTTTCAGGTGAGTAAACGAAGTAAAAAATTCTACATCAGTGTATTTCGCGCACGTCTCAACTATTAGAGCGCGGACGCCTTAGCATTTATTGCATATTCTTCATACGTCCGCGGGTTTAAATGGAGAAGACGTCCGCGGTGATTTTTAAAGGGTTAAAATTGCAGAGCCCAACACCACCACCAGATTATTAGGGGAGTACCAGTTCACTTCTTTTTATTTATTTTTATTTGAGTCTGTTTTGTTGTCCGTCTTATCTCTTGAGTTGTACCTTGAGGACACGGATGAATTTAAGTGTGGGGTGGGGTGTTGTTGAGTTAGTTGTGTGTCGTGTCTGTTTTTAATTTTTTTTATGTCGCATGTTGTGTGTCGTGATGAACTGATGATGCACTGTTATGTTTTTCTCATATGTCAAAAATCTCATTTCCAGCTTTTTATGACTATTGTGCTCATTTGACTAAAAATGCGAAATTTTAAAAAAAATTCGATGCTTTGTTCTTGTGAGTTGTGATATGCAGGGATGTGGAGTTGACAGAAATGTCCTAGAAAGGTACGGCAAATTGCAGGAAGTTCTCAGTTTTTGGTTTTGTTGATTGAGAAAAGCGGTGGAGGTTGACGCTTCACTAGCCTAGTCCTGAGAGTAGCTCCGTCACCAAGTTATACAAATTTATTCATGCGTTCGCAGTGGTGGCGGACAGAGAAAATGAACTGTCCATCTCTAGTCGGAGTAGCTGGGAATGGGTGGGTAACCCCTACCTTGCCTCATGCAGAAACGACGAGGATGAGAAAAGAGCGGGACGCACTCCTATGCTGTTATTCGGAGGCTATGATTGGAGTGGTTCAAGGGCGCAAATGATTATGTGGACAAGAAACAAATTCAAAAGCCGAAGGCAAACCATCAAGTAAGAAGAAAATCAAATTTGATTGATTCAAGCAAAGATGTGTAGTTTATCAAAGTCCATACAAGTTAAGGAATTCAAGGCTCAACGGAACGAAAGCAGTGAATTAATCATGTGTCAAAGAAAGCCGCCGACTCAATCAAAAGACCAAAACTCAGAAAAGAATGCAGTGTCCGTGGTACCTATAGGGGACTATCTCCCAAACATCCAAGGTCGTTTGGATTGCAACTCGCGAGGTAACAAGTATCGAAAAATCTATTTTTACTCGCATTGTTAGAATCTTTAGCATGATAAGATGAATTGCTGGATTTCGGATTGAGATATAATGATTAGCATGACTAGTGCATTGTAATTCGTTCTATGGCTTTGTTCTTTGTTCGGGACGAACAAGTTCAAGTGTGGGGTAGTTTGATAAGTTGTAGTTGTACGTTTATTTTACATGTTTAAACCCCGTCTCTTAGTGTTATCTGTATATTATTTCACTACCTGTGTGTAGTTTTCATTCTCAGGTACATTCGGAGACCATGGAAGGAATACCTGCTAAAGAGAGCTTATTAGAAGATGTTCTGCGCGGAAAGAAATGAAGTCCGAAGCACTTTGGAATTTTCATCAGTGCAGACCACTTACGTCTGAAGAATTATGGGCACTTACGTCTTAACAATTACCGAAATTGTTAAGACGTCCACGGACGTTAAATCTAGAGACGTAAGTGGAATTTTTCTGGCAGTCAAATGTCTTATTTTCGGATTTGTAATTTCGGGAAGGAAAAAGAAAACAGAATTTGGAGAGCCAATCTCGAAACAAAGAAATCGGAATTTGAGGAGCCACACTTGAGAAGATAAAAAGAAGAAAGAAGGAAAAAAAACATTTCGTTCTCTTGTTGGCCAAGGCTTTGGTCCGTGGCTTTTGTTTGTGAAATTGAAAGTGAGATTTGGGGTTTGGTTGGAAGACACACGTGGAGAAGAGAAGTGGAGTGGCTGAGTTTCTTTGGCCGTGTGATTTGGAGGATTGAAGAAAACAGCAAAGTGTATTTTGGCCGTGTGAGGTTCGAAGGTTTGGAAGAGAAAAGTGTATTCAACATCAGTATTTTATTTTCATCTTACTCAATTACTTAATGATGTATTGCAATTCGATGAGTAGCTAAACTCATTTGTGTAGGCTAGAACTTGATATTGTGATGCTTTGATTTGAGACTCATATTGATTTCTATGTTTTGCGTTATATTACTATGCATTGCTTATGGATTTGATATGCTAGCATGAGTGGAACCCTAGCGGGGGAGCTTTTGTTTGTGTGTTGATTTCAATTATCAAAGTTTACTAGCAACCTAGCGGGGATAGTAAACTAGGATACGAGTAATATACCACTAGGATTAACACCCTAGGACAACTTGTAGTGCAACCTAGCGGGGAGCTATAAGTTGTAAAACATTAGAAATCAAAATGGTTGGGTTAATGATTTAGTCTTGCATCACAATCGAAAGTACTAGCCTGCACTTCTCTTGATATTTGATTTACGAATTTGTGTGACGATTGATCTCTTGACAACGGATCATTGTTGCATGCTTTTATTTTTATTTACTTGTTCTTGTTTGAAACCCCCCCCCCCCAATTGTTACTCTAATACTTAGTGAACAAATTCTCAACCGATCTCTGTGGATACGACCGACTTACCACTTGCTAGTCGGAATTATAAATGTTTTTGCACAGGTACAACGAAACCTGTCGTCACTCGTGTTGGGTGCTTCGACAGTGAGGACTGGGCCTGTCCTGGCCGGTTCTTCTTCGGTTATTTGTGAGTCTTCATCCTCTGTCGGCGCTTCGTCATCAGTTTGGTGCATCGGCCCTTGTTTCATGCTTTCTGCCAACTCGTCTATGAGGTCCCAAGTTTCAGCCATGGTTAACTTCATGATTGAGCCTCCCGCTGCATCGTTAAGTTTTTTCCACTCAAGGGGCGTCATTCCAGCAAGAAACCTTTGAATAAGATAGTGGTTGGTGAATCCATGGTGTGGGCAGCTCGCCACAATGGAGTCGAAGTACGCCAAGTACTCGTCCAAAGTTTCGTCCCGGGATTGTTCAAGATTGAGAATTTTCTCGCGGGTTTCAAGTCGGAGAGATGGTGGGCAAAACTTTTCTAGAAATTTGGTTCGTAGATCCCCATAATTGCCTTCATAAGCAGCACATGAGTAATACCAGTCTATTGCGGAGTTAGTTAAAGAAAATTTAAAGCATTTAAGTTTAAACTCCTCTAGCGATTCATTTTTAGGCCTCATGTGGCTGCATATGGAGTGGAACGTCAGTGTATGCTTCACGGGATCTTCTCCAAGAGCACCTCCGAATTTGGGGAGACAAATGAGCATTTTAAACATAAGGTTGCAGCCCCCATCATTCCAAGGTTCGCTTCCGTAGTATGATGACATGGTTGAGCAGTAGCGCGTTCGAGAATTTAAGAGAGAGAAAGAGAAGAAAAGAACAACTAGTCGGAAGCTAACTCCCCGGCAACGGCGCCAATTTGACGGAGCCCACTGCACTGTCGTTAAGGTGCAATGTTCTCTGTGCAAATAAATTTATATTTTCCGCTACTCGCGACTTCACTACTGGGTAGCAAGTGGTAAGTAGGGGTCGAACCCAAGGGAGTCAGGTGAATAGTTATTCTTTAAGTTGGACAGTTGGGAGTTGGTTGTGATTTTAGGACTTAGAGTAGCGTGGGTTGGTTGTGATTTTAGTACTGAGAGGTAAAGTTATAGTGGATATTACAATTTAAAGGAAAGCATTTAGTTTCGGGGGTGGCCTTGTATCATAGTCTGTTTATCATCGACCATTAATGATCATACTAAGTGTTCAAAGATGAATCGAGGCCATTTCTAAGCGCAAGACTTGCAACATCGTTTAAAACACTTGTTCTACTTTAGACTAATTCCTCCTTTCGAAGTATCTTAGCCTTATGTGCATCCATTTGATCTTCTGTTACGATTTCCCAAATGGTGTTTTAGATAAGTCGAACTCCTCAGATAGCTTTGCTTGTTACAGCTTCCACTACCCGAGTATGTTCACGAATCCCCACGGAAGAGCTTTGCTTGTTACAGCGTCCACTCAACCTTGGAAATTCTGACTATAAATGGCACATAGAACAAGTTTTGAACACAAAGCGACATTAAGTGCAGGGTCTAAAACATTTT
Organism: Rhodiola kirilowii; assembly: GCA_033675215.1. Taxonomy (NCBI): domain Eukaryota; kingdom Viridiplantae; phylum Streptophyta; class Magnoliopsida; order Saxifragales; family Crassulaceae; genus Rhodiola; species Rhodiola kirilowii. Next base: position 27,902,208 of record CM066200.1, read on the forward strand.
ACAATACAAGTACACCCCTTCAACCGAAAAGAGTTTAGCTACTACTATTCATGGCACTGGACATCGTAACTATGAACTTGGAAAAGCAAGGGTTTTGAAAGACAGTAAAGTAAATACGAAAAGACTTACAAAACCGTTGAAGCGCCAAGGATCAAGCTTTGATTCCAGAGTAAGATTATTACAATAGTAGTGCCCAAACTCTAGAGAGAAGTGAGAGCTTCTCTCACTAACTATGGTGGAGGATGTTTTGGAATGAGGATATGAAATGAGGAGGAGGAGCTCTCCTTTTATAGCCATGGAGGAGATGGGAGATGCCAACACTTGGCAAAGGATGAGAGGATGAGAAGATGAGAAGATGAGTGAAGGAGATCACTCCACATGGAGGTGGAGAGCTAGCCGCCGGCGGCTATGGGAGAGGAGAGCCACATGTGTGGCTTGGATGAGAGGAGAAGGACGATGTGTGTGCATCCAAGCCATCCAAAAAGCCATCGGGTCCATTCAGCTCCGGTCTGACACTGGTTGCTCCTCGGTTGGATTTATTTTGAGTAATTCAATGTCAGGATCTTGAGATTTCTGCATTCAGCGTCTGATCATGACCTTGGACTAACTCGTAATATCTTTTCAGCATAAAATCCTCTCCTTAGCGTGTTTTCTCTCTAGAGTACAAAATACCCTGTAGAAATATATCGGGACTAACAAGCAGAAGTTAAATAGACAAACAGTCTAATTTGATGGGTTTTACTGTGTTTTTGATTCGTATAATTATGGTCCATCATTGTGCCTCACTGCCTCATTCTTACAACCCTGTCTCATCCGAGTGCGCCCATATATATATATATATATATATATATATATATATATATATATATATATGGGCACTCTCAATGAGAAACACTCTTAGGCTAAAAATATAAGAACACATCTCAGCCACTCATTTTGATGATGTGGCAGGGAATAGTATAGAAATAGTGTTTTGCTTTTTACTGTTTGGGTAGTGGATTTTACTGTTGATGGATTTTGGTAGTGGGACACGTGGCGCACCCACAAAGCACGGGGGCTTTGGTAGTGGGACACGTGGACCAATCACAATGTGTTCTTATGTTCTTAGCCTAAGAGAGTGTTCTTATTTGAGCGCTCCTCTATATATATATATATATATCACGTTTAAACGTTACCACCTCTTAAGGTGTTACCTATTACCCCAACAGCACCATTGGATGAGTTTCATCTGGGCTCCCACACTCAGCCACGTGTAAGATGATGTGGCAGGTGAGTCCGCCCAATATTGGGCATTGAGGGGCAATTTGGTCCTGTGATTATTTTCCTTCCCCACTCTGTCAGACTCTCTCTCCCCAGACGGACATTGACCCTCTCTCTCTTCATCCGCGCTCCAAATCAAGATCTGAATCCCTCAATCTTGGACGGCTCTAATCGGCGACTGAACTAAGCCGTCGAAGTTCAGTTATGAAGCTTTTCTCTACCCCGTCCTTTTGCATGCATCACTAGTGTCAGTCCGTTTCTCTCTTCATCCACGCTCCAAAATCCAGATCTGAATCGGCGGAGAGGGATTCAAACGGGGTGGTGACTTGATTTGTGGCGACGGCAGTGACTCTCCTCCACCCTCATCTCCGGCGATGTCGACCTCCTCCCCGGTATTCAGCCCTCCTCACGCAGCCTTCTGCAGCGAGCCTCGTCGTTGAATGCGAGCGGCAGCCTTCAAGGAAATCCAAGTGCTTGGCGTTCAGGTTTCGAACTAATTGTATGTTGAATTGAAAATATATGTTTATTTATTTTCACTTAGATGTGCTGTGGTATGGATTTTAGGGACGAAGAGGAGTTTTGGGGACCTGCCAGGATGATGGAGATTGTTAGGTTTAGAAAAGATAGAATCCAAATTGTGCTTTTTTTAATTCTAACATACCACTTAAATAACCTAATACAATAACTAAAAACCTAAAATAAGGCATAACCCACGACTCAAACCACTACTCCACTAGACTTTGACTCATTCAAATGTTAATCTTTAACACCCTCCCTTAAACTGAATATGTTAATATCCAATTTACATTGACTAGGTTGCTCAACTTTTCTCAAATCATGGGCTCAAAATCTTCAAAACAGAAATCTACAAAGTAGGAGAGCCGACCTCACCTTGCTTTAATATCCATTCGATCATTGAAATCAACTGATGAGACATCCGGTTGCACATCCCAAATCATGCCATTTCTCTGATTTGTCCAACTTACTTTCTGCAGTTGCTTCTAAATCATCAACTACATTGGCCCATTTGGCCTCTGCCTCTCTACAAACTTCAAGCTCACCAAACATCAGGATTCAAGCCTTCTGCGATCCTCTTTGCCTGACCTCCATCCACTTCAGCACGTCCCCCATCGGACCATCACCAGCTCCTTCTCGACATCCACATCCACATCAAACACTCTTTTTATTTCACTCCACTCTATCATACCAACACTCAAATCATTCTTTTCTTTCACTCACATCAAATACTCTTTTTTCACTCCACACTGTTTCACTCCGGCACTCTTATCACTCTTTTTGTTCACACCAATCACTCAAGCCACACCAATCACTCAAACACTCTAACCACACCAATCATTCAAATACTCTAACCACACCAACCACTCAAGCTCCAAGTCCTCTTCTTGGACACCACTAGTCACCATGATGACCTCTTCACAGCTCTTTCCTCCGCTCGTCTTCGGATTAATTGGAGAAGATTACTCCAAATCTCAACCGATGCTGTTGACTTTTCATCCTCCCCCATGTCTGCAATTGTTTCATAACCTCTCACCATAGCTGCTAGCTCTTCTCCATCATCCTCGGCAAACAGCCCTAATTCCCTTCCTTAGCCTCAGCGACGACAAACCTTTCAACTGTTACACATCCCAATCAATCCAATCAACAGTCACCGGCCCGGAGGCCTCTTCTCACTTTCTCGCTTTAGGACAATAGCTACAACCGTTACCACAAAATCCCATCAGAACACACCAGCAAAGGAACTTCCACCTTTCATTTCCAATTAACTAAGCCAGTGCCTCGCAAGTTGCTGCAACTCGCAAAGCATTGCTGAGAATCTGTGCATGCTCATCAGCGGCAGCTCTTCCTCGTCGTCGTTAAAGGAGTATCCATTCTCACTCGAACTTCTCCCAACATCTAAGGTTGCACTCAACACGATTAACCTCTAAGAAAAATCCAGCGAATAGTAGCACGGAAAGAAAAATCCAGCGAATAGTAGCACGGAGGCTAGTGCCGCCGGAGCACAAGACTGTAACTCGCTCTTGATACCACTTGTTAGGTTTAGAAAAGATAGAATCCAAATTGTGCTTTTTTTCATTCTAACATACCACTTAAATAACCTAATACAATAACTAAAAACCTAAAATAAGGCATAACCCACGACTCAAACCACTACTCCACTAGACTTTGACTCATTCAAATGCTAATCTTTAACAGATGACATTTTTGGATCCAAGAAGGTATTTTGAAAGCTGCAGTTTCATGTACATGTTGTGTTTAGATGTGCAATTTTCAATTACTTGATTAGTTGGTCGAGAAGGGGGAAAGCATTCGTCTTACTGCAGATATGTATACCGTTATATTTATGATTATATTAGCCATTATTTTGCGAGATTATTAAGATATGATGAGATGGGTGGTTTTGTGTGGAGGAACTATGGCATCTGAGTTTATTTAGAATGCATCTGAGTAATTGGAGAAAGTATTTTGAAAGCTGCAGTTTCATGTACATGTTATGTTTAGATGTGCAGTTTCATGTACATGTTGTGTTTAGATGTGCAATTTTCAATTTTCAAAATGAAAAATGTGTATGTTGGAGAAGGTATTTTGAAAGCTGCAGTTTCATTTACATGTTGTGTTTAGATGTGCAGTTTCATCGTTCATGTTGCTGCGATTGTTTGATGTTGCTGGAATTTGAATGTGGATTAAGTTGCTGTGATGTTGCTGCGATCACTCTGCAATTGTTTGCTGTCAAATTTGAATAGTGTAATTACTCTGCGATTGTTTGCTGTGATTCAGATTGTTTCATGTTGCTGTGATGTTGCTAGATGGGGATATGTTGCTGTGATTTATTTTGTTGCCATTTTGGTTCATTTTGTCGCTTGAATGTCGCTGGCTTTCAAACAAGTTGAATCCTTTTGGTTCATTTTCTTTCACCCTCTTGAATCTTGGTAGCCTACGTGGAAAACCTTGGTGTTGTTTGTGTTCATCATCATTCATTATCACATCATTATTTAGTGCGAAAAATATTTATTGATAATGCATCTTTATTTTTTTGAACAAAGGTGATGAGACGATCGAGGAACTGTAATGTGGATGCCTATAAGATGGTGCAACATAAAGTAAAGAGGATAGTGGGACGGTACAACTTGATGTTCAAGGGCTCGAATATTGGACATGATGACAGGGCATTGGCCATGTCACTGATGATGGAAGGTTGCAAGAAGGATTTGAATGCAGATTGTAAATTTAAGAGTTAGGTGTTTGGTTTTGAATCTATTTGTGTTAACTCATTTGTTTTGTTAGTTGTTTGCTTTTAAACTCATTGGTGTCATGAAGTGCAAAGTTGTAAAATTTGTTGTAAATTCATTTGTTAGTTGTAATTTTTTTTAGCTGTGAAAGTGCATAATGTAATTTGTAAGTTATTTTTTTAAAGTGCAATATATATATAGTATATTGAGTTTTAAAAAGTGCAGAACAAATAGTATGGTATTGAGTCTCGAAGTGCAATATGACAAAGGGAGTGAGCAGACGAAGTGCAATATGACACAGACTTATCATGTTTTGGGTATTACAAGTACAAACTGGAGCATATATATGGTCAAGAGTTAAGTGCAATATGACATAGACTATTATCAAAATGTAAAGTGCATCCAACATGTATTTGTAAGTTAATAGGTTCAAAAGTAGCAGTACAATATGTAAGTACAAAATGAAAGTGAAATTGGGTATTGAAGTGCAACATGTATCTAAAAAAAGCAGTAAAAGTGCAACATGGCTAAGGGATTGAGCATAATAAGTGCAAAATTTATCATGTTTTCACGAAAAAAAGGGCAAAGTAAGTATGGTAGCGATTGTTAAAAAGTGCAGAACAAATAGGACTTGAATATTGAAAGTGCAAAATAAACATGGCATCAAGTGTTGAAAAGTGCAGAACATACAAGGCTTGAAGTTCTTGGAACAGAGTGCAGAACAAGCAGGAACTTGAGTGGTAGGAGTACAGAATACGTAAATCAATGAGTATTTAAAAGTGCAAAATAAGTATGGTAGCGATTGTTAAAAAGTGCAGAACAAACATGGCTTTACCATTCTAATTGTAAAATAAGTGCAACCTGAACAGGTTGACATTGATTTCAAGCGCAAGGTAGAAGAAACAATTGATTCAAAGTGCAAATGGCACAAGTATAAATAAATCTTTCGACATAAAATTGTCGAAGTGTAAATGCTATTGTAATATAAAAGATTCAAAGACTATAGGTACAACCAACATCACAATAGCAAGATAATACAGAATTAGCCATGCCAACACAAGAATACTTTCAACATAAAATTGTCAATGTGTAAACTCCTTTTGCTTCACTACCATTCTCTAGTTCTTGCTACTATTTCTCTGTATAATGATCCACGATCTTTCACTCAACTTTTTTTTGATAAGGATCTTTAACTCAACTTGAAGCTCCTTCGGATGATGCTCCTTAATCTTTAACTCAACTTCATGCTCCTCAGTCTTCGGATGATGCTCCTCAAGTTTTAACTCAATTCTAACTCCTACGGAAACAACAACACAACCCGTGAGTATTAAATAAGGTCAGCCAGAGCATCCTACATAACATGAATATACTAAAATGAAAGTTGCATTGTCACTCAATTGAAAAGCCCGATTAATGTTAACATGAATATATTAACATGCGTTCTTACCTCGTAAAGCTGCACATCCGTTCTGAATAGTGTGCACGACCAAATGATATCCCCTGTCCGCATCCAAGCAAGGGCTCGAAATCAACTAGACGACGAAGAAAAGCTAAGGCTCACTGCATTCCCAGCCGACTTCGTTCTTTATTGCAGCTTCATCCCGGCCGCCTCCAGTCGAGTGAGAAGACTGCTGAAAAATGCTGGGATGCGGAGTCGATTTCAACTTTAGGGTTATGGAAGCTTACTTACAGTTTCCGATCTACAAAACGTCTAGAACGCTGAACGTCAGCTTGCCCACCTCTAGCACTGCTTCTGACCACAAGCATCTCCAAACACCAGCGTCACAAGCAGCGCTTCTCTGTTAATGTTCTCAGCAACCTATATAAGAACACATCCCATTTTATCAGATAAAATAGAACACATTTAGCATCAGCAAGGTATAAAAAAAATAACATGCTCAAGCAACACCCATCTTCATTTTTGCTTCTATGTTTCAATTTTCATCATCGAAGAATACCATACAGCATTGACGATATGATTAATAGGCAAAGGATAACTGGTGAGCACAACAAGACTACATGGGCATAACAAATTCCTTCCCTATGACATTAAACTACTAAAATCATATCAACACATCCACATTGATCATTCCAGCTGAACATCATACAAACTAACTACCATAATTTTACATAAAAAGAAAAAAGAAAAAACTCACCAGAATTCTGCTTTGGATTTTCAACACACCAACCGACGCTACGCAACCCGGCGAATCCAATCGTCCAGCGCCGACGAATCCCAGAATCTTCCCCGAGCACGTTCGCGCATCTCCTATCGCCAGCACCTCCAAACACCGCAGTGACGCCTGCTATCGCTCGCCAGCGTCGCCTCAAGCCATTCGGATCTGAAGACCGAGAGACGACTGAGCGATTTCCACCACAACCACATTCGGAGCCAGGGCCTGATGCAGTCGGAGCCGAGTGGCTGACGGATGCGACGGACAAAGATGGAAGGGAGCCCAGCCACGACTTTCGGACACTCCGATGTCCGATGTCAAGTTCGACTCAGGCGCGGATGAGAGAGATGATGGGAATACGGCACAGATGAATAGAATAAAGTAAATTGTTTAATTGTCTAATTTGCCCTTGACTCATGCATTTCAAATAAATGAATTAAAAAATTCATAAGATCAAATGAGATCAAAGGCTCCGAATGAGGTAATAGGTATCATGCTAAGAGAGGGATAACATTTGAGCGCTCCTATATATATATATTTTAAGGTTAAGGAGCGTTCAAATAAGATTCCTTCTTAGGCTAAGATCATAAGGTCTCATCTCAACTATTAGATCAAATAATCCAATAATCCTCCTTTATCCAAAAATTGAAAGTTTTTTGTCTTTTAGCACTTTTTGCTTTTACTATTTGTACTTTTGTCTTTTACTTTAAAGACAAAAGTGCAAAATAACAAAAAAAATATTTTTTGAACAAATCTACAAATTTATATCATTTGATCTAAGGGTGCAAATGAATTAATAATTAATATCCTAAGAGTGGTTAACATTTGAACGCACCCCATATATACAATATATATATACACGTAGCGTCGCTTTGTAAATCCTTATTTCATATGTCCGCTTGGATATCTGAATTGTGCAGTTGCCTAGCTTGAATTATATATTATGTTGGTGATTAATTGATATCTGTGTTAATTTGTTATTTGAGTATGAATATTAATGTTTGAAACAGCAGTAGGTTAATTTTTTAGGGGGGTTACAAAAATGGTTGATGCGCGGCGGAAACCAGCAGTACTGAACCGTAATGTCCGAGTAGTAGTGTCTTCAGCTACTACGACCCAAGGCATAGAGTTGAACAACGGGGTGTCAATGTTGATTCCAAGAAAAAGATTAGTCCCATTGGATGATCCTGATTTCGAACAAGCTGCAGCAACCGGAAACTACACTTGTCCACATCTACACTGCCCATACAGATACAGTACAGTAACTACTGCCTCGGATTTAGCAATAGGGCTGAGAAGAACCACCACATGCTGCATTGCCTCTTTCGGCCGAATAATAATAATGGTGGTATCATCATCAGCCCCACATGAACAAGCACAAACTCACTTTCAAGTCCCTCCTCCTGATCAACTTGTGGTTGAAGCTTTAGCTAATGAAGCTGGTCTGATCACCAACTCAGCGAGCTCATTATTGGAAACAGGACGGCCAGCCAGTCAGAGTGGCGCTCTTAACAGCTACTTTATTACACCACCAGCCTCATCAATGATAATGGAGGCAATACCGGAATATAGCCCGCCTCCAATGAAATATACACTGCCTGATCAGCATTATTATCCGACCCAGAATAATGGTGTGTTTGGGAACACTATTGTGAGTACTACTTAAGGAGATCTCTCTGGAGTCATCATCAATAATAATATTAATAATCTTCAGCAGGAGGTGGTGACAACTCAACAACAAGGATTTCACCTGTCTACCGAAAATGGAGCTGGGTTTCATCTTGATAACATTAGTGAACTGCAAATAGACGAACTTCTTAAAGATGTTTATCGTTTGATTAACTGAAGAACTTTGTTGGTTGGTTGGTTTAAGTTGTATGCTCTCGCAGCTCCAAGCTGATCTCTCTCAAGAGATCATTTGTTTAATTAATATGCAATCTTTCATTTTATTTTACTTGAATGTACTTTCATTTTATTATGCTCAAGTGGACTCAGTTCCATTAATTAATTGCCAATCAATAAAGGTTGATATTCAATAACTGGCCAGAAAGCTAGCTGTGTAAAATCTGTTACAAACAGCTGCTCAACATTACATAGGGTACAGCTAGCTTATTCGATATATAGTCTTGCAAAGGAATTGATGTAACTAGCAATTGGAAATTAGTGGAAAACAGTGATACCTATAAACTGTTCATTTTCTTTTCATGCCCTCTTTAGTTTTCTGTACAAAGAGAATATAGCAGTGCACAATAATTACAGCTATGGATCCATGACTACCTGAGTGATGACTAGTTCTACCTTCCAGACATAATGTTGGAAATGTTTTGGTTTTCATAAAAGGACCCAATATCCCAATCTTCAGTCGATGACGAGAGAGTCATCAGAGCAACCACTATTGACCTCATGCTGGGTCTTAGTTCAGGACTGTCATGTGTGCAAGCCTTAGCCAGTTGAGCCATCTGCAGCAATAATGGTGTGTAACTCAACCTTGATCAGCAATCTACATGTTTTAACTGACTTACAAGAGACAAGTAGTGTCTCCAACTTAATTGTCGAGGTCTAAGGACTTCCACATATGGAACAAAGTCTTGTTGGAATTAGGAAAACATTAAAGTTGACTTTTTTTTTAAGAAAAGAAATTGCTTGTCTAACCTTGTGGACAGAGTCAAAAGGATAGTTTTCTTCAAGTCTAGGGTCGATCATTTTGCGGAGGTCCTCTTTTGGTTCCGGCTGACAAAAGACTTCATCGAACTATGCAACACAAGATCGGGATGAAGTAAAATTTCATGAGCAATTTTTTGGCTCAGAATCTGACATTTAACTATTATATCATATGGGATGATAACAAACACTCACCAAGGCAATAAGCCCCTTCGATTCCGTGCCAGGACCATTTGTCCTGACAATTGCTTCTTTAGCTGAAATGAGTTCGTAGAGGACGACCCCAAAAGCAAAAATATCAAACTTTGGAGAAACATCCCCAAATCGTGCATATCTGAATCCATAATCAAGCAGAAAAAGATAAATTCATGATTTACTTTTTATGAAGCTAAAATAACAAACTACAGTCTTTTCTAATCCAAATAAGAGAACACATTTCAGTGATCCTTTTTTTTAAAAAATTATGTATCAATATTTTTTGAGATCTCTTTTAATTTAAACTGAGAATGGAACTCATTACACTGTCATGTGAAGTTTTTCCGAGAACATTTGACAACCCTTATACAAGTCAAGTCTTTAAAGTATAAAAATTGGGTAATCATCTTACTCAGGAGCCATATATCCAAATGTACCCACAAGTCTTGTGGGCAACGACGTACTTCCAACTTCAATAAGTTTTGTCAGCCCAAAATCAGCAACCTGTAAAATGAGCCCCTTTGTCTGAGATACTGATGTCCAATTGACTTGGATGCTTTTTTTAAGGAAAAACATAAAATAAAAAAGAGAGGTGTTAGGGTGAGACCTTCCCATGGAAATTCTTGTCTACCAAAATATTTGCAGATTTGATATCACGATGAATATACACAGGAACTGTGTGTTCATGAATATATTCAAGCCCTCTTGCAGCATCCAGAGCAATTTGTACCCTAGTGAACCATTCCAAAGGTTCTCTATCTGGAAACAGAGAGACAAAGACAACGCAGTTCATATTTTCTAGCGTGGGTCATTCTAACTGCAATTTGATATAACAAAATTTTAAATGATCTCACCTGAGCGATGCAAATGTTCACTTAGGTTTCCGTTCTCGATAAACTCATACACTAGAAACAGGGAGTCCTCGACGCAGTATCCTATCAACCGCACCTGCACAATGGGATATGAAAATGCACCACACGAATTTCCATACAGTAGTGCTCTATTTTTGAAGTACAGGAAAATTCTAAGACTTCACTGACTCATGCAACAAGGTTGAAATCGTGCTGATAATCATTAACCAAGCATGGACGTTAATTGATCACTCTTGCCAATAAGGAATCAAATATGCTCTATCTTTGTTAACGACAAGAAGCTGAGTGACATGATTTGTGCCTATATATCATTTGGATTTGAATATGCTCTCAGGCAATGGATAACACATTAATGAATCTCATGTAGCCAAATAGGGAACAGCTTAATATGCTGCTACTCGAGAAATGAAATTGAATGAAACTGGTGAAGATGTACCAGATTTAGGTGATGAACACGTGTTAAAACCTTCATCTCTGCCAGGAATTCTTTTGATGCTTCCATGTCCATTTTCTTAATTGCAGCTTTCTGTCAAAGCGTCGAAGAGCAATTTTCAGGTATCTAGTGGTTGACTTGACATTCCTTTGTAAATTTCATTCTCTAAATCACATAGAAAAATACATACCTCGCCTCTGAGTTCTGCATAGTAGACAGCTCCAAATCCTCCCTGACCAATCTTAAACGAAAGACTGAAATTCTCCGTTGCAGTTGCCAGTTCTTCATACAAAAATTCCACAGATTTGTCAACTGTAACACCCATGAGACGCGGAGAAGCTAACTCAAGACCGCCATCGCCAGCTAAACACAGAATGAGTTAGGTACATACAGAAACATCTGTTGATACTTAGGAACTCACGAGATGAGCAAACAGGTCTTCAAGATGACTAGAAGGAATGAACAAGAACAACTACTCTTGTTCAATCCAAAAAAGCGATAACTGGCACTTACTAACTTAATTATGCAACACTTTGAAGGAATCAATGGCCAGTTCACTGGCTGCTATTGATCATCACAAAGAATATTTGACAAAGTCATACAAAAACAAAATTTAGGGAACAAACTAACTAGTTAGAAATGAAGTGACAGAGTAACCTCTTACCCTGTCCGCTATTGCCTGAACGATCTTTAAATGACGCAGGCAGCCATTTTGGCTGTTTGACCAGTCTCCTGAAAATCCCATAATATACAAGCAATGCAAAGAGAAGAATTCCAACCACTGAAGCTATAGTAATGCCAGCAATGACACCAGCTCCCACTCCTGATCATACGAGTGAAGTTTACAAAGATGAGCATGTTTTCCCTACATGCTCGTTTAAAATTGAGCACACAGATACAGATGAAGAATGGTATTAATGACTGATAGCATGTATGTGAAAGGTCAAATTACCTGCACTGCAAAAGAGAAAAAAAACAAATGAGTAAGATTTATAATAATAATTTTACCAAAATTAGGCATGTGGATATCAAGTAATAATCTTCCTTTAAGTTAAGTGCGACAAAATTCCCATTAGTATCTGCAAAATAATGACCAAACCATATGAGGTTTGTTAGGCTAACTTCACATCATAAAAGCGACCAACTTAGCATCTAAAGACTTTCTATACGAGAAAGCAAAAACAACTCTAGTAAAATTCACCTTTTAAGATTACTTGTTCAGGAGAATATTTTAAAATAAGTTGATATTTAGTTTAAAGTTCAAACACTCAAACAGTTAAGACTTGCGCATGAATGCTTTGCCAGGAACATAAACAATACCACTTCCGGCATTAAAGTTTGCAGTAGGATTGTACTGAGTCAATAATTCTGCACTAACTCCCGATTCATTTGCAATAGAGGCTAAAGTGTCCCCGGACCTCAGCGGGTATGTTATGAACAAACCGTAGTCCTTGGAAACTGTGCTATCCCCGCAGGAACAGTTCACAATGACATTCACATAGGTATTTATATCCGGAATATTATTAGCTGAATATGAATTGAAGTGCTGAACCAAACTAGCTGTCGTCAAATTAGCATAATAAGTTTCGGCAATAATGGTATATGTATCACCGGACTGAATGGTATAACTGAAATTGTGGCCCAAGAATTCATGGCTGATGCACCCGCAGCTAAATGGAACATTGATTCTAATATCAGAACCGATCCTATCCTTGTCTGTCACTTTATCAGAATTATAAGCTACTATCGTATCGGGTGAGCTGTCCAGAACTTGCGAGATGAAGGTGAGATTTGCCCCATACCAAACATAATAAGAAGCCAAAGCATCACAAGTTCTGCTGCACTGTGAGCTAACTGTGTGGCAGCAAACAGCAAGCACCAATAAAAACCCTAACCTAATCCTCATCACAGAAAATCAAACAAACGAATCAGAAAATCCCAAACCCTTTTCTCATCCGGCCGAATTACACCACATTCAAAATCAAGAAGAGATTATCACAACTCTTGTAACCACAAAGTAACAAACCAACATAGACCCTCTAGCTGCTAAAACATGTAGCCCCGTTGCAACAAAACTGAACGAGCAATCAATTGCAGTGAATGATACACTGTATGGCGTTTAACCCAGTGAGGGATTGAGGTGAGGGTGGATGGAGGAGAAAGTCGACAGCCCATTTGTATTGGTTGGAACCGTTGACTGCGAATTTCAAATGTCAAAAAAATCGGCAACTTGGTTTCGATAATAAGTTTTTTCAATAAAGTGGGCGATGAAATGTTGTTGTCTATTAAATGCGTGAATTTTGATTTGGCTTCTACCATTTTTATTTTTTAAAAGCTCAAATGATACATTAGCTGAGTGTTGGCGCTCGCACTCAGCACCCAAGTGTGTTTGGATTCGAAGTCCCTTTAACACATCCTAACACTAAATTAATTCCCAATAAAAAAATGAGACATTAGCTGAGAAAATGGTATACGGCCGGAGAGAGACACGACCGCAATTTCATATTGAATCGAATCCTAAATAATACGGAATTAAATGTCTATTAATATGTTGACGCTCCACGTTGTCAAAAAATAAAGCTATTGAAACTTGAAAGTATTTCGACCATTTCCTCATGAAAGATATGATTTTTTTTAGGGAAAAATTACAATACAACCAAAAACAAAAACACTGAGACTAAGCTCAGGACAAGAAGCCAAAAACAAACATAGAGGCGCATTACAAAGCATTACATAAGCATCTAGGCAAATCTTCCTGGTTGATCCAACTCTACTCATTCTCCCTAGCTGCTCTTGCCAGCTTGTCAGCACATTTGTTAGCTTCTCTTAAAATGCGGCTCATGCTCCACATGGTATTCCTATCAAGCATCACTCGGCATCTCTGAATTGTATTACATGCTTGCTCTGTATATCCTGAACCTTGCATTATTTTCTTGAAGACCTCAGCACAATCCGTTTCAAACACAACCTTTTTAAATCCCTTCTCCTCTGCTAATTCCAAGGCTCTGTGCAGAGCCAAAGCTTCCACCTCCTGGCATGATGTAGCATCTTCCACAAATCTTGCTTCAGCTATCTAGACTACTCCTGTTTCATCTCTTCCACATATCCCCAAGCCTCCTGATGGACCAAAATTATACGAATCAGAAACACAGTATAACCCCTTATTTAGACATTTTGTCTATTTAACTTTTGCTTGTTAGTTCAGATATATTTTTACAGGGTAATTCAAAGCTTAGAGAGAATACACTCTAAAGAGGAGCTTTTTAAGCAGAAAAGATGTTACGAGTCAATCCAAGGTCAAGATCATATGCCGACTGAAGAAATATCAAGGATCCTGACGTTGAAGCACTCGTAATAAATTAATCAGAAGAATCAGGAGAGTAATCAAGACAGCCCGGGGAAGAAACACATTGACAGTTTTGTGAAAAGACTGCACAAAACTGTATAAAATCACACATTGGGCAAGGTGACCGGCCACTTGGGCAAGAGGTGACCAAGGGAGGAGCTCCTCCCCTTCCACCACCGGCAACCGGCGGCTCCTCCTCCCTTGACCGGCGGCTTTTGCTCCTCCTCCACATGTCTCCTCCTCCTTCCTCCTCCTCTCCTTCCTCCATGTGTGGCCATCTCCTCCATCCATTTTTTCCTCCAATCACCATGCAACACTTGCCTCCATCTCCTCCTCCTCCCATGGCTATATAAGGAGGAGCTCCTCCCCTCATTTCAATCATCCCTCACTTGTAAAATTCACTTCTCTCTCTAAGTTATGTATATGTAAGTTTGGCTTTGGAAATAAAGGATAGCTCCCTTGGCGCTTCAACGGTTGTAAGTAATTCTTAGTATTTATTCAACTGTTTTATTTCCTTAGTTATAATGTTTAGCGCGATGAATAGTAGCTAAACTAGTAGTTCGGTAGAAGGGGCGCACTTGTATTATAAAATGTTTTAAGACTATTAACTTAGTGTCTAGTCTTAGTATTCAAAACTTGTTCTATGTGCCATATATCAAGTCAGAGTTTCTAAGGTTGAGTGGAAGCTGTCACAAGCAAAGCTCTTCCGTAGAAATTCGTGATCATACTCGGTAAGTGGAAGCTGTCACAAGCAAAACTTATCGAGGAGTTCGACTTATCTAAAACACCACTTGGTCAATAACGTAACTGGGAGATCAAGTGGATGCACTTACAGCTAAGATACTTCGAAAGAAGGAATTAGTTTTGCTTAGAACAAGTGTTGCTTTAAACGATGTTGCAAGTCTTGCGCTACGAAAGGGTCTCGATTCATCTTTGAATACTTAGACAATTCACTAAAGGTCAATGATAAATAGGATATAATACAAGGCCCCTGAAACCGAACATTTCTCTTTAATTATAAACTATAATTTACTTTCCAGTATTAAAACCAACCAACCAACCAATCAATCAATCAATCACTTAGCTGGTAGCTTTAAAACCAACCAACTGACTTAAAACACGCTCTCTCGCTGGACAACCCCCTCAAAGAACATCTATTCCCCTGATTCCCTTGGGTTCGACCCCTACTTACCAAGTACTACCCAGTAGTATAGTTGCGAGTAGCGGACTATAAATTTATTTGCACATTTGCTGTGACGACAAGCATCTGTCACCTCCTCTTCTGGAGTGTCCGTCCCATGCACCATCAATGTTAAGTTTCATATAGCCTCTCCTTGGAACCTGCCAGCGGAAGTCCCCATCAGGATTAGTGACTGTCCACCTTTGAGCTTGGTTGTGAAAATCCTCAATGCACTGCTTTAGGCTCCTTGCTGCACTCCAAGGATTCAGACCCTCCTTACCATGCACGACTAAATTTCTGTTGTACCCAGTGTTCCAGAAAACGCTAGGCGCTAGTCGGGCGGAAAGGGTCTCCGGGGCCTAGGCGGGGATTAATCGGGGCCTAGGCGGGGATTAATCGGTTTTGAATTTTTAATATTTTAAAATATATAATTATATATACATTAATTGATATACAAATTTATTCTTCCATATTCTCCAGAATGTAGACTTCTAATCAGTTCATGGCTTCATGCATATTGCAAAGAAATATGAATATTTAATCAAATCCAAATTATGAAAAATAAAAGACATGTATCAGAAATAATACAAATTGAAGCATTGAAATTTAAATCCCTAGTTTCAATAAGTTAATTTTTAAAATTAACAAATAAGCCCTTCAAGTTTAACTATTGACATGTAGTTGACCATTCTGCCTAGAAACCGATTTAGACCGCTCAGAAACTGATTTAACCGCCTAGGACCGCCCAGGCGCCGCCCAGACCGCCCAGGCGCCGCCCAGGAGCCGCCCAGACCGCCCAGGCGCCGCCCAGACCGCCCAGGACCGCCTAGGACCGCCCAGGACCGCCTAATTGCATAAAACGGAACGGGTTCTAAAAAAAGGCCGCCTAGGCGCCGCCTAGGCGGCCTAGGCGGCCGTTTTTTAGAACACTGGTTGTACCACACCAATCTTGCTCCCTGCACTATGGTAGCCAACTCCAAATTTGAGTAATTGAAAGCACAAAACCACAACCAGTCTCCGAGGTCCACAAAACTTTGTAATAGGAAACTACAATCAATACCCAGCTCTCGCCAGAAGATCCTCGCCCACCAGCAATCCAACAGGGTGTGAATTGATGATTCACCTTGAAAACCACAAATAGCGCAGTAAGGCAGCACTTCACAACCTTTCTTCATCAGATTCCTGATGGAAGGGAGGTAATCGTGATAAAGTCTCCGAGCAAAGATCTTCACCTTTGGTTGCACCTGTAGTCTCCAGATGAGCTTCCAGAACACATAGATTCTCCTGTTATCTGTTTGCTCCCCAGTACTATTTCTCTTAATGATATCAGCTGCTTCTTTTAACTTGATATATGCTGATCTTGTGGAGAAAACTCCATTACTCGCTTCCCTCCAGATTGGTTTTTGGGATTCCTCGTTGAAGTCTATCCACTATCTGACTTTATTGCACATACCATATACTCCTCATTGCTACATAAGGTCTGGCCCCCAGGTGACAGTTTAGAACATTCCCATCTCTATAGTACTTCGATTTGAGCAGTCTACCTGTTAAATTGTCCTCATAGCATAACAATCTCCAGACCTGTTTGGCCAGCAGAGCCTCGTTAAAAATAGTGAGATCTCTGAAGCCCAAACCACCATCTGTCTTCGAATTACATAATTTGTCAAAAGAGCACCAGTGAATGCCTCTTCCTTCCCCACCATTACTCCACCAGTATTTACTCACAATACTCACTATCCTCTTTATCAATTTCTCTGGGATCTTAAAACACATCATAGCGTAAGTTGGGATGGCTTGAATCACTGCTTTTATTAGTATCTCTTTTCCTGCTATCGATAACGTCCTCTCCTTCCATCCTTGGACTCTTCTCCACACTTTCTCAATAATAAACTAAAACAATTCAGTCTTACTGTGGCTGAACATCACCGGGAGACCTAAGTATTTAGATATTTTATCCACCTGACCAACTCCCAATATGTTTCATATCATTCCTCTCACATCCTCAGCGACATTCTGGCTGAAAAAGATTTCAGACTTGGCAAAATTCACCATTTGTCCCGACAGAACTTCGTATTCCTCTAGCACTTCTTTCAGATTATAGGCATTCTTAGCATCAGCTTTCAAAAAGAACATACTATCATCGGCAAACAACAAGTGCGAAATTTTTGGAGCTGCCCTACATATCTTAACCCCATTGAGTTTATTCATACTCTGCGTATCTCTCAGCTTAGTTGTTAACCATTTGGTGCATATCAAAAATAGGTAGGGCGATAGAGGGTTGCCTTGTCGAATACCTCTTTCTGGCCAGACTCCCTAGTTATCATGTCATTCACCCTAACTGCATATTTAACAGAACAAACACAGGACATCACACAGTTAACCCAAGCCTCAGGAAAGCCCAGCCTCATCAACATCCATTCCAAAAAATCCCACTCCACCCTGTCATAGGCTTTAATCATGTCGAGCTTCAGCGCAAAGAAACCTCCTTTTTGCTTATTACTAGTTTTTATATAATGAAAAAGCTCGTGCACTGCTAAAATGTTATCAGAGATTAGCTTCCCCGGCACAAAGGCGCTCTGACTCTCCGATATAATTGCTGAGAGAATCAGCTTGAGTCGATTTGGCAATACTTTTGTCACGGCTTTCACTATCACATTGCAGAGGCTGATTGGTCTATAATCCACAATTCTTTCTGGATCTTTCTTCTTTGCCACTAACGTAATAAGAGTTTTGTTCAGCTCACCCTCCACTACCCCTTCTCGCAGCATATGCATAACACTCCCTACCACTGTATCCTTGACAATTTCCCAGTGTTTTTGATAGAATAACGCTGAGAAACCATCAAGACCGGGAGCTTTCGTGGAGGCCATTTGGAACAAAGCATCCTGAATTTCCAACTCACTATAGGGGGCTGTGAGGTTCCTCTTCATCTCATCTGAGAGCCGACTAGATATTCCTTCCATTAAGTGCATCAGCTGCCCTATCGAACTGTCCCTGCTTGTTTTAAAAATGCCTCCAAAGTGTTTCACAACCGCCTCACACAAATCTTCATCTCCCGATATCCATTCATTATCGTTTATTTTCAGTCTATCAATCATGTTCACTTTCCTCCTCTTCGATGCTCTCATATGGAAAAATCTTGTGTTTCTATCACCTTCTCTAAGCCAATCTACCCTTGACCTTTGTTTCCAGAATAATTCCTCACGCAAGAGCCACTCATCTAGCTCAGAGCTCAGTTTTGCCTCCTGGAGCACCACTTCTTCTGTTCTCTCCGATTCCTTGACCTCGTTTAACTCTTTTTTCAACCGAGCGATATTTTCCTTGACTTTCCCAAAATTCCTCTTACTCCATGACCAAATCTTCAGAACAACTATTTAGTTTCCCGGTAAGACAACGATTATCAACCATGCTCCCACTCCATACATTTCTTACTACTTCAGCGAACTCAGCATGCTTCAGCCACATGGGCTCGAAACGAAATAATTTAATCTTGACCGACGACTCCCTCCCTTTCATTTCACAATCAAAGGGGCATGATGCAAATGTGTTGCCAACTTGTGCCATACCTCTGCTTCCGAAAATAACTCCCTCCAGCTCTGACAAGCCAAAGCCCTATCTAACCTCGCCTTGGTCTCAAACACTCCCTTTCTCCTGTTTGAGTACATGAATTGGGGGCTCTTAAAACTGAGATCAAATAGACCACAGTCCTGTAAACCCTCTCAAAACTCCCTCATCTATCATTCCCCTCTTACCGCCCTACCCTTGACCTCCCAACCGAACAAAACTTCATTGAAATCCCCAACCACAATCCACGGCTACCCCGACTGCTCTTTCAACCTCCGCAACAGATTCTAGTCTCCTTGCATTTGCTAGTAACCGGATGACCATGAAAGAGAGTAAATTTAAATGGTGTGCTTCCCTCCAGGACCACATCTATGTGAAAATCATAGTAACTTCTTATTGTGACTTCACCTTCATCTTTCCACCACAAGCCTAATCCTCCTGACCTTCCTCTACTTTCCACCACAAAGCCATGTTGAAAACCCAACTCCTTCTGAATCCATTCAATTCTCGCCTTACCTGCCTTCGTTTCCACCAATCCCACCACCTGAGGGTTATTTGTCCTCACCAAACCGGCAAGAACCCGAACTGTCGCAACACCCCCTAGACCGCGATAGTTCCACACTAACGCACTCATTTCTGACGGCATGGCTGCTCAACAGACCCCACCGATCGAATTTGAACAGCAAATAACTCACCTCTGGTGTCTGCTCTGACTTTAACCGCTACATTCTTTCGATACAGATGAAATCTGAACTTGCCTACCTCCTCTTTGACCTAGCTCCATTGATTTTCTCTTTTCCTTTATTGGTCTTTACCTGAGACTGGGCCAAGCAAACTTCTCTGAATGTGTTACGGCCCGACTGCAACTACATTTGTTGGCCCACCAGGCCCACGTCTCTCACCTTTTGACTATGAAATCCTCCTTCCAGCCAGGTAGCATCCACTAGACTCCCTTCATTAAAAACCTCTAACCCAGAGCTCTGAATAAATGCTCCCGCCGACTTCTCCGTGTGAATTTCTTTTTTGGCCATCTGGGAATTTACATCGGTGCTTTCCACTATTCCAGCCGACATCGGGAGTCCCCCTTCAGCCCCTTGAGCTTCCTTCCTAGCTAACGACTGTTTGACTTCCATCATGTTCTGGAAATGTCCCGCTCCTCCATCGCTTGCTCCCCCACTGCATGCTCCTCCCTGAACCGCCATCGAAGTACGTTTCAAACCGTCCTCCGCCACATTGCTTTCGTTTCCAATTGCACCCCCACCTTTGCATTTTTTCTCTCTTCGAGCCATCACCACTCTTCCTCTGTAGCTCACCATTCTCTTTGGTTCTATTCTCTTTCGGTACTACTTCATTGTCTCCTTCCTGCGTTAAACTTCCTCCCCCCTTCGAGCATTTGTCGTTAATATGACTAATAACATCACATTTGTTGCACAAACTCGGCAGCTTCTCATACTTGAAATCCAACCACACAAGCTCTCCATTCCACAACTTTAGATAGCATCCCTTAATGATTGGCTGATAAACAATTAACTCCACCTGATAGCGAACATACTTGCTCTTCACGATCTCCGCCTCCTGTTGTAATCCATTGCATACCTTACCCACTAGTTCGGAAAACCTCTTGCTATTCCATCATTCATAAAGCCGATTGGAAGGTTGTGTATTTGAATCCACACCTTAAGCTTATTAAAACTTACTTCTTCCGGTATCATGTTCTCCTCCCATCTCCGCATCAGCACCGCTGCCTTATCAAAATGCCACAGACCTGCACCCATGACGCTTTTTAACTTCTCTTCCTCTCTGAACTTCACTACAGCCATATTATGAAAGATATGATATACTTAAATATAAGGAAAAAGTACAAAAACATAGTCTGAAGTACCACTTCATTTCAAATCAAATACCGAACTATCAAAAGTTTAAATCTAAATATTAAACTATCATTTCATTTTAAATCAAGTACTAAACTATCGACAATTTCAATTTAAGTACCGAACTATTAATTCTTTTCAATTCAAGTACCGAAACATAAATTATTATTATTAAATTAACATTTGAATATTAAAAATATAAAAAAAAATAGTACTACAATATTACATGATATTTTTAATGATGATTATTTTTAGTTCACTTATGACTAATCCTACGATATTACTTATATAATAACTGTTTAATTTTTAAAAAATATTTAATTGATATAAATACCTTTACTAAATTAAAAAAAATTATCAGTTAAATTCAAATAATTGAATTGAAACACCAACCAAAATTAAAGGCACATAATTTTTTATTAAAATTCTTAAACATACTTGTATAAGTTAGGTGAAAATTTTGTCATTGGAAAATATTTATAATTTATATGGCCATGAGGATCGCTCAAATGAGAACCCTTTTAAATTTTGAGAATTTGAGACCCCAATCTTCACCTTTCAAATGCAAGATGCATTTTGGTGTTGATACATGTCTCATGTGCATTTTCCAAGATGCATTTAATGCATAATCAAAGTCACATTTTTTTACTTTGCTTTTTGGACATGTGTCACATGCAGATTCAAAGATGCATCATGATCTAATGGTGAGATTTGGATTCTCAAGTTCTCGAATTTTTAAAGGTTCTCAACCGATCGCTCCCTATATGGCCATTATGTAAGTGTATTACTCAATTGATAAAATTAAAGACAAATAATTCATTTAGTTATTTATTCGGGTTAAAGTTTAATATTTTATTTAATAAAACTAAATATTGCGAAAGGGGCTTTGGTCGAATGGTTTGATCCTTGACAAATTGTCAAGAAGTCAAGGGTTCGACTCTCCCGAGTAGCAAATTTCTCCTTACTTTTGTGTAGGAGTGTTATGTGCTGCAGGTTTTTGCCTTGCCTATTCCTTCCATATGCGCGTGAAAGTGTTGTGTTTTCCAGTCAATGCTCGTGGGTTCCAAGCGAAATATGCGCTTCAATGGACACAATTCAAGTACTATTCTGAGTTGGTGTCATGTGTGGCCCGTACTCTAAAAGTCTAAGTTCACATGTACCCGATGAAATTCTCATGCAATATGATTGAAATGTGATAATTGAGATGTATGAATTGAGTCGTATGAGATGTAATAAAAAAACTCACCATCAAAAAAAATATTAAGAGAATAAATATGATTTTTGATTAGTGGATACGTAAATTGAAAAGAATTAGTAGTTCGATACTTGAACTGAAACTTTTGAAAGTTTCGTACTTGATTCGAAATGAGATTTTAATTCGGGTACTTAAATTAAAATTTTTAATAGTTTGGTACTTGATTTGAAATGACGTGATAGTTGTTTTTGTATTTTTCCCTAAATATAAACTTAGACCATAACTAACAACTTAGGAATAAAATTGAAGGTCTAACTATTATTAAATTTCGTCCGGCTTCAACAATTCCGACCAAACTATGGTCTGTTCGAATCTTTGAACAAGCCTTTGAAAGCTCTACCTCTACAAGACTACAACACAAAATAAGTACTCAACAAGTTGGATAGATTTCAATATGTTTGCGCTTGCTTAGAAGATGGAACTGAACTTGGTATAAGTCAAATGATTATTAAAACTTCAAATATAGAAGCTTTAGTGCATCAGCTTCCGTATACGTACAAACTCAGTATAATCTTCCTCTGCATTTATCTGGACTGCACAAGCTTGCCACAGATACCCTCAGGTTGTACAGGTTGTTATACCGGTCATTGGAGTCCTGTGAACAAAACTGCTATCTTTATTCAGAAGAGATGATAGCAAGTATACAAGGTAGACAAAGTAGCCGAAAAGACAATACGGGTATTAAGACTTAACTCATAAATTGCATGAAAAAGCAAAGGGGCTGAGTAAAATTTTGAGATCTATTATCGGCAACGTACCTAGGGCTCAGCGACTCCACAAGTTGTTGACAGAATCACTTCTAAGGCGAGGGACTACTAGAGGTCCCCCACGAACCTTCTCGAGAGAAAAGCTTATCCTCAAAGGTCTACCTAACAATGCCTGCAGCAAAATAACCCTTTAGCGTAACATACACTTTGTCATTTAGAATATGAATGAATAAACAACAGTCACTTTGTTCCTGAAAATATAAACTTGTACGAAAATCATACAAAACCCAACTTGAACTTGATCTGAGCATACACTTACTGAAGAATGAAATATTTTCCCACAAACTGATCATGCAATCCATACGCATAAAATCTTTGCTCACCTTCCCATCCATTGCGTCTTTGGCAGATTTAGCATCGTTTTCCTTGGAAAAGTTAACAAACCCAAATCCTCTAGACCTTCCGGTATCCTTATCATACATGATTCGAACTGTAGAACACAAAAACAGTCGAAAGACATAAACCTTTACTGAAGAAATTAGCTGTAAACCTTTATTCAATTTGGTTGAATTGTAGTAGTACAGTTTTGACTTAAAGCTTACTCTAAACTTATAAGTTTGCTTCTTTATCTCTGTGTTAGCAAAATGGGGAAATACTAAATGAATATGTTTCAACACCACTTCCTCACTAACGGTACTCATTGATGCATTTCATCGAACACCGAACATGCCCCATACATAGGATTCCATTGCATCTAGGCATTTTTTTCAGACAATACCTTCAGTTACATCCCCAAATGCAGAGAAAGCATCTTTCAATGTCTTCTCATCAGCAGCCCACGACAGTCCTGTCTCAAACTTCCACTAAATCAAACAATCCAACGCACAAAGACCGATAAAATCAATGCAGTCAGGCCACTGAATGTTACAAGCAGGGAACAAAAAGCACCTGCAACAAAGAGCTTGTTGCTCAGAGGGCCGGAAGCAGGAGACGGATGCGGATTCGGCACAGAGGAAAGTTGGCGGGAGACTGAAACCGAAGCCCTACTCCGTACGGACGACAAAACGCTTTTAGCAAACAACTTCATCATATTCTTTCTAATAATTGATTAATTTCCCAATTCTCTTCTTCGTAATTTCTCTCCTCTCCTACATTATTACACTTCATTTTGTAAATGGGCTGAAATTGGCCCTTCGTTTGACAATTCAAGCCCGTTATGGGCCCATTTGTAAACCTTGACGGGTGCGAGCGCTATCCTGTCACTGCAAATAAAACTTTTAACTCAGGCTCTCGTCGTCGTCACTTTGAATCGCCGGTGAGTCTCTTTATGCATTCAAAATCACTCTGAATCCAATCTCATTTCTTTTTATCTTATTTTTCAATGTATTTTTTGTATCCAATGTGAAGTTTGATTAGCTGACCCTAAATGCTTCAGTTTTTTTTGTCGAATTAGGATTTTGGATGCAATTCACACTACGCCATCATGTCGCTTATGTAACGTACTTTGAGTTAGTGACATAAGATGTAGTCGCATAAGACGACTTATGTGACTAAGTAAAATAGGTTTGCGACATAACCAATGTAATACGACTAAGTCTTATGTCGCAGACATAAGTTTGTTACATAAAGCATCTTAGACGACTGTATCTTAAGTCACACTCCTAAGTATGTCACATATGAGCACTTAGACGACTATATCTTATGTCACAAGCGTTAGTCTGTTACAAGGGTCAACTTAGACAACTGTCTCTTATGTAACTGCGATGGAGTGAGCCGTATAAGTACCACGTAAGATTAATGGGGTTTGAAAATCGTTGACTTCGTGTGGGTTGACCGTACCGTACTCGCATTAAAGAAGACTAGTACACCCGTCGATGACTTAAGCGACGTACATACGAATACTCTGTCGCATAAGTGTGCCGCATTAAATGAACAAAAACCAACATCATCACCAACCTTTTCTTCCTCATTTTTCTGGTTCACTTCCGACATCTCTCATCCACGGCTGAAACAAGTGTTGGAGCTTCCTTGCCGGTACAAACATTCAGGTAATGCTCTGCAAATTGTAATTTGAGTTTGTTTTGTAGTTGCTTAGCATAATTGACGGAGGGCCACCGCACTGTCGTTAAGGTGCAGTGTCCTCTGTACAAATAAATTTATAATATCCGCTACTTGTGACTACACTACTGGGTAGTAAGTGGTAAGTAGGGGTCGAACCCAAGGGAATTAGGGGAATAGGCTATTCTTTTAGGGTGATTGTACTGGGGGGAGCGTGTTTTATGGTTGATTGAGATTTTAGCGCTCTAATTAACTACGTGATTTTTTTGGGGTTTTTGGTTTTGATTGCGGAAATATAAATACAGAAATTAAATGTTGTAAATACAAAGAAGACTTACAGTGGGTGATGCGTGATTGTAATTCCTCCGGTAGATCAGCAGTTGGTGATTGCGGTTTAACAGTAAAGAAAAGCATTCGGTTTCAGGTACTCTTGTATTATAACATGTATATAATAAACTGTTAGTAACTTTTCTAAGTATTCAAAGATGAATCGAGGCCCTTTCGTAGCGCAAGACTTGCAACATCGTTTAAAGCAACCCTTGTTCTATTTCAGACTAATTCCTCCTTTCGAAGTATCTTAGCCTTTTGTGCATCCACTTGATCTCACAGTTACGATTGACCAAGTGGTGTTTTAGATGAGTCGAACTTCTCAGATAAGCTTTGCCCTTTCGTAGCATCCACTTACCCGAGTATGTTCACGAATCCCCACGGAAGAGTTTTGCCCTTTCGTAGCATCCACTCAACCTTGGAAATTCTGACTATAAATGGCACATAGAACAAGTTTTGAATACAAAGAAATGAAACTAAAAGATATTACAACATTATATAATACAAGAAAATACCTTCCACCGAATAAAGAGTTTAGCTACGAATATCCATAGAGATGGATACCATAGCTAAATACTCGGAGGTTTTTGAAAACAGTAAGAGGGAAAGGGGTGGAATACTCAAGAACCAACAGGAGTATTCCTAATTCCTACTGAATACTCAAGAACCAACAGGAGTATTCTCTACAGTATTATAATACTCGAGAACCGACAAGAGTATTATAATTTCCAGTATAATACTCAAGAACAAACAGGAGTATTATTTCAAAACCGAACCAAACTTACAAGTAACAAAATGTAGAGAGAGAAGTGATTACAATTTTTGGGATGATTTATGAGGAGGAGGAGCACCTCCTTTTATAGGAAAAATGGGTGGAGATGGGTGGTGGAGATTGGTTTGATCCAAGGGAGGAGGAGGAGGCAAGGAGGAGCCAAGGAGGAGCCACCAAGTGGCGGAGGAGGAGTGGTGGAGCTCAGCCGCCGGTAGCCGGTTGTGGTGGAGGAGCAATGGGTTGTTTCCTCCACCTCCAAGGCAAGTAGCCGGTCACCAAGGAGGAGGAGGGGTGGCGCCGCCGGTAGTGGGTGGTGGAATGGGGAGGTTTTCCTCCTTTGGTCACCTCTTCATCAAGTCACCAAGTCATCTTGCCATATGTGAATTTTGTACAGTTTTGTGCAGTCTTTTCACAAAACTGTCAATGTGTTCCTTCCCCGGACTGTCTTGACTTCACTCCTGATTCTTCTGATTAATTTATTCTGGTCAATTCAACGTCAGGATCCTTGATATTTCTTCAGTCGGCATATGATCTTGACCTTGGATTGACTCTTGTTATCTTTTCAGCATAAAATCCTCTCCTTAGCGTGTTTTCACTTCAGTCTCTAAAATGCCCTGTGGAAATATATCGGGACTAACAGATGGATGTTAGATAGACAAACAGTCTAACTTGGGGGGTTTTACTGTGTTTTTGATTCGTATAATTGTGGTCCATCAATAATAAATCGATTTCCCTTGAAAATTTTGTAGTTGCACCGTACCCTCATGTGTTGTTCCTCCTCTCCCATCCGTACGTGCTTAGAGCAAAATTGAGATGCAACACTGATTATTAGTTTGTGTTTTATGATTTTGAAGGTGGTTTTGAACATGGATAAAAGTTGGATGGTGTTAGAAAGGGGTGATCAACGCTATATTCAAGGGATTGTAGAGTTTGTTGCTTTTGCGAAACAAAATGGAGAAAACACCCATTTATGTCCTTGCAGAAGGTTTTTGTTGGTTAGAGGACGAATTGCATCAAAGGAGATGTTTGTGCATTTGATACATTATGGGTTTATGAACAGTTACAAAACTTGGACATCACATGGTGAGAAGAGTAACGAACTTTCAGCGTACACATTGAGACAACAATGGGTTGCGGAGAGACATGGAGAATCAAGTTGTGGTGTGATGCATCATCAAACAAACCCAACCATAGAGATTATTGAAGATCAATTTCCCTTTAGACATTTGCATCAAGAGGATGAAGATATGAATATGAATCCACCGGATGGTGATTTAGGGAGTAGGATGGCTTATGAAAGCTATAACAAGCTTATACGCGAAGCACATACCCCTTTGTACAGAAATTCTGAGAAATATGTTCTTGAAACCATTTTGAGGGCAATGCAAATGAAAGTGGAGAGTCGACTGTCGGACAAAGGGTTTAACAAAATGCTGCAACTCACGAAAGAAATTCTTCCTCGCGATAACATCTACCCTGGTTCTTATAAAGATGTTAAAATAGTTTTGAAGAACATGGGTTTGGGTTATGAGACCATCCATGCTTGCGAGCATGGACGTATATTATACTACAAAGAGTTTCAAGATCATGTTATTTGACCAGTCTGTGGCTCTCCAAGATACGCACAGCGTGGTAGTAAAAGCAAGGTTCCAAAGAAGTCGGTGAAGTATTTCCCTTTGACTCCAAGATTTCAGCGCTTGTATATGACACCACACATTGCAGGGCAAATGCGATGGCACGCTGATAGAAAGGTTAATGACGAGGAGTATATTAGACACCCTGCGGATGGAGAATCATGGAAAACATTTGACAAGGACTATCCTGAATTTGCAAGTGAGATTAGAAATTGAGACTTGGATTAGCAACTGACGATTTTAATCCTTTTGGAGCATCGGGCCTCTCTCACAGCACATGGCCTATTGTTCTTATTCCTTACAATTTGCCCCATATATGTATGAAGAAGGAGATGAACATACTTTGTATGTTAATTTCGGGACCAAAGTCTCCTGGAAAGTGCTTAAATGTTTTTATGCGGCCTCTTATTGATGAGTTGAAGGAGTTATGGGAACAAGGTGTTTGTACCTATGACCGGCATCAGGGGCGGATCTATAGGTAATGGAGTGGGGGCAGCTGCCCCCGGTGATTTTACCAAAATAGTCTTAGTTTTAGTGTATTTTTCGAACATGCCCCCACTGATATTTTCAATTTGCCCCATTATATTTTTAATTGCAAATATAAAGCATTTAACATTAGAATTTAATAGCGACCCAAGGACCAAGAGTCCAAGATAAGTCTAGCCCAAAAAATCTCAACTTGTGTTAAAATGGATAGGCTTACTTCCCCTTTTATAATCATTTGTGAACTAAATACATGTATAGGAAGCAATGTGGGACAATATGACTTCACTTACTTTTTAACTTCTTTCTTCCTTCTTTGTAATATTTTCTTTTGTCCCACATTGGATGTTCATAACAAAACTAATATGATGAATGAGTATATGTAGAGGAACACTCCCACTTCAAAATCCAATCTACTCAATCCAATGAATTTTTCTGGGATTATATAGGATAAAGCCTACTATATTCTAGTAATTCATATTGAATAATTGAGTAGTATATCGAGTATTTAATCGAGTTGTTCACGAGTACATACGAGTCGAGTATTACCTTGCTCGTACTCGACAGTGTATCGTCTCGTTTGTAGCCCTATTGATTGGGTTGAATAGAGCTTCCGATTAGGCGTGTGTTTATAGATTAAAAATCTCGTGTCAATTGTTTACATTTGTGCGTGACTGAAGAACTGAATTGCTTAAGTTGTATTGGTTAAAATCAAAAAACAAAAGTGAACTGAGTAAAAACAAGAATCGATTAGCGTATTTAAAGATTCGCCGTTCTAAGCGTATTTAAAGATTAACCTTTAACCATTCTCTCCAGCTCACAACAGCAAAAAAAATCGATGTACAATGTTGCCCCCGATCCCAATAAATCCTGGATCCGCCCCTAACCGGCATGATGGGTCATCCTTCACTATGAAGGCAGCTGTTATGTGGACTATTAGTGACTTTCCGGGTCTAGGGATGTTGGGAGGGCTTAAGACTAAAGGGTACAAAGCATGCCCTTTATGTCTAGATGACATTGATGCCACCCATCTTACTGGAAGGATGTCATATCAGGAACACCGAAGATGGCTCCCAAAAGATCATGCTTGGAGGTTTGCAGCAAATAGATTTAATGGGAAGGTTGAGTTTGGGGATCCACCAACATTACTATCCGGACCTGAAATAGTCCATCAGATTATGTGTCATGAATACCCCACTCCGAGCTTATATCCGCAGTTTAAGCCAAGAGCTACAAGTGAGAGGCTTTGTTGGACACACATGTCTTCATTTTACGATTTGCCTTATTGGCATACATTGTCTCAGCCATACTCACTTGATATGATGCATATTGAGAAAAATGTGTTTGATAACATAATTGGCACGGTTCTTGAACTTGAAAGCAAGACCAAGGATGATATAAAGGAAAGAAAAGGATTGGAAGAGCAAGGGGTAAGAAGAAAGTTGTGGTTTCAACCAAGCAGCTTTGGGACTTCGAGAAAAGAGAAGGTGAGTAAAGCACCTTACACTGTCACTCCAAGTGAGAAGGTAGAGATCCTAGAAATAATTAGAGATGTTAAGTATCCTTCTGGATATGCAGGAAGCTTGAAGAATAAGATTAATCTCGACAAAAAAAAGTTTATTGGGTTGAAGACACATGACTGTCATATACTGCTACAGCGGTTGTTGTCAATTTTCATTAGACCTTATTTACCTAGGAATGTAATTGACCCTCTTATATCATTGTCGCACTGGTTTCGGAGACTCTGTTGCAGAGAGTTTGAAAAGGAAGAGGTGCATTGGCAGGCGTCGTTTGACCTGCAAATTTAAATTTATAATTCCTTGCGAAAGACTAGTGTAGTGGCAAGCAAGGGTCGAACCCTAGAGAGCTAGATTGGTTACTACTTTGTTCTGAAATAGGAAAGAAAAGGCAATTGGGTGAAAGTATGGATTAGGAAACAACTGTAAGTCACGAAAATAGCAAGGATGTAAATATCAGAGAGAAATATTCAGATTAGGGTTTGATTGTGACTTGTTTTATCATAGAATTTTTAAGTATCTAATTCGTGTTTTGAGTGTGGTTGTCCCGACAAAGGTGACTTCCCAAGTAACCCGACAAAGGTGTTACGCCACGACCTAATTCCCCTAAGTTTAATAACCCGACAAAGGTGTTATTTAACCTAGACGTACTACCTATCTAAACGGCAAAGTATTAGATAGATGATTAATATAGAAATATGCGCAACTAGGTTTCACGACAAAGTATACGTCTAGTCTAGCAATATTTCATGGAATTCATGTACGAGAATCAGTAAAACATAGAATATAGCATTAAGAACCAAGTCTCAAAAACATCGTCACTATGTATAAAACCCTAATCCGAATAGAGAATTTAGTTACACATAGCCATGGAAATAATGCAGAAAATAAAAGGACAAGAGATGCTTCACAAAAAACCGAGTAGAATGAAGGAACTGAGTTTGGACGAGTGCTGGCCGAGTCACGGCCGTGCAAGGCTGAGTTGGGCGGAGCAGATGGCGGCGCACAGAGGAGAGAGTGGCGGAGCAAGGGCTTGGCCGTGTATGAGAGGAGAACTCGAGTAGAGCTTGTGGGACGACATTTATGCCTTGAATGTTCCTCCTTATATAGAGTTTTGAAAACCCTAAAGTTCCCAAAATAAGCACAAGATAATTATGGAAATATTCCCATAATAATCTTGCTTTATCTTCAAGCCATCTAGATCCTTCCTGAACGTTCCAAAACCTAGCTTGTAATTTTGCCCTAGATGTGACTTGGGCTGGACGGATGTGACGCCAAAAGACGGGCCGAGATCTGACGTCATCCGCGGACGCCTCTTGTATTTCCTTCCCGCGGACGTCTCTAGAATTATCATAAAGCACAAGACCTCCGCGCCCTAAATGGTGAAGATGTCCGCGAATTGTACTGCTGAAAGTTCCAAAGTGCTTCGGTCTTCATTTCTTTCCGCGCCAAACTTCGTCAAATGCTGATAAGCCGGTCCATAATTCCTTGTGATGTTTTAGGCTTCAAAAGCCGCCTTTTGAGTGCGATTCCACCTAGAGCTTCCAAATCACCTGAAACACGAAACAATACTAAAATTAACTGTTCGTATAATAAAGTGCAGGAGTTGGTGGGAATTAATGACTCGATGAGTTGTATAAATACGGCTCATCATGCATCGACTAAACGTCGACATAGTTCACATTTTGTGTCAGTTAGAGCACATTTTTCCACCGACTTTCTTCACAATTAGGGTACATCTCATGGTCCACTTACCTGATCAAATTTTTCTTAAGGGCCCAGTACACTATAGTTGGATGTACCCTATGGAAAGGTAATTTACATGCATTTACATGTATATATAGTTATGTGTGTTTTTGAACCTATATTAATTAAAGGTTCTTATTATTTTTATTGCAGGCAACTTGGTCAATACAAAAGGTACGTGAGGAACACGCGGTATCCGGAAGGTTGTATTGCTGAGCAGTATGTGGCCCAAGAATGTGTAATGTATTGCAAACTTTACATGGGGAAATTGAGGACACATCACCAATTCATGAGGAGGTCGAGGAAGATTATTGGGACATATCTGTTGTTTTCAATGTCATAAAGCCTATGGGCTACCTTAGAAGGATGCAGTTCGATAACAATGCCATTGATGTCATGCACTGGTGTGTCATGGAGAATTGTGAGGAGGCCAGCGATTATATTAGCAAACATGTCGACATTTTCTACGTGAGAAATCCTAATGGTGACAATGATTCAAGAATTGATGATTTCCATTCCCATTTCCTTGATTTGGTAAGCACTTATTTATAATAATATATTTGATGATGCATCTTTTCATATCACATAGTTAGTCTAAACTGATCTTTGTCTTGCTACGTTTACCTATGTACAGATGGCCAAATTTAGCAACGAAGGATCTGAATCATATTCCAAAATGCTTCACATACTTGCTTGCAAACCACAGTTTCATAGTTGTTACACACATTATATTGTTAATGGCCTAAAATTTGTTGTGTGGGATAAGGATCAAGAATTGAAAACCCAAAACAGTGGAGTCATGGTTCTAGCCGGTATGACACTATATATTGTAAATGTTGTACATGTTGTACATGTTGTTGGCATTTCATTCATTTAAAATTGACTATCATTTTATTACCTTTGCAGGAGATGTTAATTACTACGGGGTTCTTCAAAATATCATTGAACTTAAGTATGCCGAAGGACTACCGATAATCCTCTTTCGATGCAAGTGGTTTAACACCGATCCATTATAGGGAAATATTAAGGTAGAACATGGAATAATCTCAATTGACACTTCCTCCACTTGGTATAACGATGCTCATTGTCTTGCAAAACATGCACAACAAGTGTTCTATGTGGAAGATCCCAAATTTGGAGATAATTGGAGAGTGGTCAATGTCGTTGCTCAAAGAGGTACTTATAGCAATTCTTGTATAGCTCGGGATGATAAAAGTTCACAAGTTGATGACGAAGCATTCCAAGAAGATGATACAACAAACATACCCACATACATGTCAAATGATATTGATGAAGATGATGAATATGACGATGGGTTGGAACTCCCACGAACAATTGATGCATTATACTATGACTTTGACGTACAAACTGATCATGCTGATGCTGATATGGATCTTGACAATGAAGAAGGTGATTTTGATCAAGAAGATGAAGAAGATGAAGAAAATGAAGAAGAAGAAGATGAATACCAAAGTGATCATGATGAGGGAAGTGATGAAGTTGATGGTGAGGATGATCTCTCTGATTAGTAATGTGCCTAAGTGATTTTGGATGTGTTTTAAATGTTTTTTGTTGTAAAATATGATGGGTGTAATGTGAAACAAATGTGTTTCTGTTAGGCATCTGTAAGCAGTTAAGCGACCGAGATTCGATAAATCAGTCACTTAAGAAGCGTTCAATTTTAGGAGGGAAACTAATTTTCTGGGGGGGCGGGGAAATGAAAGTTGTAATTTCAAAAATCAAATTTTCAATTTTGTATTCACGATCCTATGTCGCTGAGTTAGTCAGTCGCCTAAGAAAACTTACATCTAAAGCATACACGTGTCCTACACAGGTCGACGTGTTCGAAGGTAAAACAACGAACTCGTTTTTAACTTAGGGGTTTCACCCATCTCCTCTCATTTTCACATCTTTCACCGCATCAGCTCTCTCCTCTCCATTTCCTCCCATCAATCCCTATCACCATGCCAAAGAAGAAGAGCCTCACCGAAGTCGTAGAAGCCACCAGCAACCGTCCAATGAAGTTGCGTTCGCCTGGAAAGAGGAAACTGGCCAAGGTACTCATGCCGGAGCTCGCACCGAAGAAAGGAGTAGTGACGAAGCCTACGGTGAAGAAGCAGGCGGCATGCAAAGAGACCACCATAGTACAACCTTCAGCCAAACCACCATAGAAACCACCGCGCAAAGAGAATACTAAGTCGACCCTGTCGGTGAAACCTGCTGCAACTTCTGAGCCCGAAGACCAAAACCTACTTCTTGACACTGCAAACCACACTAACACTCCTAAGAAGAAAACTAAATCCATCCAACTCAAACTCCGTCGTAGCCCTAGATGTTCCTCGAAGCTTAGAGTCCACAACCCTACCATTGATAAACCACCAAAAATCGGAGATTCAAACCCTAAAATCGCTCCACCCGCTACTGCTATTTGTAAATACCCT
Source organism: Rhodiola kirilowii (assembly GCA_033675215.1). Classification (NCBI taxonomy): domain Eukaryota; kingdom Viridiplantae; phylum Streptophyta; class Magnoliopsida; order Saxifragales; family Crassulaceae; genus Rhodiola; species Rhodiola kirilowii. Next base: position 27,935,952 of record CM066200.1, read on the forward strand.
ACCTGTACACTTAGTTCTGCGTCCCTACCCGGTCGTTCAACTTCCGCCCCATATCCATCCCTTACACCCTCGCCTGCTGCATCTACTGGTAAAGAACTGGATGCCCTAGCTGAAGACCCTGCTGATGAAGACCCTGTTGATGAAGACCCTATTGATGAAGACCCTGGTGATGAAGACCCTGTTGATGAAGACCCTGCTGTTGATGAAGATACTGCTGTTGATGAAGACTCTGCTGATATTGATGAAGATGAGCACATTGAAGCGATGATTCCTGATGAACCGGTCGAAGAACTCTTGAGCATCCGTTGTAAGATGTCCAATGCCACTGGTAATATTATGCATTTTACTTCAATATTTCAGTTTCATATTGCTGTTTTGATAAATTAGTCAGTTATTGTTTATTAGGTATGTGGTCATTTGTTGATGAATGGTATGCATTTTGATATTGGTTTTTGATTCAAATGTGACAGTCTGTTGATGGTTGTGAACCTGGCAAGAAGCGAAAGCGCCGCGGTGTGGTTTGTGGCGCTAAGATATCAGACTTAGTCCACAGGCTCGGGACACGAATCAAAGTAGAGTGCACACTAGACACTAATGGGCCTGTTAGTGTGAAGATTTGTAGCATGATGACTCATCAAATTGGGAGTTGTGTAAGGGAGAAAGTGTCAATGGTAGCCCCAACATATACTGAACTGGAGCCCAAGCACTGGGACATTGTCGGCAATTACCTAAGCGTGAGTCAAATTAGTTTAATTATAATTAAGCACTACAGTCATAATCTTGGCTTTTACAGAGGTGTATACTTACATGTTTACTTAAATGTTTTTTGTGTAGCCGCATTTCTTCCTACCCAAGGATGACACTTTGCTATGGGAGTTTATAACAAGGACTGCCAACAGTCGCTATAAAGACTGGAAATCAGATTGCCGCACTCACTATTTGGCCCATGGAGAGAAGACCCCCAAGGAATTCGTACATAGAAAGGATGAGTGGAAATGGCTTGTGCAGCACTTTAAGGAGCCACTTCAGCAGGTTATACTCTGTAACTTATCCTTTACTTTTTTGAAATTAACTTCACTATTTTTTTTCCTAATAATTCCTTTGTTATGTAGGCTATATCTGCAAGAATGAAAGGTGCTAGGCTCAAAAAAATGAACCATCATTATGGTAAAACCCCTTTCTGCGTCCGATCATTAAAGCACTTGGAAAAGGGACATAAAGTGCCCTTTGTTGCTGCATTTGAGGAGGTTTACTCACAGGAAGCTGAAAGCGGTCCTTTAGTGGTAACTTACTCAATCCTGCTTTACAATTTCAGTGTTTGTACATTAACAAAAGGGTTGGTTATTTATAAAAGGGTTATTGACATATTCTATATTAGGACTTATTACAATTGTTTCATGAAAATGTATTGGTGTTCTCTAATGGCACTGTCTATTTTGTTATGTGAAGAGTTGGTTATGAATATGATAACGTAACATACATATTGTGTTATGCACAATTATTTTGATCAATGCAATTTTAATGTTATGTAGTTTTATCATATTATTAATATATATCAATGTCATGTCTGCTCTTTTATTTATTCATGAAGATGAAAGTTTATAACTATATTCAAGTATATCGTTTTTAGGCATCTTTCAATGTTCTTTTTAATAAATTATTTTCTAATTTTACATAGGAGCAAATGTGTTCCGAAGTCAAGCTGCTGACCCATAACCATGACCATGATTCTGATGACCCGGACAATGTTGTTGCTGATGACGAAGCCCTACCAACAGACAAACAACTGGACATTATTTATAAGGCTGTTGGGCAAAAGAAGGGGACTCAAGTGTCCGGCGTAGGTGGTACTATAAGGAGGCCTCCTCGTCCTAGAGGTGGGGCGTCTAACCACGTGCTGAAGGAAGAGTTCTTCAAGGCAAAGGAAGAGGCTGCCAAAAGGGATGCTGTGTTTGAGGATCGGCTAAAGGCACTTGAAGAAATGGTCCGACTGGGAGTGAGGATTCCTGGCCATGGATGCAATGTCTCCGATGGTGCCAGCTTAAGTTTTGGTGTTGTCTAGTTTGGTGCATGCTGACATTTGAAAATTAACTTTTGTGTAATGATGTATTGTCCTCCTCGTCGAACTTGTTATCCTTTTTGGTGCTGGAAAAACTGTTTCCAGCATTTGTGTAACAATTTTGATCATTTTGCCTAAAACAGGTGGTTTCTGAATGTAGTTTAATTTGCAAATACCATTATGACTACTTATGCGACTGCAACTAATCCAATAACACACATATCCAAACTAATGCGGCACATTGAAATACATTATTTATACTTAGACGACTCACTTTACAAAAACATTCACCTTATGCCTCTCATTGATCTACGAAAATAAAATTTTAAAGCGACTGACATTGAAATAATATTACTTATGTGTCAAACATATGCCAGTACATATCGATATGAGGTTGTCCCTTACAGTCCCTAAAGAGACTGACATGCCCCTTTGCGCGGCTGTCGCATGTTTGTCGCTTAACATATGTTATATGACTGACGTACCGTAGTCAATCGCAATCGAGCTTATGTCACATCCGTAATACGACTGGACCTTATGTCTCTTACAGCAGTCGCATAAAGTCTTATGCGACTGAATAAGTCTTTATGCGGCTATTTTAGGTTTGTGACATAAGCGACCGAATGGCGTAGTGTCAGTCGAAATGACGAGTTTGTCAAAATTCGGTAGTGCCTTTCCAAGTTACTTATGAATTTGTTTTTGTTAAATGGGCAGTGTCGAAATCATGAATGCTTTCAAGGCATTTAAAGCTGCTGTGCCGTGGAGTCCACACTTGTATATAACCCTAGTGAGAGGAATGCCAGGAACTAGGAAACTAATTCACAGGCGTATTATAGATAGCTTTGCGTCTCCAAAAATGCAACAGACTGTCATGCGATGGAATACACCTACTGTAAGAGGAATGCTCCAGCAGATATATATGCATATATATGTTATTCACTCTTTAATTGTTGATTTAGCTTTTTAGATGTTAGTCGTTGATTAAGCTTTTTTTTCACTCTTTACTTTTTGACTAACTAGTTCTCTCTTGTTTTTTATATAGTATTGCTTTCCTAATGGAGTAGAGTCATACGATATGGACAAGTTGCTTGAAATTCGGGATGAAATCGCCAACTACATACGTGAATATGTGACCACTCATCCTGCGGTATAGGACATTATACTTAGATCACATCTGTTATGTGATGTGTATTTGTACTGAAGAGACAAGATTATATGTTGTGTATGTATGAATGACGATATTGTATTGCAAATTCAGTGAAATGATGTTTAGCATTTAAATTGTATTGCATTTGGAAGTTGGAACAGCAGGGTTTATTATTGATGTTTAATTTCAGGTGGATTTGAGCTTTTGTAGAGCCAAATCTGCCTTTTTTTGGGAGCTTATGCATCAATTTTGGAAAAAACCGATGCATAATGTGATTCGTTCCGAAGCCTTATGCATCGGTTTATATCAAAACCGATGCATAATATCCGCCTTTTATGCGTCGGTTTTTCTAAAAAACCGATGCATAATGTCCGCATTTTATGCGTCGGTTCTAGAAAAAACCGTTGCATAACTGGGAGAACATTATGCTACGCTTCATTATGCATCGGAATTGAAACCGATGCATAAGACCTTAAAAACCGACGCATAAACCCTCTTCTGTAGTAGTGCACCTTTCGAGCCCTGTCGACGCGTTGAATATTATGGTTGAGTGATTGCTTGCTAAAATATTTTTTTCATTTTATTTGTTGAGGTAGGTTAAGAGATTAGTTGCAGTGGAGACGGAAGAGATGTACATGGCTCGGAAGCAGAACCTTGCTGAGCACCGTGCAGTGCGTCCCCCAATTGTTATAAGACATTCTTCTCCAACCTCAACTCTTGGTCAGCTATAGTGCTGCTTATTTTACGGGTTAGAGTTCATTAACTAAATCTTGTTTTTGCTTCCCCAGCAGCTGTTTTTTACTTGCAGCTATAAGATATTACCTCTATTATGTTCAGTGAACATCACAATCGTACTAATACAGTAGCTTCTCTTCAGTACTCTACTGGGTCAATTTCATGACAGTTAGATGTGCTTCACATATTATCAGGGACGGTTCTAGCTAGGTCCAGGGGGTTCATGGACCACCCTAATATTTGACAATTTTTTTTGAATATAATATTATATAATTAATTTTAAATTAGAAAATTAACATATTTGGAATCTTTGAATTAAGATGTAGAACATTAAGTTCTAGCTATATTAAGTTGCTGATTTTACCAGTTTAATCTTTGAATTTCATCTTGATGTAAATATGAAAGTTGTAGAACATTCAATTAGCTTTCCGACGATATAAAGATCGTCTTCAACGGCTATCGAACGAGGCCTTTGTGAGCCCCAGAAGATTGATCGCTCATTAGTAACTTCAAACATATGGTCTATTTCGTCTTGGTTTTGAGTTGCCTTAACGTTATATTTTAGTTTAGGTGTAAACATAGAAATTGTAGTCATTGTCCTTAGCTTTATGTTTTAGGTGATCGATTTCCCAAATGGTGCTCTGGTTGATTGTTATACCGTTGCAAAGTTGCTACGGTTATATGTGGTTGATCACGCACACTTGTAGGTGACCTTAGTTTGAACATGTTTTCAGCTGCTTTAACGTCTGATTTAGATCTTAATATCAACTGAAGAGTTATAACCTATTAAATTATCTTAACAATGACATATGAGTCGAACTGATAGGGTAATCGATGTGAGTTTTATGACCTTCCAAAGTGATCGTCAATGGACTACATATATGAGTTTGAATTTAGTAGTTTACTTAACTTCTAATGTTGTTGAACATAAATGATATATATGTGAATTTTTTTTTGCCAAATCAGGCCAATATCCAAGTTCATCGATGAAAAAAAATTTAGGACCCCCCTCTAATAACGCTCTGGAACCGTCACTGCATATAATATTTAGTTGATGTAAGTATGTTAACACTACAAATTTTGCAAAAATTTCCGTCTCCAAATTTTGTCACTAAAACGTCACCAGAAACGCAGACGAAAAATGTTCCGTTATTTTTTCGGCAAAATTATGTCAACATTCCGTCACAAAAAAAATATCGTTGAATTTCCGTCAACATTATTCCGTCTCAAAATTTGACGCGGAAAATCGACGGAATTTTATTGATGGAAAGTTGATGGACAATGAGCGGAAATATTGGCAGAAATATTTTCGTGACATTTCCCCCTAGATTCCGTCATTTCTTATACTGTTATATTTCCCCCTCGATTCCGTCATCCAAGCATTTCCGTTATTTTTCCCACTTCATTCCGTCATCCGACACATAAATTTCTAGTATTTATTTTTAGTTACCTTTCATTGATTATTTTAAAAATTACATCAATATTCCATCACATTTCCGTCGACGTTGACGGAAATTTGAGGGAATATTGACGGAAATTAATTGACGATGATTCTATCTGATAAAAAAATTAAACTGCCCAATTCCCTCCACATTCCATCACCATTCCGTCACCTGTAAATGGTAGAAATATTTTTCATTTTTTCCGTCTCATTTCCGTCACTATTCCATCTTCCAAAAAACATTTTTAATTTGCCACTATTTTTAATAATTTTTAAAACCAGACGCAACCATTTTTAATTATTTTTAAAAATAGACCATTAGACAGCGCTTTTCCAAAAACGCGCTGTCTTAAATAGAACATAAGACAACGTTTAGTTACAAGCGCTGTATAAAATAGACATAAGACAGCGCTTATAACCAAACGCTGTCTTATGTTCTATTTAAGACAGCACTTGTAACCAAACGTGGTCTTATGTTCTATTTAAGACAGCGCTTGTAACCAAACGCTGTCTTATGTTCTATTTAAGACAGCGCTTGTAACCAAACGCTGTCTTATGTTCTATTTAAGACAACGCTTGTAACCAAACGCTGTCTTATGTTCTATTTTAGACAGCGCTTGTAACCAAACGCTGTATTATGTTCTATTTAAGACAGCACTTGTAACCAAACGCTGTCTTATGTTCTATTTTAGACAGCGCTTGTAACCAAACGCTGTCTTATGTTCTATTTTAGACAGCGCTTGTATCCAAACGCTGTCTTATGTTCTATTTTAGACAGCACTTGTAACCAAACGCTGTCTTATGTTCTATTTTAGACAGCGCTTGTAACCAAACGCTGTCTAAAGTCCACATTAGATAGCGCTTTTATGGAAAAGCGCTATCTAATGGTCTGTTTTTAAAAATGATTAAAAATGGTTGCGTCTGGTTTTAAAAATGATTAAAAATGGTGGCAAATTAAAAATATTTTTTGGAAGATGGAATAGTGACGGAAATGAGACGGAAAAATTAGTAAAAAAACTTAATTGATTTTAGTTCCCCTGCCCAACTCAGTCGACTGTTTTCATTTCACCGCTTAAGTCCTTAGCCAAATTTCATTCATCATTCGTTCCATGTGGTTTCTGAAAGATATTTTTAAGTCATTCGTTCCTCGGAATTGGCTGCTCCTTCCTTTTTACTCAGACTGCCGGCTGTCCAGCCGATCCGAGTGTCGGTACTCACTCTGTAAACATATCAGTAAGTCTCATTTTTCAGCGCCCCTGAGATTGAGTTGATTTGAGGAGTTGATTGTTGGCTGGAATTTAGGGTTTTATATGTATGTTTTTCTCTAATGGTATTGTTGATTGGTGTTTGTGCAGCAATGGAGGAAGATGGTTCTAGAATAATGTCTAGTAGGAAGCGAAAGATTGCTTCCAAGATGACTGCTGCTCTTCAAAGTAGTGATAATAGAGCTCAGGTGATTCATATAAATTCATTGCATTCTTTGTTCTTGTAACAAAGAATTTTATAGTACTGTCAATTTAAATGATAAGGTAAAGGTTTCATTTTTGTTTTGGAAGATAATCTGATGTGCTTCTTACAGGCGGCACTTGCTCGACTTGATGCTCTAGAGAACGACAATGCTGGGTTGGAGACAGTTGAGGTTAATGATGATGAAGAAGTTTCTCATGGCAAGGTCGAGGTCGGCTGCGTTGGCAAGGTCATCAAGCTTGAGAAACTCGTGGACGATTGATTCTTCCTGATCTGCAAAGGGCAGGAGCGAAAATGACAAAAATCGCAAACATTAGACTTTTTAAGTTGTGTATTTTAACTATCTTTGTGTATTTTATTATTAATACATTTTTTTTAAAAGAATACATTTACTTTTGAAATCTGTCTTTTAAAATTAAAAATGCAATTCACATGCAAAAAAATAAAATTATAAATGCATTTACTATTAAAAATGCCCCCAATTAATATTTATATTTGTAAAGACAATATTGGTGATGGAATTGTGTTGGAATAATGACGGAAAATTTGTTGATGGAATTTGGTGGGAATTGAGATGGAAAATATTGGTGACGGAATTTTGTGGGAATACAGATGGAAAAATTGGTGACGGAATTTTGTGGGAATTTAGATGGAACATATGGGTGATGGAATTTTGTTGGAATAAGGACGAAAAATATATATGACGTAATTTTAGGGGAATTTACACGGAGAATAACTACGGAAAGAGGCCAGAAATTTGAGGGAATTTTGGGTGACAGAATTTAGACGGAATAGTGATGTAAAATTGACGGAATTAAACAACGAAATGATGACGGAAAAGTTTTACCGTCAAGAAAATTTTCGTCATCGACTTCGGTGCAGGAACGTTAACGGAAATTCAGTTTTTTCCGTTAGCTTTCCGTCAATTTTCCGACATTTTATTGATGTCGGAAATTTTTCCAAAAATAGTAGTGTAATCTATTTATTGGACACAAGCAAGCTCCATTTCTAGGTCTAGAACAGGTCTAGAATTAAGGTCCAAAGCAGCAGGATGATCAGCCGGTTTCTGGGACATAGCCAAATTCTGGGTTAAGAAAGGGGTAAGCAAAAACGGCGCAGTTTAATCAAAGCGGGAGTTACTTATTCAAATGACGAAGGAAACGGTGGCGTTTAGAGAAGGGCGAGAGTAGCCGTTATGGTCGTTACATTAGTGGAACGCTGGCATTTTGAACAAGCACGAAACCAAACGTGTGTGTTGACCGAAACGCTGCGTTTCAAGCGAGCTGGTAATTTTGAGTACATAAGGCGACTTCAATTGGGAATTAGGGTTCATCCTAATTTCCCAGAACGAGAGCGATTGCGAGGTTTTCTCTGAGAAAGTGAACGACGATTTGATCTTCTGTAAAGCCATTCGAGGTGTCTGGAAGGCGTACGTGACTCAGAGGGTTGCTGGAAGAGCGTCGACGCTCGAGTGTTGCTGGTTGCGGATTGAGTGCGAAGAGAACATCAGGGGATTCGTCCGCTCGACAATCCAGGGGCTTTCGGAGGGGGCTTTAATCCCTCCAAGCTTTCTTTTCGCATATTATGATTGCTGCTTTGGTTGATTTCTGTTTAAGACTTTGTTTGTCAGTTTTGGGGCTTGCTTGAACACTTTGCCGTTTTGTGCTTAGTGCTTGTATTGTTTGATGCTTGATCAATAAAAATCTAACATTCACCTAAGTCATATTATAACATTGTGGTATCAGAGCAAATCGTTCATCAATCAGCATTAATTTCGGTGGACTTTGATTGATCTTTGGTCATTGATTGCGTTGAATGTCATTGTCGGCTCCGCCCTGTGGCTTGTTGAGCCTGGACTGGCATTTGATCACATCTTGCTTGCTTTCTTGCATTGTTGTGGCCTTGGATTGAGAATCTTGTGGCCTGTAGTCATTGTGACTGTTTTATTGATCATTGAAAGCATTGAAACTGTTTGTCTTGCAATTGATATTCAACTGATCTTTCTTTCTCTCTTGCTATGATGTCTGATATTAGACTTAAGCCTTTTGATGGGCAAATGGATTTTGCAATGTGGATTATGAGAATGAAGGGAATTCTGATTAAGGAAAAATCTTGGAGGGCTGTTAGTGAAGAGTGGTTATGTCCTACTTCAGATCAGGCTAAGAAAGACCTTAAGGAGATAGCTTTGTCTGAGATTATGATGAGATTAACAGATGATGTAGCTAGGCAAGTTATGAAGATAACTGATCCAAAAGTATTGTGGGATACCCTAAAGGCTACCTATTAAACCAAATCCTTACCCAATAGGATTTTTCTTCTTAAGAAATTGTTTACATTTACAATGGATGTGTCCTTGAGTATCCAGGAAAATTTAGATAGTTTCCTTAAGCTTACCAAGAATTAGAAAGATGTGAGGATCCATAAAGGAGGAACACCAAGCTGTGATTCTCCTTAGTGCCCTGCCCCACCAATTTGACAGCCTAATAGATGTTATCCAGTTTGGAAGGGAGGATCTAACCTTAACTAAAATCACAGAATTCATCACTCAAAAAAATGAATCTCTAAGGGTCTTTAAGTCTAGAAATGGAAGTAAGGCTGAGGCTAAAACTGAAGTTATGTTCATGAAGCATAAGAAGCAACACCCTGCTAGGTCCAACAAATCCCAGAAGCCTAAGGACAAATCCAAAGAAACTGAAAAATCCAGAGAGAATGTAAAGTGTTTTTATTGCAAGCAAATGGGACATTACTTGAATAGCTGCCCTAAGAAAAAGAAGGATAACCAGCAAAATAAACCTAGTGGATCTAAGACTGATTTTACTAATGTGTGTGAGACAATTTATGATAATGAATTGCTTGTTCTGGCTGGTTCTGAAAATGTCAATGCATGGATCCTTGATTCTGGTTATACTATGCATGCCACACCTCATAAATCTCTATTTAATTCTTTGAAAACATGTAATGGGGGTGAGGTCAAGTTGGGTGATCTCACAGTTTTGCATGTTAAGGGTATGGGAAATGTTCCTTTGAAAATGTATGATGGAAAAATCAAAGTTTTGCAAAATGTTGCTTGGGTTCCTAATCTTAGGAGAAACTTGATTTCTGAATCTGCATTAGAACTAAAAGGATGCCATATAATATCTAAGAATGGAATAAGAGAAGTTATTAAAGGTGATCATACAGTGATTAGAAGCATGAGGATAGGTGGACTATATCATGTTTCTTTGACTCCTGAATTGAATGTGATGCATGCTAGTACTGAAAACCTTGAAGAAACAAAACTGTGGCATGCTAGGCTTGGGCATATAGGGAACAATGGCTTGCAATATCTGTTTAAGAATGGTTTACTGAAAAATAAGCCTTGTGACATTGATTTTTGCGAGATTTGTGTACTTGGAAAGAAAACTGCACATCCATTCACTAAATCTAAAATGACTGTTAATGATAGACTTGAATATGTGCATAGTGATCTTTGGGGTCCTGCCCAAGTACAAATTGTTGGTGGTAGGAACTATTTTATCTCTTTTGTTGATCATTACTCTAGAAAGGTTTGGATTTACTTGCTGAAATAAAAAACTGAGGTCTTTTATTGCTTTAAATCTTGGAAATTGTCTATTGAAAGTGAAACTGATCTGAAACTGAAATGTTTAAGAACTGACAATGGCCTTGAGTTTTGTAACAAAATATTTGATGACTTTTGCACTGAAAATGGCATTAAAAGACATCTCACTGTTCCTGGTACACCCCAACAGAATGGGATAGCAGAAAGAATGAATAGGACACTCTTAGATAAGGCTAGATGCATGTTGTTTAGTTCAGGCCTTAAGAGTTCCATGTGGGGAGAAGCTGAACTTTGACATGAAAGACTAGGGAAATGCTAAGAAAATCTTAGGCATAAGCATAATCAGAGATAGACCAAATAAAAAGATGATTCTGTCACAAGCTGAATACATTGATAAGGTTATTAAAAAGTTCAGTATGGAACATAACAAACCTGTAGTAATACCCTTAGGAGGGCACTTAATCCTTAGCAAACAAGACTGCCCTGAAACAGTAGAAGAAAAGAAGAAAATGGCTGATATTCCATATGATGTTGCTGTTGGGTCTGTCATGTATTGTATGCCATGTACTAGGCCTAATTTGGCTTTTGCTATAAGTGTGTTAAGTAGGTTTATGGCCAACCCTGGTGAAAACCATTGGCATGCTATGAAGTTCTTGTTGAAATACTTGAATAACACTAAGAACTTAGGCCTTGTGTATGCTTGTAATGGACAGAAATCTGATTTGTTTGGGTATGTGAATTCAGACTATGCTAACAATGTGGACAATAGAAAATCAACCACTGGTTTGTTTTTCACTTGCTGTGGTAATTGCATTTCATGGAAGCCCTAACTTCAGTCTGTGGTAGCTTTATCATCTACTGAAGCTGAATTTATTGCTGCAACTGAAGCAGCTAAAGAGGCTATTTGGTTAAAAGGCTTATTGTCTGAAATCACATTGATTGATTATGTCCCATTGATATATTCTGATAGTCAAAGTGCTTTACATTTATGCCGTGATCCTGTTTATCATGAACGTAGTAAACATATCGATGTTAGACTACATTTCATTAGGGATATGGTAGAGAAGGGCATGATTAGAATTGAGAAAATTCTAGGTGATATCAACCCTGCTGATTTTTGCACAAAGGTGGTTCCTTATGTTAAATTTGAGTTTTGCAGGAAAGCATTACATGTTGATAAGGTGACCTGGAGCCTTGGTGGTGCCTGAGAAAAGCTGGTGAATGGTTAGAGGATGGTGTCCAAAAGAAGGTCAAGCAAAGCATTCAAGCGCAAGTAGATTAGGAGGGCAAATTGTAAGTATGTTAATCTACTTATTGGACACAAGCAAGCTCCATTTATAGGTCTAGAACAGGTCTAGAATTAAGGTCCAAAGCTGCAGGATGATCAGTCGGTTTCTGGGTCTTAGCCAAATTCTGGGTTAAGAAAAGAGTAAGCAAAAACGGCGCAGTTTAATCAAAGCGGGAGTTACTTATTCAAATGACGAAGGAAACAGTGGTGTTTAGAGAAGGGCGAGAGTAGCCGTTATGGTCGTTACATTAGTGGAACGCTGGCGTTTTGAACAAGCGCGAAACCGAACGTGTGTATCGACCGAAACACTGCATTTCAAGCGAGCTGGTTTTGAGTACATAAGGCGGCTTCAATTGGGAATTAGGGTTCATCCTAATTTCCCAGAACGAGAGCGATTGCGAGGGTTTCTCCGAGAAAGTGAACGACGATTTGATCTTCTGCAAAGCTACGAGGTGTCTGGAAGGCGTACGTGACTCAGAGGGTTGCTGGAAGTGCGTCGACGCTCGAGTGTTGCTGGTTGCGGATTGAGTGCAAAGAGAACATCAGGGGATTCGTCCGCTCGACAATCCAGGGGCTTTCGGAGGGGACTTTAATCTCTCCAAGCTTTCTTTTCGCATATTATGATTGCTGCTTTGGTTGATTTCTGTATAAGACTTTGTTTGTCAGTTTTGGGGCTTGCTTGAACACTTTGCCGTTTTGTGCTTAGTGCTTGTATTGTTTGATGCTTGATCAATAAAAATCTAACATTCACAGAAGTCATATTATAACAGTTGACGACCTTTTCGACTGGGGATAATTGTTATTTGTTAGTAACAATAGAAACTGAATGTGCATCCCTGCGTGTAGAGATTCACTAGATTGTACATAACACTGACCCTCTGTCGCTAACTGGTAGTGGTTAGAGCCTCGACGAGATTGTCACTTGCTTATTTTATGTTGAGATTGAGAACCTCTTTGTTCAAGAAATGTTCTCCTACCTGCGACACCATGATAGTTTTGTTTTTTAGGTATATGAATTCGTCTATATATTTGTATATTTATATGGTACAATTGGGTATGGGGAATGCAGGGCACGCGACAGGGAATGACAAAAAACAACAGCATGTAGCCTAAACTATCAGTAGGAAGCTACGAGAGGTGAATGTTGATTCACACCATCTTCAGTTTGCTTGTCTAACTGCATGAACTTTGCAAAGACTCCAACTAGAGGGGCTGTGTTATAAGTGCAAGCCTCAGTCTGCATGTAGTTACCCCTTTCATCTCTAAAATTGTCTTGGCAGTCAGGACCCCCTACCAAAGCCCCAACAAGCACATTAGGGTTGGGCTCTTTCTTGCCATACCAGTTATCATATCCTTGTGCGCAACCTATGAACCCTTTATTTTCTCTGTAGGACGCAATGGAGGCTCCTCTGTGGTGCACTCTTTTGGGGTAGTTTAACCCATATCCAACTAAGTAGCTTATGTTCATAGGGTTCTGACCCAAAATATAATCAATCTGTGATTTTGCCAGTTTGAGTAGCTCATTAGGGTCTACGACTCCGCCTTGGCAGCTTAAGTCCTGGTTTTTCGATTTCAGGAAGTCTGAGTAGACTGTGAGCAGGAAAGTCGCTGTTGATACGTACTGCAAGTTGTTCCATTGCCTGACATATAACAGCCCTCCTGGAGTCCTCTCCACATTACTGCCATTGTTCTGGTTAAGTATAGAACATAGGTAGAATTCAGCCTTCTCCTTGTACTGTTCCAATATATGTGAATGCCTCTTGTGCTTCTCATCCCCAAACATCTGTAAATTGGGCACAATAATCACCTCATTAAAGTTGACATTAGTGCATAAGAAAGAAAAAGATGTAATTTCAAAAGTAGGAAGCTAAATTCAATTCCATGGCCCTACTCATCAAACCCCAATCAAGCCGACAATGATGGTGTAAATGTTACACTGATCAGCTCTAAAACTGCACCCACTTTCCAATGTTAAACTCCAACATTCAGATTTCAAGTTTCAAATGTGCCTTTGTCTAGCTTGTGGCTGTTGGTTAAAAGACCCATGTCCCCACTAAATTCAAGGTACCCCAATAATAGACTCAAACCTTCTTCTGCACATGTTTTGGCTCTTCAATGCTTTTATTCAATTATGTTTCCCTCCTCAACTATACACTGTCGGCAATTCTTGCCAGTCTTTTACTACTTAAACGATCTCGAGCAAACAGTCTGTTTTTTATTTATTTAAAAAAACAAACAAACCAATGACAGTCCTTGATTTGGGCATTTGGATAGACATAATTAAATCACGCGTCGTATGATTGATTTTTCGGCTACGAATTATAAGACCACTTTGACGAATAATGTCGTAATGTTGATTTCCCGGCAACGAACTTCGACGAATTTTGTAGTTTGAACCAAAAATCAGGTTTGCACTTGATCTTTTTCCTACTGGTCTGACATAAAAATGCTGAATAAGAAAACTTGTACAATTTTGTTTACCTGAGAAGCCATAATTTGAATGCCAGCATGTTTAACGTCCCAACTGAACTCAGTAATGGACCAGCCAATGCCACCAAAGCAATGTGCCTTGTTGACAACATAGTCCAAGTAATGATCGGTGTCGGTGGCCTTGTAAAGCCACAGAGCCGCCCAGAGCAGCTCGTCTTTGTACCCGCTGACTGAGGCATAGTAGCTCTTCACTTCGGCAATGCTGGCATCGTATGATCCTCTGTATTTGTCTCCAAACTCAAACAGCTACACACCACATTACACAGATTTCAACAAAATGTTTGAATTTGAAGAAGAAGAAAAATGAACAGTAATTTGTTGATTTTATTACTTGTTGGGCATGGTGAAGGAGGAGGTGGGAGTAATGTGGATTGGATTTCTTGAAAACAATGGAAGCCGCAGCCATGGCGGCAGCAGTTTCTCCAGCTACATCGGATCCCGGATGAATCTCGTCTACTTGGTAAGCCTTTCGCGACGTCGTCATGTCCTCAGGCCTCTGCCAGCAGTAGTGATCAGTGTCTCCGTCACCCACCTCGGCCCATAGGACATTGGGGCTGGAGTGAGCCTTGATGAAGTAATCAGTTCCCCATTTGATTGCTTCAAGTGCGTGCTTGAGCTCTCCTGCGCTGGCGATCTGGTCTTCGAATTCGATCACACTCCACGACAGCATTGTGATTGTGAAAGCCATTGGAAGACCGAATTTGACATGGTCTCCGGCATCATAGTATCCCCCAACAAGATCCACCTGATTAATCATTTTCCCACATTACAAAACAAAAAAAACACATAAACACATCGTCTCATCATCATAATTAGTAACTTACTCCTTGTTCAAGACCGTCGATGAGGCCGGAGTGATCCCGCCAAGTGACTCTTTGGTTATACGGAAGCCTCCCGGAGCGCTGTGACTCGAAGTATATGAGTGACTTGGAAAGAGCATCAGCATAGTCCAAATTGAAAGCTCGACAAGGAGACGATGATGCTATAATAACAAATAGTATGACAGCGAGGTGCCATTTTCGCGTGGGCTTGTAACCTTGAGAAGCTCCTCCATATTGACTAATTATGTTCGCCATTGTCGTCCTTGCATTCACTCACAGGTCACAGCCACAGCTGAGCATTTGAGTTCGCCATTTTGATGCTGTCTGCGCGTTTATTATTTATTTTGGGACATGAATGAATGAGTCAGGTTTGATTTGAAGAGATGTTGTGGTGACGGTGCGAGTCGAGTGAAATTGGGTTGATTTAGGTCACGTTGTACGCACGTGAGGATTTTACTAGGTTTAGGTTGTGAAGCTGGCATATGGCAAATGTGTTCCTGTGGCGTGATTCGTGTCCCCAGTGTCCAATGTGATGTTTTTTTATTCAAACAATCTTTGAAATTTCATCGAGAAAAAAAAAATCTTTGAAATTTAAGTGGCGTGAGTTATGGCCGTTTAAGTCTTGTCAAAAGAAAAAAAAAGGAGAGTGCCAAAGACCAAAAGAGATGACCCAAATGGAAACATGCTTTTAAGTTTTGAGGACAGTGCCGACTGCCGACCTAGTATCACATTTTCAGGAAAGTTACTCTTACTTCTTTTTTTAAACCTTAACCCTGAATTTTCATCAACAACAAAAAAAACCTTAACCCTGAATTTTCGAAAATGACATGAAAATTTTGTAAGAAAGTCATTTTTCCATGGAAAAGTACTAGTAAATTTTGGTATTTATTTAGAGTTTCATGACAAATTAAAGAGTTTTTTCTTCAAAATGATCCGCTTGAGTTTTACATATCCAAAATGACCCAAGTAAATTTGTTATTTCATTTTCGACATGTTTTTAACAAAATCGGATTCTCAGGATCTGGTTTGGTGCGTTTTTAACAAAATCGGATCCCACCGTCCCAGGATCTGGTTTTATGTGCAAACGAGAATACGTGGAGTTCTCTCATTCGCACACCTCTCGTTTGCACATAAAACCGGATCCTGGAGATACGGTTTTGTAGATTTTAATTAATCATATTTGTATGCCTTATGTTCAATTCAATATCAAAGTCTTGAAGCAAGAACAATAAAGGGAGCACACAAACACTTTTTACTTGGTTCGGACAAGCCCAACTCCAAGGGACCTCAGCTCAGGGAGATCCACACCCAACAATCCACTATGCAATCAAGATGTTCAGATACAAACAGCACAATACTAATCAGGGCAATATGACCAAGGGCTAGCCTATGAACCAAAGATCAAAAAATTGAAGAAGAAGGAATGGAGGGATCAAAGCCCCCTCTGAAGCCTCAAGATATCACTCGACGTTGCAGACGACTTGTACTCCTTGAATCCTTCAGTCGACCCGACTCTAATCGATCGCCTTCGACTCCACTAGGTCTCGGACTCGCACCAGAGAGAACTGCTCCAATGGAACGCATGTCGTCAAATTTGTTGTGCCACGAACTATGACGACGTCCGACAAACCTTCGACAATCTTCTCCAGAACAGAATCGAAGCCTCTCTCTCGCAATCGCTCGCTCACTCTTCAATTTTTGGGTTTCATCTTAGAACCCTAATCCCCAAATATGAAGTCCTTAAATCCCTCTTTCTAGCTCGACCAAAACGCAGGCGTATTGTCTAAAACCAAAAACCAGCTCGCGCTTCAGCCAAACGACGTCACTTTGCCCTGGCCTGAACTTCTTCTTTGGTTCTTCATCCCAGCACCCATCTTCTCTCTTTCCAAGCTTCCAAGCTGACCTAAGGTACCAAACCTAGCTAAGGCTAGATTACCTAATCCTAACAAATGCCCTCCTAATTAGACCTGCACAAATGCGGGCTCGGGCCGGGTTCGGACCGGGCTTTTTAATTTTTTATAGTCCATATAGTCGGGCCGGGCTAAACCCGCCCGGTTAATTCGGGCTAATAATCTTGTCCAAGCCCGCCCATGTACCGGGCCGGGTTACCATCGGGCCAACCCGCTACAAATATGTATCGCTACATTTTAATTTTCATGTATAACTTAAATAAAACTACAATAATTTTTTTGCACAACAACAATATATTACAATGATGTAACATAATAGATGGATGCCAAAAAATCGCGACATTGAAGTAAAATATTTCCAAAGCATCATAAAATATTTAAGAAAAGTTTTTAATGTGGAATGTTGGGAGTAATTTTGATTGTTAAAATTTTCAACTATTTTATTTTTGGAGTTTATTTCTTTTCGATTTCAAGAACACATATTATAAATATTTATTTATTTCTTACTAATTACAATTAAGTATTAGTTTCCTTTTTAAAAAATAAAATAAAAATTAAGGTTTAATTTGTAGCGGGTTAATGGGCGGGCCAATTAGCCCGGTTCGGGCTTAAATGTGTGTCCGAGCCCGACCCGAAAGAAATACGGGCCGGACCGGACCCGGTCCGTCGGGCTAATATGCTTGTCCAAGCCAGTTTTATTGACCGGGCGGGCGGATCGGGCGGTCGGGCCGGCCCGGATTTGTGCAGGTCTACTCCTAATCTAGTTGTGCTGAGTACCTAATCTAATCTTTATTGCAATGTGGATCATTGAGTGGGATCATCATCCAAGCTTAATTGGTTCAACCCCTTCTCAAGGGTCACATTGTGCCTCCTCAATATGCAAGAAGTTTCTGCAAGAACTTGTTAGTTGGCACAACCTTGATTCCAAAATCTGCAGGATTCAAATCACCCAGAATTTTCTTCATCTCAAACTCTTTTGTTTCAATCTTATCTCTTATGAAATGCAACCTCACATCTATATGCTTACTCCTCTCATGGTAAACAGGGTCATGACATAAATGCAAAGCACTTTGACTATCAGTAAAGACAATAGGCACATAACATTCATTTTCAAGTTCATATAGCAAACCCTTAAGCCACATGGCTTCCTTCGCTGCTTCAGTACCAGCTATGTACTCAGCCTCAGTTGAAGAGAGTGCCACAACTGACTAAAGTTGAGGCTTCCATGAGATACAATTACCACACCAAGTGAAGAACAAACCACAAGTAGACTTCCTATTTTCTCTATTACTAGCATAATCAGAGTCAACATAACCAAACAATTCAGACTTCAATCCATAACCAGAATAAACCAAACCAAAGGTCTTAGTTCCACATAAATACTTAAGCAAATACTTCATGGCCTGCTAGTGAGAATCACCAGGATTGGCCATGAATCTACTCAAAACTAATAAAGCAAATGCAAGGTCAGGTCATGTGCATAACATACAATACATGACAGAGCCAACAACCATATCATAATGGACATTAGACATTTTTTTCTTGTTCAGTTTTGTTCTTAGGACAGTCATCTTTGGTTAATATTAAGTGTCCTCCTAAGGGTACTGTAGTAGGCCTAGAACAGTCCATAGTAAACTTATCAAGCACCTTAACAATGTAATCATGCTGTGACAAGTACATCTTTCTGTTCTTCCTATCTCTGATTATACTAATACCAAGAATTTTCTTTGCAAGTCCCAAGTCGTTTATGTCAAAGTTAGTTTTAAGTTCCCTTTTAATCCTGTTTGCTTCTGTTTTAGAATTACTCATGATAAGTATATCATCAACATACAAAAGCAGATAGACATTCAAGTCAGGTTTTGGCCTTTTCAAATATAAGCAAGCATTAAACTTACTTCTCATAAAGCCTAAGGCTACATGCATGAATTAAATTTTATGTTCCATTGCCTTGGTGATTGTTTTAATCAATATATAGATTTCATAAGCAAGCATACATGTTCAGGATGGTCTTTATCAACAAAACCAGGAGGTTGACTCATATATATAATCTCATTCAAACTACCATACAAAAAAAGTAGTTTTAACATCCATTTGATGCAATTCCCAATCATACACAGTTGTCATAGCAAGTAGCATTCTCAATGTTTTATCTTTAACCATATGAGTAAATATTTCATTGTAATATATGCATTCTCTTTGATTATATCCCTTAGCTACTAGTCTAGCCTTAAACATTGGAGGATCAGTTGGAGTACTTCCCTCTTTTATCCTAAAGATCCATTTACTACCAATGATCTTATCATTTTCAGGTTTATGAACTAGTTTCCAAGTTCCAGTATTATGCATAGATTCAATTTCTTCACACATAGCCAATTTCCATTTATCTGATTCTTTACTAGACAAAGCAGATTGAAGTGTATCAGGTGTGATATACTTAACATCATTAGCAACCAGTAAAGCATACTCAAATAAATTCACAGATTCAGCCACATTCAAATATCTCCTATTTGGTTTTCTAGCTCTAGGATCCTTATCTCTTGCTGACTGGTAATCAGACAAATCAGGAGCATCATCAGGCATATTAACAGAGACATTATCACTACTAACTGATAAGTTGTTGTCAACCATGTGACCTACATTATCAGGAGTAGGGAATGAGGAACTTATCTGGTCCTCAGTTTGAGGTTGAGAGTTTACAGCACCATCATCCATACCCTCCTCAGGGTGATGAGCTTGAGTTGGAGAGGGTGTTTGCAACTCCTCAATAGGAGGAAACAATTCATTTTCTTGATGGTTGTGTCCACCATCATCTTCATTTCCTTCATGAGCATCTAGAGCCCACTAGAGTTGTCCACCCAGGGACAAAACTCTGATGGTCTGAATCTTGGTCTTGGGTAGTACTAGGAGTACCTGCACCAGAAGGTTCACTAGTTAGGGGCCGTTTGATTGAGCTGAAATTTATGTTATGTTAATTTAATTTATGTTATGTTAGCTGAATTTAGTTTAATTTATTTTAATTTATGTTATGTTTTTTTTTGATAGTGAATTTATGTTATGTTAGGTGAATTTAATTTAATTTATGTTAATTTAGTTTAATTTATGTTACCTTAGCTGAATTTAGTTTAGTTTAATTTATTTTAGTTTAACTTATAGGTTATACCAATTTAACAACAACATCATCATCATCATATTACTATTTATCACAACCATCATCATCATCATATTACTATTCATCATATCATCATCATATCATATTACTATTCATCACAACCATCATCATCATATTACTATTCATCATGTCGTCATCATCATCATGACATGATGATGATGATATCATGTGATGATGGTGACATGATGATGACGGTGACATGATGATGATGATGTCATGTGATGATGGTGACGGTGACATGATGATGATGATGATGATGATACGATGATGATGGTGACATGATGATGATGATGATGGTGACATGATAATGGTGATGGTGATGATGATAAACTTAAATCAAATACAATTTATTTTAATTTAATTTAATTTAATTTAATTTATGTTATGTTTGGTGAATTTAATTTAGTTTATGTTTATTTATGTTATGTTAGCTAAATTTAATTTAATTGATGTTATGTTAGCTGAATTTAATTTATAAAGCATAAATTTAAGGCCAATAAAACAGGCCCTTAGTTGAGACTTAAAATGGTAATCATCTTCATTAAAAGTCACAGAACTGGAGGTGATTACTTTATACCCTCCAGGCTTAACTAACAACACTTTATATCCTTTTACACCTAATGGATAACCAAGCATAACAACCTTCTCAGCCCTGAGATTGAGCTTGCTCTGCACAGAATGTGCATAATAAGTACAACCAAAGGGCTTCAAATTACTTAAAGAAAATTTTCTACCAGACCATAGATCTTGGGAAATTTTAAAATCAATAGCTGAGCAAGGAGATCTATTCACAAGATATGCAGTAGTCATCACAGCTTCACCCCATAAAGAGTTCTTAAGACCAGAACTTATAAGCATGCATCTAGCTCTCTCTAACAATGTTATATTCATCCTCTCAGCTATACCATTTCGCTGAGGGGTACCAGGGACAGTTAAGTGTCTTCTAATGCCTTGGTTTTTACAGAAATCATTAAACTCATTATGGCAAAACTCTAAACCATTATCTATCCTCAAACACTTAAGTTTCAAGCCAATTTGATTTTCAACAAGAGTTTTCCAGTTCTGAAAATGTTCAAACACTTCAGGCTTAGATTTAAGGAAATACACCCAAACATTCCTAGAGAAATGATCAACAAAAGACAAGAAATACAATCTACCACCAACTGTAGACACTTGGGCAGGGCCCCATAAATCACTATGAACATATTCAAGAGGAGCAACAGCAGACATGTTAGACCTTTTAAAAGAATGAGCAGATTTCTTGCCTAATTTGTAGTTTTCACAAAATGGTAGTTCAACTGGTTTTTCTTTAAGCAAGCCATGTACATACAAATGATGCAAGCCTTTATTTCTAATATGTCCTTGTATAGCATGTCAGAGTTTAGTGCTTTCTAGATTCTTATCAACTGATTTAGCAACATTTTGAAGTAACAACATAGTAAAGGCCACCATTTTTAGTTGCCTTAATCAAAACAGTCCCATTTCTAGATACTTGTCTTAATCCATCTTTAGAATTAATGTCACAACCTAAATCTTCTAAAGCATATTCAGATATTAAACTCCTTCTAGGATTTCCACGGCATCTGCCAGACTCTCCGACCCTATGGAGCCACAGTGGAGAATTTTAAACTTAAAGCTTTTCACTTTTCTTTAACTGACATGGCTCGATCTTGGTTTCTGTCTCTTCCTTCAGGTAGCATCAGGACATGGGACCAGATGCAGAGACAGTTTCTTGCAAAATATTACCCAACAGCTAAGGCAGGACAGGTTCGTAGACAGCTGCAAGATCTCAGGCAGGGGCCTAATGAGTCGATGTATGACTATTTGGAGAAGTTCAATGCCTTGGAGCAGAGTTACTGCAACCTAGGACTTCCTGAGAAGTTGGTGATCGAATACTTATTGGATGGGTTGAGACCACTCGACAGGATGCTGCTAGACGCCTCAGCTGGAGGAACCATCATGAATCTGTCCCCAGCTGGAGTGTAAAAGATGATCGCTGAGGTGGCCAAGAATGCTAGGTTCAGAGAGGAGGCCAGCTGTCATGAGGAATTCAGCAGAACCGTAAACGTTGCAAAGGTTGAGACCCCATCAAATCAGATGACTGAGGAGCAGAAGCAGATGAGAGAGATGATGCAGAAGCTCATGATGAACCAGGTAGCACGGGTGAAGCCTTGTGAGTTCTGCAGTGCAACAAATCAAAAGACGGACGCTTGCCCAACTTTGCAAGAGGATACACAGGTTGATGTCAATGCAGTGGGTGCATTCCAATATTACAACAATCATGCACCCCAGCAGCCTCAGCAGCAGAACTATCACCCACCATATCGTCAGCATCAGGGCAGCCACAATAATCAGAGTCAGTATCAACAGAGAGGGCCGAACTACGACCAAGCAGGCCCTAGTAGTCATAATTCCAGCAAGTCTCTGGAAGATGTGGTGAAGGAGCTAGCAGCTAGCACCCAGTAAATAGCCCAGGCTGTTTCGAAGACCGATGGAGCCATTGCAGAGCTAACAAGGCAGATGTCTCAGATAGCCCAGATCGTTTCTGAGCTGAAGAGAGATCCAGGAAAGCTACCATCACAGACAGTGCCCAATCCAAGATGGAATATCAGCACATTAGCAGTTGTAGATGTGGACGTAGTGCTAAGAGAGTCTGCAGATGTAGTGAATAGGTTGATCGCGCTCAACGAGCACATTAAGGCAAAAAATAGCAAAAAAGAGCCGGAGTCAGTGTACACCGCGCCTATAGAAGACATTAGATTGATGCTAATGTCTGAAGCAAACGCGGCCATAATGTCTAAGCCAGGCGCGGCCATAACATTTGAAACAGACGCGGTCCTCACTGCGGAAAATTCGAAACATGACTCTTTGCCTTCATTTTCTATGCATGTAAGAGCTCCCAAAGAGCATATAATCAATAAGAATGAGCTAAGAAACGAGCTGGAGGTAAGAGATGAGATTAAAGAGCCGACAATGGAGCACCCACTCGCTACGAGTCATGAGGCACCGCCTGGAAAGTGTAAGGACCCAGGTGCCTTCACAGTCACCTGTGGTGTTGGTGAGTGACGGATGCACAGTCGTCGTGTGCAAAAGTCAAGAATAAATTTATAAGTCCGCTACTCGCGACTTTACTACTGGGTAGCAAGTGGTAAGTAGGGGTCGAACCCAAGGGAATTAGGGGGATAGTTGTTCTTTGTACAGAAAGGGAGCGTGATTTTAGGTTGATTGAGGTTTTAGTGCTGAAAAGTAAGTGTCTTTTTGGTTGGTTTTGGTTTTTAATGCAGAAAAGTAAGTGGGTTGGTTGTGATTTTAGTGCAGAAAGTAAAGTACTGAAAATAAAAGGAGAAGACTTACAGCAAGTGGGATGCTTGAAGGATAAGTCTTGCGGAGAGTAAGCGGTTGATATTGCAGTTGATATTGAGACTGAAAGTAAAGTGCAGGTGATGTTTTAAGTTAAGGAAAGTATTCGGTTTTAGGGGCCTTGTATCATAATCTGTTTATCATTGACCTCTAATGATCATACTAAGTATTCAAAAGTGTATCAAGGCTATTCCAAGCACTTGATTTGCCACACTGTCTAGTCCATTCCAAGACATAGAGCACTTGTTCTATTTAGACTAATACCCCATTCCAAGGTATATTAGCCTTATGTGCATCCATTTGATCAATCATTCCCGATCAACCAAATGGTGTTTTAAAGAGGTCAAACTTCTCAGATAAGCTTTGCCATTCCAAGCATCCACTTATCCGAGTATGTTTACGAACCCCACGGAAGAGTTTTGCCATTCCAAGCATCCACTCAACCTTGGAAGTTCTAACCTAATATGTGGCACATAGAACAAGTTTTGAACACATAGAGGCATTAAGAGTAGGGCCTAAAACATTTTATGACACAAGTACACCCCTTCAACCGAATGAAGGGTTTAGCTACGAATATCCATGGAACAGGACATCATAGCTAAATACTTGAAGGTTTTCGAAAGACAGTAAAGTAAAAGGAGAATACTCAAGAACCAACAGGAGTAAACTCAAGAACTAATAGAATACTCAAGAACCAACATGAGTATTATAGATTTAAAACAAGTGTTTACAAGAGTAGTGCCCAAAATCTAGAGAGATAAGTGACTTGTGCTCTTGCACACAAAATGGGATGAGATTGTGGGATGAGATACAAAGGGAAGGAGTGCTCTTATTTATAGGCTATGGGAGGAGATGGATGTGGATGAGAGCAAGCCACTTGTCACAAGGGAAGAGGAGAGTTCAAAAAGCCATCGGGTGATCTCTCCCTTAGCCGCCCCCATGTGGAGGAGAAGGAGTGGCTTGTGGCTTTAGCCGCCGGCCACATGGAGGAAGGAGAGTGAGTTTGAGTTTTGTGAGCTCATCCCAAAAAGCCATCGGTCCTTTCAGCTCCGGGCTGACTCTGGTTGCCCTTCGGTTGGACTTGTTTTGAGTGATTCCAGGTTAGGATCATGAAAGTTGTGTAGTCGGAATCTGATTGTGTCCTGGAGTGACTTGTAATCCATTTTCAGCTTTAAAACTCCTCCTTAGCCTGTATTCTCTCTAGACTTCAAAATACCCTGCAGATAAATATTGGAACTAACAAGCAAAAGTTAAATAGACAAAGCGTCTAATTTGGTGGGTTTAACTGTGTTTATGATTCATACAATTATGGTCCATCAGATCACCCCACACTTTTAGTTGTTCGTCCCGAACAATGCTTATTAAGGGCGGAACACAATTCAAGTAAAAATCTTCAAATATGAAAGTGAGATTGTGGGACTAGATTTATCCTATTCATGCATTACTTACTTATTACTAAATTAAACCGTGTAAATACTTAGACGAAACTTGATACTTGTACCTTCGCGCTGAGATGCAAATTAATTTGGATGTTTCGGGAGATAGCCCTTTTCAGGCTCCTGGACTGCATTCTCGGGGTCGACTCGCACTATATGGTTTCCTTGTAGCTTTCTCTAGCACGTGATTCGGTTCGGGTTTCACTGAGTTGAGCACTTTGATTTCTTTTTGGCGAGGGACAGCTTCTGTAGTGAATCGGCCTTTGGCCTTTGATGTTGAATTGGAGTTTCTTCACTTTTGTTTCGGTTAAAACCTTCACAATTTTGGCCTTTGGCCTTTGATTAGCTTCTTTGAGCTTTTGCTTCTTTGTGACTTGCTAGTCCATTTTCTCAGCCTTTTTGGGAGGTCCAATCGTCGCCCGCAAGCATATGGAAATACCTCCCCGCTCTTTCTCATCCTCGCCGTTTCGCGCGGGTCAAAATGAGGGTCGCTCATTTATTTTCCCGGCTACTAGGACTAGAGATAGGACGGTTTGATTCCCGTTCCGCCTCTTGCATAAACGCTGCATGGCGGAGATGACTTCAATCTTCACTGAAACCCGAAGTGCAGCCTCCACTGACTTCGTAAACCATATAGTTAGATTCGATCCTTCGAGTGCTTGCCAAGCCTCTCTAGGGCAGTTTATGTCAACTCCACATCCCCTGTATATCTCAGCACAAAGGGACAAATGAGAAGTTACATTCTAAGTTTTTAAACAGTTGAATTTTCACAAGGTAAATGCATGAATTTAGATCTATCTTTTTCACATTCTCAAGTTCATATTTTCAAAAAGATAATATTAAGGGAAAAGGAAAAAGAAAAAGCATGTTAACTATGTACACAGGCGGTTCTCACCCCACACTTTTGAACGAAGGCGTGCCTTTCAGCACGACTTAGTTCAAAAGTCATGCAAATATATACAAGAGAAGGAAATGACATTAAGGAAAAGAGAAGAACTGAACTCCCTTTTACTGTGTCGTGTCGTGGAACGACATGCCTCGGAGCTGGATAATCGAGGGAGTTCGGCTGGGGCCTTGAACTCTCAGCGCAGGCCCGGTAATTTCTCGGAAGCTGCCTGGCTGATCTAATCTTGCTCCAAAAATCGATTCCTACAAGGGGTCATTCCTTCTATACAAAAAGTGGGTGAGAGCGACTGTTAAGGTAAAAACTAAATGACAGAAAATAAATGACTGAAAGTAAGATAGGTGTCGGGTTACCTCCCGACCAGTGCCTTTGTTTAACGTCGTTGGCTCAACGCATGGGGATCACAGGTTTGGATCCCATGGGCGGCTCAGGTCGCATTTTGCCGCGGCTCCTGCGTTGATTCTAGCTTTGACTCTTCCCGAGTTCTTGTGGGATGATGTGCTCGGGTCCGGTTTCCATTGTTCTGGTGGTTTTTTCTTTCTATTTTTCCAAGTTGGTAGGGATCTTTCGACCATAGCCGCTGGTCTATTGAGCCGAGCTCTCGTGTTTCTCCATCCGGGCTTCCATTCCACCGGGCCATGTCTTGGTCTCTTCTTTGTGTATGCACGGTTGGCATCCGGGTTGTGCTCTTCGCTAGCCCTCTTCTTTGCGACAGAGGTGAATGGCCGTTTCAGCACGAGCAAGTTTTTAGGGCTGCTTGGTTGGCTCGTGGCGAGGGAGTGTTTCATTGTTGGCTTTTCTGGCTCCAACTCGCCTTGCACCTCATCATTGATTACTTCATCTTCAGGGGCTGAGATCCGCATACAAACCGAGGGGACAAATTGGGGGACTTCCACCACAAGGGCTAAGTCTTTCTCGGATAGATTGAAAATGAGGACTGGGCCTGGCTTGATTTCCTCGTCCGCTTCGGTAGTGAGTTCCCATGAAGACTCCTCCTCGATGCTTTCTGTATCTGATTCGTCCATTACTTCGGATGTCTCGGGAGTGAGATCCCATGTAGGCTCTTCCTCAGTTATCCATGCGTCCTCATCCTCTGTCAGCTTTGTGGGCTCCAATGTTGGTTCCTTTAGAGCCGCCTCCACGTCCATTACTGCCCTTATACTGATGTCTCCTTCCGGGTTTGCTGTGGGCAAGCTTGTAATGGGTGTGATGCCGGGCTCATTCTGTACTGAGTCCACTTTCATCGTTGGTGCCTTATCTTCAGTTTGGTGCATTGGCCCTCGTTTTGTGCTCTCGGCCAAATCATCAATGAGGCCCCAGGCTTCATCTTCGCTTAATTCCATTATTGACCCTCCTGCGGCAGTATCTAGCAAGCAAAGCTCCGGAAGTCTTAACCCAGTAAGAAATGTCCGAAGAAGATATGAATATGCAAATCCGTGGTGCGGGCAGCTTGCCACAATGGAATCGAAGTACGCCAAGTAGTCATCCAAAGTTTCGTCCCGGGATTGCACAAGGTTGATGATCTTCTTGTGAATTTTAAGTTCGAAAGATAGCGGGGAAAACTCCTCATTGTTCCAAGGCTTTTTTCCGTAGTAAGACGACATGGCGAATTATGTACAACCGAAAAAAGAACAACTATCCATTTGCTAACTCCCCGGCAACGGCGCCAATTTTGACGGATGCACAATCGTCGTGTGCAAAAGTCAAGAATACATTTATAAGTCCGCTACTCGCGACTTCACTACTGGGTAGCAAGTGGTAAGTAGGGGTCGAACCCAAGGGAATTAGGGGGATAGTTGTTCTTTGTACAGAAAGGGAGCGTGATTTTAGGTTGATTGAGGTTTTAGTGCTGAAAAGTAAGTGTCTTTTTGGTTGGTTTTGGTTTTTAATGCAGAAAAGTAAGTGGGTTGGTTGTGATTTTAGTGCAGAAAGTAAAGTACTGAAAATAAAAGGAGAAGACTTACAGCAAGTGGGATGCTTGAAGGATAAGTCTTGCGGAGAGTAAGCGGTTGATATTGCAGTTGATATTGAGACTGAAAGTAAAGTGCAGGTGATGTTTTAAGTTAAGGAAAGTATTCGGTTTTAGGGGCCTTGTATCATAATCTGTTTATCATTGACCTCTAATGATCATACTAAGTATTCAAAAGTGTATCAAGGCTATTCCAAGCACTTGATTTGCCACACTGTCTAGTCCATTCCAAGACATAGAGCACTTGTTCTATTTAGACTAATACCCCATTCCAAGGTATATTAGCCTTATGTGCATCCATTTGATCAATCATTCCCGATCAACCAAATGGTGTTTTAAAGAGGTCAAACTTCTCAGAAAAGCTTTTCCATTCCAAGCATCCACTTATCCGAGTATGTTTACGAACCCCACGGAAGAGTTTTGCCATTCCAAGCATCCACTCAACCTTGGAAGTTCTAACCTAATATGTGGCACATAGAACAAGTTTTGAACACATAGAGGCATTAAGAGTAGGGCCTAAAACATTTTATGACACAAATACACCCCTTCAACCGAATGAAGGGTTTAGCTACGAATATCCATGGAACAGGACATCATAGCTAAATACTTGAAGGTTTTCGAAAGACAATAGAGTAAAAGGAGAATACTCAAGAACCAACAGGAGTAAACTCAAGAACTACTAGAATACTCAAGAACCAACAGGAGTATTATAGATTTAAAACAAGTGTTTACAAGAGTAGTGCCCAAAATCTAGAGAGATAAGTGACTTGTGCTTCTTGCACACAAAATGGGATGAGATTGTGGGATGAGATACAAAGGGAAGGAGTGCTCTTATTTATAGGCTATGGGAGGAGATGGATGTGGATGAGAGCAAGCCACTTGTCACAAGGGAAGAGGAGAGTTCAAAAAGCCATCGGGTGATGTCATCTCTCCCTTAGCCGCCCCCCATGTGGAGGAGAAGGAATGGCTTGTGGCTTTAGCCGCCGGCCACATGGAGGAAGGAGAGTGAGTTTGAGTTTTGTGAGCTCATCCCAAAAAGCCATCGGTCCTTTCAGCTCCGGACTGACTCTGGTTGCCCTTCGGTTGGACTTGTTTTGAGTGATTCCAGGTTAGGATCATGAAAGTTGTGTAGTCGGAATCTGATTGTGTCCTGGAGTGACTTGTAATCCATTTTCAGCTTTAAAACTCCTCCTTAGCCTGTATTCTCTCTAGACTTCAAAATACCCTGCAGATAAATATTGGAACTAACAAGCAAAAGTTAAATAGACAAATCGTCTAATTTGGTGGGTTTAACTGTGTTTATGATTCATACAATTATGGTCCATCAGTGAGACTCTAATACATCATTGCTTAAATTGATTTGGGTGCTGCCATCAATGCTATGCCTTACTCATTATATTGTTCTTTGCAACTGGGCCCTTTGAAACCGCCTAAGCTGTTAGTTGAGTTAGGGGATAAATCTCGTGTTCGGCCTGTTGGTTTGCTTGAAAACCTAACCTTCCGTGTTGGAGATCTTGCTGTTCCTACAAACTTCTATGTTTTGCAGATGGGAGACGCTAGAGATGATGATCCTTCGACACTCATCTTGGGACGTCCGTTCCTCTTCACCACCAAAACGAGGATTCACATGGATACATGCTTTTTGTCACTTGTGTTTGGTGGCCAGACATCAAATTTCTGTATCTATGAGGACGGAGACCACCCGAGCATGAAGAAACCACCGAACATAGTGAACACATCATATCTTGGTGCCCTAGTTCCTGACCTACCAGATGAGGCAAGACATGCGACAAAAGAGGTAGCTATGAGCGGAATGTCCTCACAAACTAGGGAGGACGTGAAGGCGAACCCGCCTGATCGATGGAGAGGAGACACGAGCACACCATTACATGATGATATTGGGCAGAGTGAAGGAATAGCTGAGGCGAAATTTGACCTCACACGTCCATGGGATCCTAACTTGTGATCCTTAAAGAGGTATCGTCGAGCCAACGACGTAAAACAAAGGCGCTTGTAGGGAGGCAGGCCGACAAATTTTTGAGTTTTCGTTTTTTATTTCACTTTATGTTTTTTTGAGTCTTGAGTCATGTTTTGTACATTGTCTTTTGGGAGAAGAAGTTGTTTTGCAGGTCAAAACAGGTGCGACTTAGTGGGCATCGCGTCCAGCATTGACATTACCTGGCCGCGCCCCGCCTTGATATTGGTTAACGTCTACAGTGGACGCGGCAGCGTAAGGTCTGAAGTGGGTGCGGTTGACCATTGACCAGCATTGACCGACTCGTTTGAACCGAATTTAACCATCACGCAACCAGACGAAGGGAGTACCTGTTCACTTTTACTTTTATTTTCCACATACTTGTGTGTCTTGCATTGTTGTGTCTTTGAATTTAAGTCGTACCGTGAGGACACGGCTTGGTTAAAAAGTGTGGGGTGGGAGAGTCAGTCTGTTGTGTCAGCATATTTATTTTTTCTTGCACCTGCATAGTGGCTGCACGTTTTCTTTGAAAAAAAATGAAGTAAAAAGTTTCTCTCTATTTTCTGGATATGCAGTGTTGAATTTTGATGATGTGAAATTTATGATGCCGATTACATGTATTTTTCTCATGGAATTTGAATTATGTGACTACATGTGAATTTAACCCACTACGTGTCTTTTTGAGTTAAGATAAACATGGTTGTGGAGTTGATAGAAATGTTCTAGAGAGGCTTGACGAAGCATTCAAAGGACCGTAATTCGAGTTATATGGTTATATGGACTTTGTGGAGGCTAGCACTTCGAGATGATATGGTTCAGAGTAGCTCTTCCGCCGCAGCATTTATGTGAGTAGGCGGGACGGGAAAACAGACCATCCTATCTCTAGTCCGAAGTAACCGAGGAAAAAGGTGGGTGACCCTCATCTTGACTCGCGTCAAAAAGGGCGAGGATGAGAAAGAGAGGGGAGGTATTTCCATATGCTTGCGGGCGATGATTGGACCTCCCTCACAAGAAAAAAAGAGAAATATAAATATTAAATTTGACGCGTCAGACGACGCGCGTCAGTTACACACTCGTCAAACCAGTGAATCTCACACCCGAGTTCAGTATCCTCTCAATGCTCTCACATATACAGTCGACAGTACCAATCACTCAGAAGCCTGATGCTATCTTGATTCGTGACTACACCAGAGAAGAGATTGTCGAGCGAATGAAGTATATCGGATAAAACCCTAAATGAACTGAGCTCGAGCTTATATCCGTCTGGAGACGAGGAGCAGCTGTTTTCCGATCGAGGTTGATGGATCAATCCTCGACCATCTTATCAGAACCAATCCACGCCAACTCACGCTTGAATCTCATTGGTCGATTCGAATATTTAGTAACGAAATCCATCGCGCGCCTTCGGCTTGTTCCCAAAGCGCTCTCGTCTAACTAAGTGTACCAACAACGACTTAGCTTTAAACAACGACAACTCTTGAACCCTTTAGCGACGATCCCCTGAAACAGGCTGAAGGTTCAATTCCTTCAAATCTCCACTTGAAGCTTAATGCCTTTGCAGAGTTCAATCATCCCCAGTTCAGACCAGCAGCATCCTCAGCTACTCTCTCGCCAGGGACCAGTGCATACCGAATTAGAGTGTCAGCTCTCCACCTTCAAAACATAAACAAGAACACTAACCTACAAACAGCAAGTCCAAGCAGTGCTTGGACTTGGTGCTTGAGATCACCTTAGTTCCCATGTCAATAGGATTATCTGCAGTGTTAACCTTCAACAATTTTATCACACCAGTCTCAACATGTTGGCTCAGTAAATGATAATTAATATCTATGTGCTTAGACTTTTCATGATAAACATTGTTTTTAGCAAGACATAGAGCAGATTGTGAATCAGAGAAAATAATGGGAATGCCATTTGACAATTTACTTTCAGCTAGTAATCCTTTTAACCACATAGCCTCTTTAACTAATTCACTCAATGTAATATATTCGGACTCAGTGGTAGACATGGCAACTATGGATTGCATTTGAGATTTCCAGCTAATACCATGCATACCAAAAGTAAAATAGAAAGCAGTAGTTGACTTCCTACAATCCCTATCTCCACCAAAATCCGCATCCACATACCCAACACTTGGAAATGAAGCCATACTTTCGCAATTTTATGAGATGACCATGAGATAGGAGTTATCATTGAGCCATAAGGCTCAAAAGCTCTGTCCGAAGCCTGAAGCCTGAAGCCTACATGGGCCGACCCAATTACTCTGAGTTTAACTCCTAAAACGCCAACCTTAAAGGCTTAAGGTGGAATATAAATCAAGATTTGAAAGTCCTGTTCTGTCTTCGATCCCTACCTAATTACGAACTAATTTGGCTCAGCTTGATTTACCCTAAAAAAGCCAACCTAATTTCGTTTGGTGCGACCAGCCCTTGAAAAGTCTGATTGCTAAGCCCTTTCAAATAACATTAATTTTACATATGACTTTGTGATTTAATATATTTAATTAATTTTAATGTAGAGTGTTGTTCAGGTAAAAACCACTATTATATATGAAAACTAAAACCGGATTTCAAGCTAACACGTGTCCAATTTCGTCGAAATTTCGGTTATAACACGGAGGGGCATTATAGTCATTCCACATATCTCGGATTTCAATTTATTGTGATTAGACTTAACTTGGAATGATCAGACTTAACTTGGAATGATCATACTTAACTTTGAATGATCAGACTTAACTTGGAATGATCAAACTTAACTTGGAATGATCTGACTTAACTTGGAATGATCTGACTTAAAATGATCAGACATAACTTGGAATGACCAGACTTAACTTGGTAATGATCAGACTTAAATTGATAATGTCCAAACTAAAAACATATTAAGTATTGACTAAACTTAAATTGGGAATGATCAGACTTAACTTAGTAATGACCAGACTTAAATTGATAATATCTAGACTTAAAAAACAACTCAATACTGTGCAGACTTAAATTGGTAATGATCAGACTTAACTTGGTAATGACCAGACTTAAATTGATAATGTCCAGACTTAAATAGGTAATGATCAGACTTAACTTGGTAATGATCAGACTTAACTTGGTAATGACCAGACTTAATTTGGTAATGATCAGTATGAAATTGATAATGTCCAGACTTAAAAACACAGACTCAGTACTGTCCAGACTTAAATTGGTAATGATCTGACTTAACTTGGTAATGATCAGACTTAAATTAGTAATGTCTATACTTAAAAATAGACTTAATACTTCCAGACTTAAATTGATAATGTCCAGACTTAAATTAGTAATGCGCAGACTTAAAAACACACTTAAATTGATATCCTGACTTAAATTAGTAATGTGCATACTTAAATTAGTAATGTCCAGACTTAAAAACACACTTAAATTGATATCTAGACTTAAATTGGTAATGATTTGACTTAAATTGGTAATGATCAGACTTAAAAACAGACTTACACAATAATATCCAGACTTAACATATGCATCTGTTAAGTCAGGATAATTTTAGGACGTTTATACCCGCACATCTGTTATGTATTTTTAAATAAGTCCGTTTTAATTTTTTTTGTTTACGAAAAGTGCCCTGAATTCGATTGGTCGAATGATACACGCGACAATATTTAATTGAATTTTTATTTTTTATATATAATCGTGGTTTTTATTTGACCCGAATAATATATTTTGTATGCAGATTTAATGGATTCTAATCAATAACATATACCAGTCTACATTTGGTTCATTTCATTTAAAATATATTATGTTTCTATCTACCAAATCCAAATCACATTTAATAAATTTCATCAATAACTTGTAATATACTGCTAAATTAGAATATATAATATTAATATATGTTCAATCGACTATTAACACTATAAAATTTCTTTATACGATACAAAATATGGTATAAGAATTAGAGTGTGGTTCAGGTAAAAATCACTATTATATATGAAAACTAAAAATTAGATTTCAAGCTGACACGTGTCTAATTTCGTCGAAATCTCGGATATAAAACGGAGGGACATTATAGTCATTCCACATATCCCGAATTTCAATTCATTGTAATCAAACTTAACTTGGAATGATCAAACTTAAAATGATCAGACTTAACTTGGAATGATCAGACTTAACTTGGAATGATCAGACTTAATTTGGAATGATCAGACTTAACTTGGAATGATCAGACTTAATTTGGAATGATCGGACTTAACTTGGAATGGTAAGACATAATGATCAGACTTAACTTGGAATGATCAGACTTAACTTGGAATGATCAGGCTTAACTTGGTAATGATCAGACTTAACTTGATAATTATTAAACTTAAATTGATACTGTCCAGTCTTAAAAACATACTCAATACTGTCCAAACTTAAATTGGTAATGATCAGACTTAACTTGGTAATGATCAAACTTAAATTGATAATGTCCAGACTTAAAAACAGAATCAATACTGTGCAGACTAAAATTGGTAAAGATCAGACTTAACTTGGTAATGATCAGACTTAAATTGATAATGTACTAACGTGGTAATGATAAGACTTAAAAACACACTTACACAACAATATCCAAACTTAACATATGCATCTGTGAAGTGTGGATAATTTTTTGGACGTTTATACCCTCGCATCTGTTATGTATTTTAAATAAGTCCATTTTAATTTTTTTGATTTATAAAAAGTGCCCCGAATTATAATTGGTCGAATGATACATGCGGCAATATTTAATTGGGTTTTTAGTTTTTATATGTAATCCTGATTTTTATTTGTTCCGAAGTCTAAGAATTATACCAAATACTAGTTATTTTGAGCTTGACCCTAAGCTCCACCCTTAAATTAAGGGTAAGGTCGATATGGTCTTAAAAGCCAACTTAATAATAGGCCTAAGGCCGACCCTAGGCTTAAAATTTTAAGGCAACCCCAGCCCTGCCCGACCCTAGTTTTATCGAAAGCTTCTAAAATACTTCAATATTCGATCCTAAGCCCTTTCAGTAAGGGTCAGACCGACCTTGCTCTGCCCATTGTCGACCCCTACTATGAGATAAAATCTAGGCCCTAAGAAACTCATTCCGTTCAACAAGTATAAATATTAACACAACTTCACACAGCTACACTCAATTTACAGGGCACATCCTACCTACTTCACTAACAAGTTGTTACTATCTTTTTTGATAAACTGTAAGAGACGAAGATAATACAACGCGAAGACTTAAAGATAGGAAAGAACATCCAGCTAGGAACAGACCGACAATAAAGATAAACGTGAACAGACAATAATCAGCTGCTCCACTTGGCCTCGAGCGTGGGCGCACCAACTTGTCACTCACAGCCAAAGATAAGCAGGCAAATACTCGACAGCAACTGCACAACACACGCCTGCCGAAAAGGCCGGTCCAACTGAAGCAAACACACGGATGGAAAGATCCACTAACACACAAAAGGCGTGTGGACCGGCGAAGAGAACCCAGACCGAAAACACGGTTGGGATGAAAGCCCTCATAAGCGAAAACTCACTGAGGGAAATCAAAACACCAACAGAGGGCAAAACACGGACAAGCGTATTTTTAACCCTTTTATAGTTGTCAATTTGTATGTTTTAGAGGTCGAATTGCAGTCAAACAAAATTTATAACCTTGGTAAGCCAAGGGTCGATCCAAGGAACACCGAGTGTGAGTACTAGTTAACAGGTGACCTATTTAGCTATTCCGAATGATTAAAGGTTTTGTTGTCACAAAAATTGTAGAAATTAAATGCAGAAAATAAAAGGTTTTGGACTTGATCTGAGAGAGAATCCCAGGATCAAACTTCACCCGTGCCAATCCCACTAATCATGCAATCGTTATCACGTAATTTCATCATGCTATCGAATATGGACATAAACCAAAATAACATTAGACAAGCCGCCCATCCACGGATCATTGTCTAGATTAATCTTAATCGTTGAACGCCGCTCATCCACGGATTCTCAACGATCTCGATTATTAAACTTAGGGTTTTTCAGACAAAAGTCAACTTTCCTATTAATTCATGTACTACCATTGTAGCTACCATGACCTAATATCAATTTCATACAATCCGGTTAATACCTAGGACCCATTCATCTTTTGGTAATTAACCTAAATACGTTCTAGCATGCTGATGGACCACAATTGTATGAATCATAAACACAGTTAAACCCACCAAATTAGACTGTTTGTCTATCTAACTTCGATGTTTTAGTCCCGATACATTTCTACAGGGTATTTCAGAGCTTAGAGAGAATACACGCTAAGGAAGAGCTTTTAGCACAGAAAAGATATCAGGAGACAATCCAAGGTCAAGATCAGACTCTGAATGAAGAAATCTAAAGATCCTGACTTGGAATCATTCAAAACAAATCAATCCGAAGAGAAACCGAAGGCAATCCGGAGCTGAAATACACCGATAGTTTTGTGCAAACTGCACAAAACTCACAACCACTCTCCTCATGCCACATGGACCGGCGGCTTTCTCCTCACATCCACCCCTCCTCCTCTCCCCTTCCTCCACATGTCAACCTCTCCTCCCCTCTCCCAAAAGCCGCCGGCGGCTTTCCTCTCCCCCTCTCCCCTTGTGACACTTGCCCTCCTCTCCTCTTCCCCTCATCTCCACCCTTGGATGCCAAACCACTTGCCCTCATCTTGGCCATCCATTTCTCTCCTCCATGGCTATAAATACCAAGCCATCCTTCCCATTTCAAATCATCCACACAAATCCCACCAACCACAATCCATTCCACTTATCTCTCTAAGTTTGTTACTATGTAAAGTTTGGTTTTGATATCAATAAAAGTTCAGTTTGTTCTCAAATACTTTAGTTCGATCTTGAGTACTCCTGTCGGTTCTTGAGTACTCAAGTTTTCAGTTACAGTTCAAGAGTTACTCCTGTTTGTTCTTGAGTAATCTCTTTCTCTTCTCTCTTTACTCCTGTTTGTTCTTGAGTATTCTCTTCAATATCCTAGTTATGATGTCCAACTCCATGGATATTCGTAACTAAACTCTTCATTCAGTTGAAGGGGAGTTCTTGTTTTATAAAATGTTTTACTTCGTTTAGTTTCATTTCTCTGTATTCAAAACTTGTTCTATGTGCCATTTATAAGGTCAGAATTTCCAAGGTAGAGTGGAAGCTACGAAAGGGCAAAACTCTACTGTGGGAATTCGTGAACATACTCGGATAAGTGGAAGCTACGAAAGGGCAAAGCTTATCTGAGGAGTTCGATCTATCTTAAAAACCATTTGGAAACTGGACCAAAGGGACCAAATGGATGCACTTACTGCTAAGATACTTCGAAAGAAGGAATTAGTATCGCTTAGAACAAGAGTTTATTGAGCGCTACGAAAGGGCCTCAATATACGTTTGAATACTTAGAAGGGTTACTAAAAGAATGAACAGGATATAATACAAGGCCCCCCAAGACCGAATACTTCTCTCACAATTACAAAACCCCCCTGTCTGTACTTTTACTGTTCGATCAACTACAACCATCAACTGCTCACAATCCGGAGGACTTACCAATCACGCATCACCCACTGTAAGTCTCCTTTGTATTTTCAGTATTTACTTTTCTGTAATTTACGTTTCAGCAATCAAATCCGCAACCAATCAAAAAGTCACGTAGTTGTTAGCACTAAAACCTCAACCAACTTAAAACACGCTCTCTCGCTAGACAAATCCCTTAAAAGAATAACCTATTCCCCTAATTCCCTTGGGTTCGACCCCTACTTACCAAGTACTACCTAGTAGTATAGTTGCGAGTAGCGGACTATTATAAATTTATTTGCACAAATCGCTTTAACGACGAGCGGTTCTGTCAAATTGGCGCCGTTGCCGGGGAATTAGCAAATGGATAGTTGTTCTTTTTTCTATTATACATAATTCGCCATGTCTTCATACTACGACATAGAACCTTGGAAAATGGGGGTAGCAACCTTATGTTTGAAATGATTAGACGTCTCCCCCAATTCGGAGGTGCTCTTGGAGAAGATCCCGTAAGGCATACACAAACGTTCCACTCCATATGCAACCACATGAGGCCTAAAAATGAATCGCTAGAGGAATTTAAACTCACATGTTTTAAATTTTCTTTAACTGACTCGGCATTAAAATGGTATTACTCATGTGCTGAGTATGAAAGTGATTATGGAGGTCTACAAACCAAATTCCTTGAGAAGTTTTGCCCTCCATCTCTCCGACTTGAAACCCGCGAGAAGATTCTCAATCTTGAGCAATTTCGGGACGAAACATTGGACGAGTACTTGGCGTACTTTGACTCCATTGTGGCGAGCTACCCGCACCATGGATTCTCCAGAATCAATCTTATCCAAAGGTTTCTCGGTGGAATGATGCCACTTGAGCGGAAAAGACTTAACGATGCAGCGGGAGGCTCGATCATGAAGTTAACCATGTCTCAAACCTGGCGCCTCATAGACAATTTGGCAGAGAGCACAAAACAAGGGCCAATACACCAAACTGAAGATAAGGTACCGACAATGGAAGTGGACTCAGTACAAAACAAGCACGACACCACACCCATTACGAGCTTGCCCGCAACAAAGCCGAGAGAAGACATCAGTACGAGGGCAGTAATGGACGTGGAGGCAGCTCTAAAGGAGCCAATATTGAAGTCCACGGAGCCAACTGAGGATGAAAACTCGCAAATAACCGAAGAAGAACCGGCCAAATCAGGCCCAGTCCTCATTACCAAACCAGCCGAGCCACTTGAACCGGTCCTCATCACCAATCTTCCCAAAGAAGTCCCGACTCTACTTGACGAGCCAAGAGAAGTCCCAGACTTCACTGCCAAATCAGCCGAAACATGCCCGATCCTCACTATCGAAGCACCTGAGGCAGGCCTGGGCCTCTATACCAAAATACCCGAGACAGACCTGGCCCTTGTGGTGGAAGTCCCCCAACTTGACCCCTTGTTCTCTAAGCATATTACGGCCTCCAAAGATGATGTGGTCCATGATAATTCGGTGCTAGGCAAGTTGGAGACAAAACATGAGCCAGAAGAGCCAAAGATGGAGCACTCTCTCGCCACGAGCCAACCAAACAGCCCTGGAAACTCACTCATGCTGAAACGGCCATTCACCTCTTCCGCAAAGAAGAGGGCTAGCGAAGAGCACAATCCGGATGCCAACCGTTCATACACAAAGAAGCGACCAAGAAATGGCCCGGTGGAATGGAAGCCCGGATGGAAAAATAAGAGAGCCCGACTCAAGAAACCAGCGACTATAGTGAAAGGTCCATCACCCCCTCCGGGGTATTGGAAGGAAAAGATCCCGAAACAAAGGAGTCCTGACCCGAACACAACATCCGGCAAGAAGTCGGGAAGAAACAACACAGGAACGGTGGCAAAGTTTGACTTAAGCCACCCATGGGACCCAAACCAGTAATCCACAACGAGGTACTGTCGAGCCAACGACGTTAAACAAGTGCACTGGTCGGGAGGTAACCCGACACTATCTTACTTTTCTGCACTTTATTTTCTGTCATTTAAATTTCCAATAAGCGCTCTCACCCACTTTTTGTATAGAAGGAATATCTTTCATGTAGGAATTAAGTTTGGAGCAAGACCGGATCAGCCAGGCAGCTTCCGTGAATTTACCGGGCCTGCGCTGAGAGTTCGAGGCCCCAGCCAGACTCCCTCGACTATCTAGCCTCATGCCATGTCGTTTGCACGACACAGTAAAAGGGAGTTCTGTTCTTCTTTTTCCTTAATGTCATTTCCTTCTCTTGTATATATTTGCATGACTTTTGAACTAAGGCACGCCTTCGTTCAAAAGTGTGGGGTGAGAACCATCTGCATGTTTTTCTTTTCTTTTTTAATAATATCTTTTTGAAAATATGAACTTGAGAATGTGAAAAAGATAGATCATAATTCATGCATCAACCTTGCGAAAATTCAACTGTTTAAAAACTTAGAATGTAACTTCTCATTTGTCCTTTGTGCCGAGATAAACTAGGGATGTGGAGTTGATAGAAATTGCCCTAGAGGGGCTTGGCAAGCACTTGAAGGATCAGATCAAACTATATGGTTTTCGAAGTCAGTGGAGGCTGCACTTCAGGTTTCAGTGAATAATTGAAGTCAACTCCGCCAGGAAGCATCTATGCAAAGGCGAGGACGGGAATCAGACCGTCCTCTCTCTAGTCAAAATAGCCGAGAAAATAGATGAGCGACCCTCATCTTGACCCGCGCAAAACGACGAAGACGAGAGGAGCGGGGAGGTATTTCCATATGCTCGCGGGCGATGATTGGACCTCCCAAGAAGGCTTGAGAAAATGGACTAGCAAGTCACAAAGACGCAAAAAGCTCGAAGAAGCAAATCAAGAGGCCTCAGGCCCAAAATTGTGAAGGTTTTAACCGAACAAAAGTGAAGAACTCAAAGCGTCAAATCAAAGGCCAAAGGCCAATTCACTACAAAAAGCAGTCCCTCGCCAAAAGTAATCAAAGTACTCAACTCACTGAAACCTGAATCGAATCACGTGCTAGAGAAAGCTACAAGAAAACCATATAGTGCGAGACGATCCCAAAGGTGTAGTCCAGGAGCCTGAAAAGGGCTATCTCCCGAAACATCCGAATTAATTTGCATCCCAGCACAAAGGTACAAGTATCAAGTTTCTTCTACTTATTTACGCAGTTTAATTTAGTAACAAGTAGTAATGCATGAATTAGGAGAAATCGAGTACCATTATCTTACTTCCATATTTTAACCAACTTACTTAGTAACGCCCTTATAAAGCATTGTTCGGGACGAACAACTAAAAGTGTGGGGTTATCTGATGGACCACAATTGTATGAATCATAAACACAGTTAAACCCACCAAATTAGACTGTTTGTCTATCTAACTTCGATGTTTTAGTCCCGATACATTTCTACAGGGTATTTCAGAGCTTAGAGAGAATACACGCTAAGGAAGAGCTTTTAGCACAGAAAAGATATCAGGAGACAATCCAAGGTCAAGATCAGACGCTGAATGAAGAAATCTAAAGATCCTGACTTGGAATCATTCAAAACAAATCAATCCGAAGAGAAACCGAAGGCAATCCGGAGCTGAAATACACCGATAGTTTTGTGCAAACTGCACAAAACTCACAACCACTCTCCTCATGCCACATGGACCGGCGGCTTTCTCCTCACATCCACCCCTCCTCCTCTCCCCTTCCTCCACATGTCAACCTCTCCTCCCCTCTCCCAAAAGCCGTCGGCGGCTTTCCTCTCCCCCTCTCCCCTTGTGACACTTGCCCTCCTCTCCTCTTCCCCTCATCTCCACCCTTGGATGCCAAACCACTTGCCCTCATCTTGGCCATCCATTTCTCTCCTCCATGGCTATAAATACCAAGCCATCCTTCCCATTTCAAATCATCCACACAAATCCCACCATCCACAATCCATTCCACTTATCTCTCTAAGTTTGTTACTATGTAAAGTTTGGTTTTGATATCAATAAAAGTTCAGTTTGTTCTCAAATACTTTAGTTCGATCTTGAGTACTCCTGTCGGTTCTTGAGTACTCAAGTTTTCAGTTACAGTTCAAGAGTTACTCCTGTTTGTTCTTGAGTAATCTCTTTCTCTTCTCTCTTTACTCCTGTTTGTTCTTGAGTATTCTCTTCAATATCCTAGTTATGATGTCCAACTCCATGGATATTCGTAACTAAACTCTTCATTCGGTTGAAGGGGAGTTCTTGTTTTATAAAATGTTTTACTTCGTTTAGTTTCATTTCTCTGTATTCAAAACTTGTTCTATGTGCCATTTATAAGGTCAGAATTTCCAAGGTAGAGTGGAAGCTACGAAAGGGCAAAACTCTACTGTGGGAATTCGTGAACATACTCGGATAAGTGGAAGCTACGAAAGGGCAAAGCTTATCTGAGGAGTTCGATCTATCTTAAAAACCATTTGGAAACTGGACCAAAGGGACCAAATGGATGCACTTACTGCTAAGATACTTCGAAAGAAGGAATTAGTATCGCTTAGAACAAGAGTTTATTGAGTGCTACGAAAGGGCCTCAATATACGTTTGAATACTTAGAAGGGTTACTAAAAGAATGAACAGGATATAATACAAGGCCCCCCAAGACCGAATACTTCTCTCGCAATTACAAAACCCCCCTGTCTGTACTTTTACTGTTCGATCAACTACAACCATCAACTGCTCACAATCCGGAGGACTTACCAATCACGCATCACCCACTGTAAGTCTCCTTTGTATTTTCAGTATTTACTTTTCTGTAATTTACGTTTCAGCAATCAAATCCGCAACCAATCAAAAAGTCACGTAGTTGTTAGCACTAAAACCTCAACCAACTTAAAACACGCTCTCTCGCTAGACAAATCCCTTAAAAGAATAACCTATTCCCCTAATTCCCTTGGGTTCGACCCCTACTTACCAAGTACTACCTAGTAGTATAGTTGCGAGTAGCGGACTATTATAAATTTATTTGCACAAATCGCTTTAACGACGAGCGGTTCTGTCACATGCAAACATCCCATTCAATGTAAAACTTGCAAAAACGATAAATTAAGCACGATGAAATTGAATATACGAATTGCATTAAGGAAAAATGTTTAATTTATCACATGGAGAGTTGGGTACATAGCACGGGATCCGTAAGATCCCAGAATAAGAAGACTACTCACTATTCATGGTAAGTTAACTACAAATAGTGTATGAATAGAAATTAAGGACGAGATAACCGTAGTGACGATGAAGCTCGTTGAATCCTCAATCTCTCACGATGTTCTGTCTTCTCTCCCAAGTTAGGGTTCTTC
This sequence comes from Rhodiola kirilowii, assembly GCA_033675215.1. Taxonomy (NCBI): domain Eukaryota; kingdom Viridiplantae; phylum Streptophyta; class Magnoliopsida; order Saxifragales; family Crassulaceae; genus Rhodiola; species Rhodiola kirilowii. The sequence continues at coordinate 27,978,484 of CM066200.1, forward strand.
GATCTCAATTCAAGCACTCCCTCTTTAATCTGGTCGATTTTCCTTTTATAGCTTGCCCAAAAAGGCCAAAAGCCCAAAAATGATTTTTGGAAATAAGTTGATAATTCTGCTCTCGAAGGTGTTGTGACACACTTGACATTCGAACATGTCACGGCATGTTACGGCATGGCCAAAAGTCACTGAGCTGAAGAGGTGTCGTGACACCCGTGACATTCGAACATGTCACGGCCTAGGCAAAAACACACTGAGCCATATGGGTGCCGTGACACATAGACCTGTCGCGGTAGTCACGGCCATGTCTGAGATTACTCAATTCCTTCTGTGTAAAAACCCTACCGTGACTGTCGTGACACTAATGAGATGTCACGACTGTCACGGCCCATTGCTGGTGCATAGCTCTTTTTCGGCCTTTTTTGTTGATCTTTTCGTTCTTTCGACACTCCGAGTCTAAGGAGCGATGATATGTCTTTTTGTCCTGAAACACTAGAGAAAGATCAAATAAGGACAATTTGCCCGGAGAATGAGTGTTATCTTTCATCGAATGCAGTGAATAATTAGTCAAAATATTGACTGATCAAAACACTCCACACTTAGGATTTGTTCGTCTCGAACAAATGTCGAACGAATGGCAGAATAAATACTCGAGTGAATGTACTACTCAACCCCTATGCGTTTATAAGCTACCCACTCAAGTATCATGTGATCAATTCTAACTAAAATGAAAATCATAAAGATAACTCACTGTCGTAGAGGACACCAATGCATTTAGCATATGCATCAAGCCTTTAACCCCCTAGGCTACCCTAGTAGGACGAGTATAGTCTCGTGAAGGTTTTCAGGAGTGGGACTACTTACAAATCCCCTGTACAACTAACTAGCGTGTATGCATGAAATGATGCTCAACGAGTCACAGTAAAGTCATGTCATACCTTGAATTCATCATGTTACCTCGACTTCAAGTCAAACATCTTCATCAAAGTTGTCAGACAATCATAGATTAAACGAGTCATGCATTCAATCAGTCAATACACACGGCTAGCAATCGACTAATCACAAGTTCTAAATAATTTTATGGCAATGTATAAAGAACACGAATAGTTACACAAAACATGCTCGACATTCACCTATGCTATCTAGGGATAGTCCACGGGTTCTTCGTGCAAAGCTCATTCTCAAGTGCCAAGGACTAGGCAATGACCCGTAAGAGAAGAGGAGCCTGGCTTAAGAATTTTCTGAAAAGTAGTACGAAAATTTGCATCAAGATTTCAGTGTAAGCACGAGGATCGTCCCTTAGTTTCTAGTACATGAATTCTCAAAACAAGTCCTGATTACACGCAATGAAAAGGTGGAATTACACTTCATCAAGCAAAAGGGGGCAAATTTTTTTTTTCATACACAAGGGGTGACTTTTCTCACTTTGCCCTTGGTATTTTTTTTCTGCAAAAATGACTATGCTTAGGTCAATTTTTCACCCTCTCTGAAAATTCAGAGCTTTGTTCTTGACTTTTCTCTTCTTCTTTTTTTAACTCCACACTTAAAACTTGACATAGTGTATGAATGAAGGCGAGCACATGCAAATCACAACACGTGTAGAGAAACACAAACTAGTACTAAGGTCACCTAGAAAAAGGGATGCAATTTAAGTTTTTTTTACATTTTTTTACCGGTGCCTACTAATATCAAGTCTCAAACATGCTTCAAGAAATACGTAAAACATGTGATAGGCAAAGGCTAGCAAGGATACTGACTTGAGAGAATACACACATGAATAAAACTATTTCAAGTCCTAGACTTCGAATCCAAAAGAGTGACAATCAATCAAAGAGCATCGTAGAAAACAAGGATTTCAATCGCAATACATAGACAGTTGAGCATATGCAGGAGTGAATGTGATATGCGTTATGCACTACCCACTCCACACTTAAAAATGATCTTAGTCCCTAAGCAAAGAAATATAAGATAAGGAAAGGTGCATAGGAACTTCGCTCGTGTGTGTGATAGCTCGATAGCCATAGAGATTAAACGATTCCCTTGGAGTGAAACACGACGTGTGAGCTAGTAGATATTTAGATAAAGACATATAGCTGCACATGTGATATGTTAGCATCGATAATCACAAAGAAACCTGGACAAGTGGGGCCAAATGAATATAATAGTAGACGATGTGAGTAAAAATGGAAAGCATAGGCAAACTAACTCAAACATCGAATAACATGTAAATAGTAAATCATGCCAAAGGTCAGTGTACAATAGAAAAACATGAATGCGCAACAACTGACAAAACAACAAAAAGTCATGAAAAGTATATGCATGAAGAACTAATCAACATCGTCATTAGCAGCAAATAACTCCTCTGTATCCTCGGAGTCTCCAGGACCGATGGGGTAAGAAGTGCCAGCCTCGGTGTCATTATGAGTAGGAGGTGCATTGGACGAAGGGCGGAGGTTCACTGCCATAGTAAAATTTGCCTCAAACGGGTCAGGGGTAGAAGACATAAAAGATAACGGAGGAGGATAGTCTGTGACGCCCTAATGTCTACAGATTGCAGCTATGGCGTCCTGTGACCACTGATGTGCCCTGCTGGCCTGATATCGGAAATCTGAGAAGTCGACCTGAGGCTGGGTATGAGAGGTGGAAAGCCTGCTCTGCGTAGCTAGTATCGGATCCAGACTTGCCAAAATCTGGCACTGGTAATCTAAAATCTGGCTCTGGGACTCGGTGATTCGGTGTTGGGAAGCCTCTAAGCGTGCGAGACGCTCCTCGAATGTCAAAGGAGACTGGCCAACGGTGGGTGGCTGCGGAGTAGGGGCCTGGGCAGCAACTGGAGGCTCCTATGCCTCTTGACAAGGGTATTTTTAACCCTATATAGTCGTCAAATTATAAGTTTTAGGAGTCAAATCGTAGTCAAACAAAATTTATAAACCTTGGTACGCCAAGGGTCGATCCTAGGAGCAGTGCGTGTGAATACTAGCAAACGGTGTGACCTATTTAGCTATTCCAATTAAAAAGATTTGTTTGTTTGTAAATTGTAGAAATTAAATAGCAGAAATTAAACGTGCAGAAAATAAAGGTTGTGTTTTTATCAGAGGAATAATTCCGGAATCCATACTTCACCCGTGCTAACCCCGCTAATAATGCAATCATTCTACGTTAATTATTCATGCTAAAAAATATGGAATATAACCGAAATAACACTAGACAAGCCGCCCATCCACGGATCATTGTCTAGATTAATCTCAATCGTTGAATGCCGCCCCATCCACGGATTATCAACGATTTCGATTTATTAAACTAAAGGTTTTCCTATTAGTTCATGTAAACATGACCTAACATCAATTTCATGCAATCCGGTTAATCCCTAGGGCCCATCCACCTTTCGCCATATAACCTAAATACGTTCTACCAATGCAAACATACCCTTTGATGTAAATACATGCATAGAACGATAATATTAAGCACACAATGAAATTGAATAATCGAATTGCATAAATAATAAACTTCAATTGATCACATGAGAGTTAGGGTTACATAGCACGGGAACCGTAGGATCCCAGAATAAGAGGACTACTCACTATTCATGGTGATTAAACCAAAAACAGTGTATATTGAAAGGAAGAAACGAGTAAACCGTAAAGACGCGGTGAAGCTCGATGATCCTCACGCTGAAAGCTCTGTCTTCTCTCCCAAGTTAGGGGTTCTTCTCCAAAATAACAACACCAATTCATTCTGGTTTTCTCTCTTATATAGCTTTCCAAAAGGCCAAAAAGCCTAAAACCGAAATTAGGAAATATGCCAAAAAATCTGTCCAAAAAGCCTAAAAATCGATTTTTTGGAAATTGCCTTCGACGGGGCCGTTACAGCTGGGTGTAACGGCTGTAACAGCCTGAGCCCAAATCTCGGATGAAATCCACAGCCGTTACAGCTCAAGGTGTAACGGTTGCTGAACTTGTAACGGGCTGACTTCTTTTCTTTTTTTTGGAGGTTTTGAACCTTCGAATACGCTCTTTGTGTCAACTACAAAGTTGTAGGGAATTGAATTAGCTTTCCAACAAGCTAAATTTCGACTCATTTGGATACCGAATGAGCCCTTAGCATGCAAAATACGTCGCAAAGGTCAGTTTGCCCTATTTTGTCCTGTTTTTGCCCAAATCTGCACCGATTGCTTTGCTTTACTTCGGGTCAATCCAAAAGTATTAGATATATGATATATGACCTGGAACACAAGAAAAGAGATCAAATGACAATAAAATGTCGGGAAAACAAACATAATCCATCATCGAATGAAGTGAATAATAGGTCAAGAATTTGACCGATCAAAACACTCCACACTTAGGATTTGTTCGTCCCGAACAAACATTAAGCACAAGTCAATAAATCTGCAGAATAGTTACCCGCTCAAGTATCATGCGATCAATAAAAAGATAACTCACTGTCGTAGAGGACACGAATGCATTTAGCATATGCATCAAGCCATTAAACCCCTAGGCTGCCCTAGTAGGACGAGTATAGTCTCGTGAAGGTTTTCAGAAATGGGACTACCTACAAATCCCCTGTACAACTAACTAACGTGTATGCATGAAATGATGCTCAACGAGTCACAGTAAAGTCATGTCATACCTCGGATTCATCGTGTTACCTCAACTTCAAGTCAAACATCTTCATCAAAGGTTTCAGACAATCATAGATTACACGAGTTATGCATTCAAACGGTCAATACACACGGCTAGCAATCGACTAATCACATGTTCTAAATAGTTCTATAGCAACGTATGAAGAACATGAATAGTTACACAAAACATGCTCGCCATTCACCTATGCTATCTAGGGCTAGTCCACGGGCTCTTGGTGCAAAGCTCATTCTCAAGTGCCAAGGACTAGGCAATGACCCGTAAGAGAAGAGGAGCCTTGCTTGAGAATTTCTGAAAAATAGTACAAAAATTTGCATCGAAATTTCAGTGCAAGCACGAGGATCGTCCCTTAGACTCTAGCATATGAATTTTTAAGACAAGTCACGATTTGCACGCAATGAGAGGGTGGAATTACACTACATCAAGCAGAAGGGGGCAGATATTGTTTCAAGAGTGTTTTCCATATACCAAGGGTGACTATTCTCACCAGGTCCTTGGTAATTTTCTACTTTCGCAGAATCAACAAAAGCATTTTTTTTCGTTCTAACTGGTTTTCTTTCAAAAACAACAATGCTTGGGGCCAATGTTTCACCCACTTTCCAAAATTAAGAACTTTGTTTTTTAGGGGAAAACTTGAAGGTCAATTGTCTAACTTCACACTTAAAGCTTGACATAGTGTATGAATAAAGGCGGGTGCATGCAAATCACGACGAGTACAGAGAAACGCATACTAGTACTAAGGTCACCTAGAAAAAGATATGCAATTTTAAGTTTTTGACATTGTTGAACCGGTGCCTACTAATATCAAGTCTTAAACATGCTTCAAGAAATACGTAGAACATGTGATAGTCAAAGGCTAGCAATGATACTGACTCAAGAGAATACACACATGATTTACACTATTTCAAGTCCTAGAATTCGAATCCAAAAGAATGACAATCAATCAAGGAGTATCATAGAAAACGAGGATTTCAATCGCAATACATAGACAGTTGAGCATATGCAAGAGTGAATGTGTGACATGCGATGAATGTATATGTGACTATGTGCTACCCACTCCACACTTAAAAATGAGCTTAGTCCCTAAGAGAAGAAATAAAAGTTAAGAAAAAGCACATAGGAACTTCCCTCGTGTGTGAAAACTCGATATCCATGGAGATTAAGCGATGCTCGGGGAGTGGAACACGACTTGGGAGCTGGTAAAGATATATAGATAAAAACACAGAGCTTCACAAGTAATAGGTTAGCATCGAAAATCATGGAGGGGCACTCCACACTTAGAACCTTGAAATGTCCACACATAATGCAAATGAAAAAAATGCAAATAACAAAAACTTACAGCGCGGGTTACTCCCCGAAGAGACCTAGTTTAACGTCTTAGTGAGACATAGCTAGGGAGATAGTGTCAATCCACCTTCAAATCCCATTTGAATTTACGTCCATCAAGAATGACATGGACATCGAGTAGAGCATGCAGTCCCTTTAAAAATTTGAGACCCTTAAGAATCGAGGGACTGTGGAGGCTCCCTAATAACAGTTTCAAGATGTAAGGCAAGAACTGTCGAAACTTGTCTGGAGGTGGTGTGTTAAGATAAATATATTCAAGGATAGCTTCAGCAAGAACACTTCCCTTGTACTCTTTAGCTAGGAACTCACGTTCCCATACTTCAAAATTTTCCTTCAATATCACATTCATATGTATGCGAGGATCCTCTTCGAATGACCTCAGGTACACATCAACAAAGTCTTCGTACGTATGATCCTTTGATAGCTCATCACCGCTCGGAGAAACTGGTGGAATGATGTTCTCTTCTGTTTGCCCATCTAAATGACCTTTTGAAGCAGTCGTAGTGGAGGGAGATGGATCTTCATATTCTGAGACGTCTTCAGTACATAACTCATCATCCTCCAACTCAGTGTAAGCCTTGGCAACCATTCTAAATGCCTCAAAACCATCCTCACAAACAGATTGTTCTGGTTTAGAGAGCATTCTCTCATCCTGATCATCTTCCATATGGATTGGGAATAAAACTGAAGATGAATGTGCTTCATAGACTTGAACCTCTTGACGATTGGTCATTACCATCTCGATGTCCTCATCTGTGCATGCATTAGTGACTGCAATGGCTTGCTGCTCTAAGTGATCCTTCATTATTCTCTGTCTGGCTGCGAGTTCCTCTATTGACTTTCGCATGTCTCTTACCTCAGCAGCGATTTGCTCAGACGTCTTTCGCTGGTCGGTTATGAAGCTAGCTAGCATGGCTTCTCATAATAAGGATCATCTTGATAATAATGTTGATCATAAAGCTAATTCTGATTTCCTTCCCAATTTGTATCATATGTATATGTCTCACAATAAGGCTCTTCCTTTGGGTAGGTGTCTTGATGACCAAAAGAGAACATCCTCGCAACATTCAAAATAAAAGTGATTAGTTAAGGTCAAAAGTATATAGAGTATGTACAATGAAGTATATAAAAACAATGGAATAGTCTAAACTACACACGTTAAATCTAATATCACACTAAACGCTGCTCCCCGGCAACGGCGCCATTTTGACAAGCATATTTTTAACCCTATATAGTCGTCAAATTATAAGTTTTAGGGGTCAAATCGTAGTCAAACAAAATTTATAAACCTTGGTAAGCCAAGGGTCGATCCTAGGAGCAGTGCGTATGAATACTAGCAAACGGTGTGACCTATTTAGCTATTCCAATTAAAAAGATTTGTTTGTTTGTAAATTGCAAAAATTAAATAGCAAAAATTAAACGTGCAGAAAATAAAGGTTGTGTTTTTATCAGAGGAATAATTCCAGAATCCATACTTCACCCGTGCTAACCCCGCTAATCATGCAATCATTCTACGTTAATTATTCATGCTATCGAATATGGAATATAACCGAAATAACACTAGACAAGCCGCCCATCCACGGATCATTGTCTAGATTAATCTCAATCATTGAACGCCGCCCATCCACGGATTATCAACGATTTTGATTTATTAAACTAAAGGTTTTCCTATTAGTTCATGTAAACATGACCTAACATCAATTTCATGCAATCCGGTTAATCCCTAGGGCCCATCCACCTTTCGGCATATAACCTAAATACGTTCTACCAATGCAAACATACCCTTTGATGTAAATACATGCATAGAACGATAATATTAAGCACACAATGAAATTGAATAATCGAATCGCATAAATAATAAACTTCAATTGATCACATGAGAGTTAGGGTTACATAGCACGGGATCCGTAGGATCCCAGAATAAGACGACTACTCACTATTCATGGTGATTAAACCAAAAACAGTGTATATTGAAAGGAAGAAACGAGTAAACCGTAAAGACGCGGTGAAGCTCGATGATCCTCACGCTGAAAGCTCTGTCTTCTCTCCCAATTTAGAGTTTCTTCTCCAAAATAACAACACCAATTCGTTCTGGTTTTCTCTCTTATATAGCTTTCCAAAAGGCCAAAAAGCCTAAAACCAAAATTAGGAATTATGCCCAAAAATCTCTCCAAAAAGCCCAAAAATCGATTTTTTGGAAATTGCCTTCGACGGGGCCGTTACAGCTGGGTGTAACGGCTGTAATGGCCTGAGCCGAAATCTCGGATGAAATCCACAGCCGTTACAGCTCAAGGTGTAACGGTTGCTGAACTTGTAACGGGCTGACTTCTTTTGCCTTTTTGGAGGTTTAAACCTTCGAATCTGCTCTTTGTGTCGACTACAAAGTTGTAGGGAATTGAATTACCTTTCCAATAAGCTAAATTTCGATTCATTTGGACACCGAATGAGCCCTAAGCATGCAAAATACGTCGCAAAGGTCTATCTGCCCTGTTTTGTCCTGTTTTTGCCCAAATCTGCACCGATTGCTTTGCTTTACTTCGGGTCAATCCAAAAGTATTAGATATATGATATGTGACCTGGAACACTAGAAAAGAGATCAAATGACAATAAAATGTCGGGAAAACAAACATAATCCATCATCGAATGAAGTGAATAATAGGTCAAGAATTCGACCGATCACCTCTGGCATGTCAACGTCCTTGGGCTGAGGTCCATCGCCCTGAGCTCGTGCGAGCGTCCTCTGTCTACGCTCGACTCGGCTGCACTTCTTCCCATGGGGGAGCTTATCCCTGTGTTGCCACTCGCGATCCCAATCGATCATCTTAATGTCGACCATCTTATCAGTATTCAGGGTTGAAGTGACCACTTTGAGCTGACTGAAATCCCATCCCTGGGACGCAGCGAGTATGGTGACAAATAGACCACCGCCTAAAGCAATGTTCTTGTCTAGAACTAAGCCCCAAAATACCATCTGGCCGGTGAGAATCTGGAAGAAATCAACTGGGCGGTGTCAATGCATCGAGATCATGACATCTACCTCGGGGTTGCCAATAGTCGTGGCACCTTCGCCATGTGGAAATATGCTCATGGCAACTAGGCGGTGTACAATTTTCCACAGCCGATCCTTGATACACGAAGAAGGCCAACTGGACACGAAATAGCAGTCGAAACCGGATATGGCTTTCCAGAACTCATATCTATCCTCATTAGTGTATTGACCACAAAAACCCTCCAATGGGAATCCCAATAATGCACAGACTTCAGCATTTTCCATTCGGTGATCCCGACCACCCAACTTGAACACCCAACCCGTAGCTTGGTCTGGTTCCCCCATAAACGAAAAGGTAGCTAGAAATTCCCTTAAGACTGGATAATAAGTCAAAGTCGGGCGTGTAAACAGAATATCATGGCAAGAGGCCACAAATAATTCACGGCAAGGAACCAACAAATGGAAGGGCTGTAGTGTTCCAATATCAGGGATTAATGTGGGTTTTACCTTCTTAATTGGGATGATGTTGTCATACTGGTTGGCTGCTGCCCCAGCGAAGATAGGACGACGGTCCAAGAAGATCCTTTAGCGAGGGGGGTGCCTAACTGGTGAAACAGCTCCCTCGCCGGCCTGTGCTGGTGGTGGGGGAGCATTCTGAGCATTCTTTGATGATGAGGCGGCTGTAGAACGAGTGGATTTTTGAGCCATGGATTTGAGAATTGGGAATTTAGAATTTGGAGCTCGGATTTGGGTTTTGGGGTTTTGGCGAGTTGCTATGGACTGTATGGTTTTGAGCGCCTGAGTGTGGTGGGGCTGACGGTGAGCGGCTGGGAGCGGAGTGGCTAGGTGAAGGCTGTCGTCGGCTGGGAAGGAGCGGAGGTTGATTTGAAATTGTGAAGTCCCGAACTGCCGTGACCTAATTTTTTTATGAACATTCGAACCTGCCGTGACTGCCGTGACATCCGAGAGTGTTACGGTAGTCACGGCACCTTTGAGAACCTTCTATCTTTTTACCCTGCCGTGACACCCGTGACATGTCCATAGGTCACGACATGTCACGGCACCTCTGAAAGCCACTACCTATTTACCCTGTCGTGACACCCGTGACATGTCCATTGGTCACGGCATGTTACGAAACCTTTGAAAGCCACTGTCATTTTTCCCTGCCGTGACTGCCATGAAATGTCCATTGTGTCACGACTGTCACGACACCTGTAATTCCCAGCTTAAAATTTTCTTTTTCGCCCCGAAACCATTTTCTGTCTGAAATTGGTGCACTCCACACTTGGATCCTGCAAAGAACACACGCAAAGCACAAAATGCAACTAACTAATATTTACAGCGCGGTTTACTTCCCGAAGAGGCCTAGTTTAACGTCTTGGCTAGACATCAGCAAAGCGCCCCATATAAATCACTCGTGAGAAGTCCTTTGCTAGGATCTCTTCTCACGGGGCCTTCAACAGAGAGGGGTGTCAATCCACCTTCAAATCCCATTGAAATTTACGTCCATCAAGAGTGACATGGGCGTTAAACAGAGCATCCAGTCCCTTCAAAAAGCCGAGACACATAAGAATCAAGGGACTGTAGAGACTCCCTAATAACAGTTTCAAGACGTAAGGCAAGAACTGTCGAAATTTATCTAGAGGTGGTGTAGCAAGATATATATCTTCAAAGCTAGCTCCAGCAAGAACACTTCCTTTGTACTTTTTAGCTAGGAACTCACGTTCCCATACTTCAAAATTTTCCTTCACTATCACATTCATATGTATGCGAGGATCCGTCTTAATTGAACTGAGGTACACATCAACAAAGTCTTCATACCTATAATCCATTGATAGCTCATCAGCGCCCAGAGAACCTGGTGGAATGATGTTTTCTTCTGTTTGTTCAGCTAAATGACCTGGTGAAGCAGTCATAGTGGAGGGAGATGTATCTTCATATTCTGAGACGTCATCAGGTACAGAACTCATCATCCTCCAACTCAGTGTAAGCCTCGGCAACCATTCTAAACGTCTCAAAACCATCCTCACAAACATGTTGTTCTAGTTTAGAGTGCATTCTCGTATCCTGATCATCTTCCACGTCGATTGGAAATAAAACTAAAGATGTATGTGCTTCATAGACTTGAACCTCTTGATGATTGGCCATTACCATCTCGATGTCCTCGTCTCTGCATGCATTGGTGGCTGCAATGGCTTGTTGCTCTAATTGATCCTTCAGTATTTTCTGTCCGACTGCGAGCTACTCTATTGACCTCTCTACCCCCTGAAACCACCTCTCTTGCTCTGCCATGAAACTAGTCAGCAGAGACTCTATACGTGATCATTCTTCAGTGTTCAGAGGTTGTTGTCGTTGCTGGTCCTGGTAATTCTCATAATAGCAGTCATCTTGATAATACGATTGATCATAAATTTGATGTTGCTGCTGCGACTGGTCCTGGCAGTTCTCATAATAGCGGTCATCTCGATAATTTTGTTGATCATAGAACTGATTTTGATTTTCTTCCCAATTTCCATCATATGAATATGTCTGACAATAAGGCTTTTCCCTTGGGTAGGCGTCTTGATGACCAAAAGAGAACATCCTCGCAACATTCAAAATAAAAGTGATTAGTAAAGGTCAGAAGTATATAGAGTATGTACAAGGAAGTATATATAAAAAATGGAATAGTCTAAACTACACTCGTTAAATCTAATATCACACTAAGCGTTGTTCCCCGGCAACGGCGCCATTTTGACTAGCGTATTTTTAACCCTTTTATAGTTGTCAATTTGTATGTTTTAGGGGTCGAATTGCAGTCAAACAAAATTTATAACCTTGGTAAGCCAATGGTCGATCCAAGGAACAACGAGTGTGAGTACTAGTGAACAGGTGACCTATTTAGCTATTACGAATGATTAAAGGTTTTGTTGTAACGAAAATTGCAGAAATTAAATGCAGAAAATAAAAGGTTTTGGACTTGATCAGAGAAAGAATCTCAGGATCAAACTTCACCCGTGCCAATCCCACTAATCATGCAATCGTTATCACGTAATTTCATCATGCTATCGAATATGGAAATAAACCAAAATAACACTAGACAAGCTGCCCATCCACGGATCATTATCTAGATTAATCTCAATCGTTGAACGCCGCCCATCCACGGATTATCAACGATCTCGATTACTATTCATGGTAAGTTAACCACAAATAGTGTTTGAATAGAAAGTAAGGACGAGATAACCGTAGTGATGATGAAGCTCGTTGAATCCTCAATCTCTCGCGATGTTCTGTCTTCTCTCCCAAGTTAGGGTTCTTTGATCTCAATTCAAGCACTCCCTCTTCATTCTGGTCGAATTTCCTTTTATAGCTTGCCCAAAAAGGCCGAAAGCCCAAAAACAATTTTTGGAAATAAGTTGATAATTCTGCTCCCCAAGGTGCCGTGACACCCTTGACATTCGAACATGTCACGGCATGTTACGGCATGGCCAAAAGTCACTGAGATGAAGAGGTGTCGTGACACCCGTGACATTCAAACATGTCACGGCACATCACGGCCTAGGCGAAAACACACTGAGCCATATGGGTGCCGTGACACCCGTGACACATAGATCTGTCACGGAAGACACGGCCATGTCTGAGATTACTTGATTCCTTCTGTGCAAAAACCTTACCGTGACTGCCGTGATACTAATGAGATGTCACGGCGGTCACGGCCCATTGCTGGTGCAGAGCTCTTTTTGGCATTTTTCATTGATCTTTTCGTTCTTTCGACACTTCGGGTCCAAGAAGCGATGATATATCTTTTTGTCCTGAAACACTAGAGAAAGACATCAAATAAGGACAATTTACCGGGAGAACGAGTGTTATCCTTCATCGAATGTAGTGAATAATTAGTCAAAATATTGACTGATCAAACACCCTATCCCCTTCCAGCATCGCCAAAGGCCTCCACCCACCTCCACCGACTGCCATCTTCCGCCAGTCCCAACTACCTATCCTCCTGCACTCCGCCTGCCCCGACATCAACAAAGACACGCACAACATGGACCACCTGACACCGAACCGCTCCTCCCCTCACCAGATCTGACTATACCGCAACCCGAAGAAGAAGCGTAAGGCTTCGGCGTGGCAAAAGTCACCGTCCCTGCCGGCGAACCCAAGAAGAGGCCGAGAAAAGGAGAGAAAACAGAAGAACCGGGGAAGAGAACGAAAGGAAGATGAAGAGGGAGTAGAGAGAAGACGGAGAAGAGTCTAGAAGGATTTACTAAGTTCTTACTATCTTTGATTTAAGCAGCAAGTACCAACACTTTGATGGTTCCCTGACTATTGGCTGTAAGTACCGTCCGACTATCACTTTTCCAGCATACAACACTAATGAAGTAAGAACCTGCATCATCATCAGCGTGATCCGAACCAAGCGAGCCAAATTTGTGCCTTGTAGCTTGTTTGCCGATTTCCTGTGGTTGCAAATAGGGGACGGGAGGCCTTTGTTTTCAGGAGAAAAAAAGAGTAAATTTGGTGGTAGAAGTAAACTAAGGAATTTGGTTGATGCTAACCTTATGATAAAGGGAAAATGACAAAGAGGGGGTATGAACTACCACTCATTGACAAATTACGGTCCGAACTATGAAAATTGACAATTAAGGGCAATTTCAAAATATTTTAATCCTCAATTTCACAGTTAAGGGCAACAAGGTTTTTTCAATTCATTCGTTTAGTTAACCTTGTTAATTGACGAAGTGATATTCCATCAATCAAGTGTATATGATGATCAAAATATTTTGAAATTGCCCTTAATTATCAATTTTCATCGTTCTTCTCATTTGTATGACTTCTTAATGTCCGCACCTGTAATGAGTTACGATTTACTGTGTGTTTTGGTTGACATCCCAGAATCTCAGAGTGCCATCTGTTGAAGCAGAAGCAAGCCCAGAGCTGGACACGAATTTGACATATGACACTGCTTTCTTGTGTCCGCTTAAAATATGAAGAGGCTGGCTAATGTTCCTTAAATCATAATAATAGATATGCCGGTCTGCAGAAGCAACCTACAAAGAAAATGTCAATGGTCGATCAGTCAAAACATTTTGATAGAGTTACACAACAACAAAAGCCAAAATTGTAAAATTTCTTTAAGCACTAAGCCCATATCCAGTGTATCTAAGATCCTAGGTTCTGTGCGAGAGAAGTCAAACACTCCATGCTTTTTTTTCTTCATGTTCTTCATATTCCATCAAGCTCTGGTATTCATGTGGTTCACATTGGAGACACGAATAACTTCAATTTTAAAGAGCAGCTTACAGGGAATTAAAAAGTGTTCACATCCCAAATGGTTTACTGTCCCATCGTAATCACTACTGGCAATATAGTTTTTAGTAAACTTGTTCCAACTTAAGCAGCTTAGTTTAGACCGTGTTGACATTTTTTTTTGATGCAGGCTTGTTATGTTAGTTGTAGTACATTTGATTAATTTGAAGGGGTTAATGAGGACTTGAACTCTCGCCACTTCGGACGCAGTGGGAGAGGCTCCACTGAGCACTTCCACTTGGCCTCAGACCGTGTTGACATTTGAACAGCAGGAAAGTGTGCGTCTGCAGGTTCATTCACAACCTAAAATTGACAGAGCCAGATCAACATCAATGAAGCAAATCACAGTAGGTAAAAGTAGAACTAAAAAACTTTTATGGATATCCACAAACAACTTCTAGCTTGCATCACAGTCACAATAGGGAAGCTGAATTTTCAATTTTACATCAAACTCAGATGCAAGCGGAATCGGTTCAGTTCTCACCAGATTCCATATATGGAACTAAAAGCTAAACCAAAACCTTGTAGTAAACATAAGAGCTTACAGATGCCACTACACCATTTTTCACCATTTGCAACATTTATTTTTGTGTTGCCTAAGGGTCCGAGTATGTTACTTTACGGTTGCGCAACATGTATCATGTGGCTTTACTAAATGTCGCTAATGCCGTGTCGCAACATATCGGGTGAGTATGTCGCATTTAGCGGTTTCGTTTTTCAACATCAAAATGTTGCAATATATTTGTTGCTTTTCTAGCTCACTGCAACATATCGTGCGACTTTATAATGTCGCAAATGATGTTTTCAGAAATTGCATATATGTACTATGCGACATTATAATGTCGCAAATGATGTTTTCAGAAGTGACATATATGTACAATGCGACATATAAGCGACTTTGTGCGACATTATAATGTCGCAAATGATGTTTTGAGAAATTGCAATACATGAACTAAGCGACAAATAAGTGACTTAGGGTGACATTATATTGTCGCAAATGATGTTTTGAGAAATTGCAATACATGAACTAGGCGACATATAAGCGACTTAGTGCGACATTATAATGTAGCAAATGATGTTTACAGAAATGGCACTAAATTCATCTGCCTTTGCACGCTCGCGAGTTTGTTCCTCCAAGGCCTTGTCTAGAGCCTCCTTTGTCTTCTCCAGTTCATCTTGGAGGTCAAGACCAGCGATAATTGACGCAGCAGAGCCTCTAGGGAGTGGGAGCTTGCATATCTCACTGCCAACTAAATTTGTTCCTCTCCTCTTTCCCCTTGCAGCCTCAATTATCTTACGCCACAACTCAACTCATTTCCCTCCAATCAACTGGAAATCTAACCATTTAGGCAACGCAATCAGACCGCTCCAGAAATCCAATAGTAACACAATCTCCTACACAGACACCAAAACCAGTCAAAATCTAATAAATCAAATAAACAAACAAATACACAAAAATTAACTCTATTTAATATCCAGGAATTGGCAGATACCAATCAACCAAGACACACATTAGAAACCCTAGAAATCCATTGAATCCAAAATTTCGCAGAGGCATTTGACTTTCAATTTTTTTCTTCAATAATGGCAGAAAAACAACATAAAGTTTTCACCTTTCTCCGATTCCTTCAAACTGGGTCAGAATCAAACAACGGCGGCAACCCAGATCTGAACGAAGCAGCATACGCGTGCGATCTACAAAACCCACAATCCAAACATTTATAAAATGAAACAAATAGAAGCATATGGATGCAAACGATTATATGCACAGCTCTGCAAAAGATGCAAAACACGCATAAACGAACGCAAAACTATAAATTGTGATTACCCAGAAACAAAACAAAAAAATAGAGAAAGGCGGAGGAATTGGAGCAGGAAGGTATCACTCTGAAGTTTACTGTAGTGAGATGGCTTCTCTGAGAGCATCACTCTGAAGTTTACTGTAGTGAAATTACACCAAAAGATTACAAAACATTACAAAACATGTTTTTGTTTAATTTTAATATTTTAGTTTAATTTTGATTGGCTAGGATGAGTTCACACAGATTAAACAATTGGTTTTCTTCATCCTGATTGGTGCTGAAAAACTGACACGGATAGTCATCTTGGCGGAAAGATTTCCCTCTCAAATATCACTTTCCTATGCAACATACAAACATAAAAAAAATATGTTACATATGATAATGTTATGTAAGGTGGATATACAAATATAATTAACATATGTACCTTGATTTAATTTATGTATATGCGTCGTCGTCGTCATCGTCATCATTGCCGTTAGCCTATACGTCGACTTCTTGATCAAGGTCAATATTTTGGGACTCATCTTCATTTTCCGAGTCCTCATCCCGGAACTCATCATCGTCTTCATCATTGTAAAATTCTCGAGGAGTTTGAGGTAGACGTCCCAAATCTACTTGTAATGTGTGTATAGGAACTTGGGGAATGTTGGATGGGAGTTCTTCTTGATAAGGATCTTCGATGCTTCCTAAGATATCACGCGATATGATCCCGGATACTTATTTTCTCCACGAATTAGTCTTTTACATCGCTCCAAATGTCTATCAAAACTTTTATTAGACCATCGACCTTCGACTTTCAATTGCATTTCATACAAGATACATTCCAACACAGTTTCCTTGCTTCCGGGATAAATAGGTGTTTGAGCCTCTACTAATAGCTTATGATACTTCTCATTAGCTAGGCGATTAACCTCATAATCCGCTTCATCAAATGTCTCATCTACCATCATAGGATCTTGATAGTCACGCAAAGGAAATGTATCATTAAGAAACTCCACCATTGGGATATTGTACAATTCATTAGGCTCCCCGCTCACTTGCCCAAAATTATCTTCAAGTTGGTCATCTCCCCGCTCATTTGTCGTACGTTTTTCAAAAGGAGATTGAATTTGTTTGGTGAGTTAGGAGTTAATGCATTAGTTTATGCGACATTTTAATGTTGCCCAACATCTTTGCGACACACGGTTGTACGTTTTCAAAAGGAGATGGTGGGATCGATTTAATTTGTTTGGTGAGATGGGAGTTAATGCATTAGTTTATGCGACATTTTAATGTTGCCCAAACATTCCCGAACCATGTTGCATAGATGCGACACACAACAACCATTATAAATGAATCGTACTATTTCCGTACAAATGGTTGAAAAGTCAAATGCATATGTGAATTCTGACGTGTCACTGATTATGCAACAACTTTTCAAGTGTAGCAATTGTTTTGTTGCAAAGTACCTCATTATTGCAACATATATGGTGATGTTGCAAGTGTTTATGTTACAAAACATATATATTAATTACATATGCAACATTTACTAAAAGCAACATACAAAATATGTTGTATTACCGTATTGCAACATTTTTGCTATGCAACAAATGAAAATAAATGTTGCAAATGGTGAAAAATAGTGTAGTGTGCAAAGTCAAAAACTTTGATGCGCTTCGAAACTCCAGCAGTAGCAAACAATTCATCATCTCGGTCAAATTCTATGCTGAATCTTACCATATGAGAGAAGAATATATGGTCCCCAATACCAATGCACTCGGAAGTTAAAAGTTAAAACCCACGTACAATACTACGTAAAGAACTACCAAGAATGAATGAGAGCACATTATTTATTAGATAAAAAATTACAGTTTACTACTCATTTGTAAACCAGAGTAGTGATGCACTAACTGAGTTTTCCATTGACAGCCGACTTTTGATTGAAAGCATAAAAAAATATCTTATGATTGTTGTTAAAAGATAGATTCACTTTTGTTGAGTCATTCAGGTAGCAGGTGTTATATGTATTTTGTGTCGGCAGGTGCAAACAGAACTCGATGGTTTAGACTGTTGATCAGTCAGCTTGTCGTTGTGATATTGCTTAACTTGATGCTTAAAGGAACCCACCAACTCGAAGGATCTTGGTGCTCTTGCTAGAGTGTGATGATGTATACGATAAACACTACAAATTTTGAGAAAAATAAATGATAACTCAAAAATATCGTAGAGTTATGGTAGAGTTATCGTAAAATTGATTATACGATAACTATGCGATAACCATTAAATGTTATCGTAAAATTGATTGACGTAAGAAATATGCGATAACCATGCGATAAGTTTTTACGCACTACTACAGACAGGACTTTATGCAACGGTTCATATTTATCATTATGCAACGGTTTGACGTTTAGGCAACGGTTTATCTTGAACCGTTGCATAATGTTACTCTTATGCAACGGTTTGTTTCAAAACCGATGCCTAAAGGTTGCCCTTATGCAACAGTTTCTTAAAAACCGTTGCATAAACTCAAACCTAAAATTGAAAAACATAAGTTTTCGGTCTTTCTTCCAATCCCGCTCTCGAGTTTTTGTCGCTCAGTCCGTCACCCTCCGATCCGCGCCAGCCGCCGTCTTCGCACAGACCTCGTCACCCAGTTCGTCGCCCCGCGCCAGTCGCCCAGTCCGTCGTCCCACGCCAGTCGCCCTGCGCCAGTCGTCCGCGTGTGCTTCATCTACCAAACCCTAAATCAGTTTGTTCCCAATCGTTCATGTACTAGTTTGTTTCAATTGCTTGTTTATTGATAAGTTTTATTAGGGTTTTAATTGACCCATTGTTGATAGAGATTTGGTTGATTTAACAATGTATTTGAATTTGTTCCGAGTCGGTGATTGTTTGTTTTTGGTTCTCTTCATGTATTCACTTAGGCAGGCAGGCCGAGGACAGCATTTGTTACATTCAAAGATCCTAAAAAACTTTCTTCAAAATTTGTTTTGCTCATATCGGTATGTTTCTTGGCATTGTGATTGTTTGGGTATATGATATTGGATACTTCAAAACTAGTATACTACTCATGTTTCCATTCATATTGGATACTTGATATTTCTTCGTTTACTAACTTGTTGTTGTTTATAACTTTAGAGTCGACGCTGCATCCTGACTATTTTGTGCGAGAGATTCTACTCTAAGGTAAAATGCACTATAAAACTCATTTACAACTTTTTTAATTGTTGGAGTGTGCTTTATGTAGTGGATGTATATGGTCTATTTCTACTAATAAGTATATCAACCATATTATGATCTCTTTCTAACTATAAGTATATGATGCTTCATGTAGTTATAATGAATCGAGACTGGATGTCCGGTAGTAGGTTAAGTGTACAGTACGAAAAAGGGATTATGGATTTTTGTGCGTTTGCATCGTCGTATGCATCCAGAAACAACAATGAACGTATCTATTGTCCATGTATGGGTTGCTGGAATAACAAAAAGGTCAAACCCAAGAAATTGCGGAAACACCTTTTGTTAAAGGGAATTGACCCACAATATAAGGTTTGGTATATGCATGGCGAGGTTGAACCGCAAAATGGTGAACCTCAGCCCGTATAAAGTTTGCCGGTGGATAATGATGACTGGGAGGAGGACAATATAATTGACATGGTCAACAATGTTGCCGAAGAGTTTGTTGTTAGACCTCAAGTTTTGGAGTCATTGAGGAATGATTCAGAATTACCATTATACGAAGGGTGCTCCAAATACACAACGCTATCTGTAACTTTGAAGATATTCAACTTGAAAGCAAAAAATGGATGGAGTGATGTCAGTTTCACTGAATTGTTAACTCTGGGGAAAGATATGCTTCTAGAGGAAAACACCCTACCTAACCGTTGTTACGAGGCTAAAAAGTTATGTGTCCTATGGGTATCAAGTATGAGAAGATACATGCTTGTCCTAATGATTGTATACTGTATCGGAATTCCTATAAAGATATGGTTGAATGTCCGGTGTGCAAGTCTCCTCGTTATAAGTTCAACAAAGAACTGAAAAATGGTTCCAAAGGCACTCCTTCTAAAGTACTATGGTATCTTCCACCGATCCCCAGGTTTCAGAGATTGTTTGCTAGCTCCAAAGATTCTGATAATATGCGTTGGCATGCTGAGAAATGCGTTATTGATATGAAAATGTGTCATCCTGCTGATTCACTACAATGGGCAAAAGTAGACAACACGTTCCCGACATTTGAAGCAGAGTGTAGAAATTTACACCATGGCCTTTCTACTGATGGGGTGAATCCACATGGAAACCTCAGTACTCAGCATAGTACATGGCCTGTGATATTGGTTATCTACAATCTTCCTCCCAGGTTAACCATGAAGCGTAAGTATATGATGCTGTCTCTGTTGATATCGGGTCCTCGACAGCCCGGAAATGATATTGATGTATACTTAGATCCTTTGATAGATGATTTGAAGCTTTTATGGAACGAAGGAATACGAACGTTTGACGCATCAAGACAAGAATATTTTAATATGCGTGCCATGCTAATGTGTACCATCAATGACTTCCCAGCTTATGGTAACTTATCCGGGTACAGTATTAAAGGGTACAAAGTTTGTCCAATTTGCGGGGAAGAGACACATGCACGCCATCTAAAGAATTGTCGAAAAATGGTTTACATGGGACATCGACGTTTCTTATCGAGGCATCATCCTTACAGGCGGAAAAATACTGCATTTAATGGTGAGACCGAACATGGAATAGAACCTCGACCTGCTTCTGGAGATGAAATACTTCAAAAAATTCAGAATATTAGAAATCGATTTGGGAAGCCCAAAGCCCAATGCACGCATTGAAGGTACTCCATGGAAGAAGCGATCAATATTTTTTGATCTCCCTTATTGGCATACACTTGACATCAGACGCTGTATTGATGTGATGCATGTTGAAAACAATATATGTGATAGTCTTATTGGTACTTTATTAAACATTCCCAGAAAAACAAAGGATGGATTGAAAGCTAGACTGGATATGTTGGAGATGAACATTCGTACCAAATTAGCACCTCAAACTGAAAGAAAGCGTACATATTTGCCTCTGTCATGCACTACTCTTTCTAAGAGTGAGAAAACAATTTTGTGTGGATGTCTGAAAGGAGTTAAAGTTCTGTATGGGTACTCTTCGAATATTGCCAGTCTGGTTTCAATGAAGGTTCTACGGTTGAATGGATTAAAATGTCATGACTATCATGTATTGATTCAACAGTTGTTGCCTATTGCAATTAGAGGTGAACTGTCTCCTAAAGTGAGGTCCGCTGTACAAAGACTCTGCGTCATTTTTAGCTCTTTGTCTGCTAAGGTTGTTGATTCATTAGAGCTTGATAAACTACAAGACCAGATTGTTGTTACACTATGCCAACTAGAGATGTTTTTTCCACCTAGCTTTTTTGATATAATGGTGCGTCTTACTGTTCATTTGGTGCGCGAGATTCGAATTCTTGGACCAGTTCATATGAGATGGATGTACCCTTTTGAGAGGTACATGAAAATTCTAAAGAGCTACGTGAGAAATAGGCATCGTCCGGAAGGGTGTATAGTGGGAGGATATATAACTGAAGAGGCTGTCGAATTTTGCACTAATTTTTTGGGAAATACAGCCGCAGTTGGGATTCCTAGGCCACGTCATTTTGATCGATTTAATGGAAAGGGCATAAGTGATCATAAATATAAGAACCCATCATTTGATGAGTTGACGAAAGCTCATTTCTATGTATTGCAACATATGCCTGATATCACACCTTTCATAGAGCAGCACCTAAACATTTTAAGGAGTGCATTCTCAAGAAAATCCGAGCAGTGGTTGCAAAAAAACATAGTCGGTCATTTTGTAACTGGCTGAGATGTAATGAGATTTTAAATAATCAGGCCAACTCTGAAGAAGAGTCTGATGACTTGGTAAAGTGGCTCATGCCTGATCCTACACCAACGGTATACACGTGGAATGGTTATGACATTAACGGATTTTGTTTCCACACAAAAGTTCAAGATGACCACACCGTTGTGCAAAATAGTGGTGTCACACTTGTTGCTGAAACCACTCTTGTTTCTAGTGCTAGAGATCAGAATCCAATATATGCTCCTATTAATTATTTTGGAGTCATCGAAGAAATATGGGAGTTGGATTACGTGAAGTTTCGAGTGCCTATATTTAAATGTAAATGGGTTAACAATTCGGCGGTTCGTACTGATGAATATGGAATGACGTTTGTGGATTTTCGAAGAGAAGGGTCCAAGGATGAGCCATTCATTATGGCCGAACAAGCGAGACAAGTATTTTACGTTAGGGACCCTTCTGATAACAACCATTTTGTTGTCCTCCACGGAAAACAACAAGTAATCAGTGATACATCTGAAGATCTAGCTAAGGAATGCATGCCCATTTGTACGATAGTTCCCGTGGAGAACGACGATAGTGAAGCTGATGATGAAATGCAACTACGAGAAGATCATGGAGAAGGAATATGGATTGATAAAGAAACTTAATTTGTGTATGTTATTTATTTATGACTTGTGTAGTTCTTTATTTATTTTTGCGAATTGGTTTATTGATTAATTAATCTGACATTTAATTTCATGTTTACAAGATAATGGTCATTTCACCTAGCAGCAGCAGCAGTGAGGATGACCATACTATCACTTCTGGTACAGTTAGAAAGAAGAAAGAATATGTATATATGAGCAAGTTGATTAAGAGACTCAAGGAGTCTGGTACGAAGGCCACTGTGACATTCAATAGAAGAGGGAATCCAACAGGACAACATGCAGACAATTGGAGGAGCCACTTGGGTATGTTGGTTCGATGTCATGTTCCTATCATCTACACCGATTGGAGGAAGGTCCCTAAACATTTTAAAGACATTGTGTAGAGAGAGGCAACTGTAAGAGCTTCTTTAAATCTAACATTGTATTTGTTTTTAACATAGTAACTAACTTTTGTATTAATTAAAACTTGTTATATATATTTTCAGGCAATTTTTGATGGAGTCGAGGAGAATGAAAATCAGGAGCTTAGCTGTGCATGCAACATGTGGAAACAATTTAAGACACGCCTCGCAAATGATTACATCTACGGTGACGGAACAGACGAAGATGCTTTGAAAATGTATCCGTACATTGACTCCAATCAGTGGAAGACTTTTAAGGAGCAGAGGCTCTCCGAAGCTGCAAAGAATTTAAGGGACACAAACAAGGATTTGGTCAATAAAAATATATATAAGCATGTCTTAGGTCGAGGAGGATATAAAAAACTGGAAGAGGCAATGGCAAAAGAAAAAATAGCTGAGTTAATTTCTCAGGGGGCAATTCAAGAGGCACTACTACAAACTGGTCTTTATGCATCGGTTTTTTTTATATTATGCATCGGTTTTGGTTCCGATGCATAATAAAGCGTTGCATAATGTCCAGACATTATGCATCGGTTCATAAAAAACCGTTGCATAATGTCTGAACATTATGCATCGGTTTTTCCTTGAACCGATGCATAATGTATGAACATTATGCAACGGTTTTCCAGAGAAACCGTTGCATAAGATCTGAACATTATGCATCGGTTTAATGGAAAACCGATGCATAATGACCAAACCCGTCCAGACATTATGCAACGGTTTCTTCGAAAACCGATGCATAATGTTCAAAAAATGGCAGATTTAGCTTTACAAAATTTCAAATCCACCTGAAATTAAACATCAATAATGAACTCTGCTGTTCCAACTTTCAAATACAATACAACTTACATGCTAAACATTGTTTCACTGAATTTGCAACATACAATATCATTCATACACATATATTTGTCTCTTTGGCACAAATACGCCACAAAACATCACATAACAAATGTTTTCTAAGTTAATGTCCTATAGTAGTGTAGGATGAGTGGTCACATATTCACGTAGGTAGTTGGCGATTTCATCCCGAACTCCATGAATCTTGTCGATGTCGTATGACTCTGCTCCATTAGGAAAATAGTACTATAAAAAAAGAGAACTAAGTCAACAATTAAAGAGTGAAAATGATTAAGCCTTAAAAAGCTTAATTAACGACTAACGTCTATAAAGCTCAATCAACAATTAAAGAGTGAAAACAAGAGAAACAATCATCAAATACACAGTTAAATTAATAACATATGTATATATATCTCAAAAAAACTCACTTGGTTAATGTCTTCAACCTCCACACCATTATTAGCCCATACAAATGCGATAATGTCCTTAATATAACGAAGGACATAATAACCACACAAAAAGCTAGGTGGTTGTCTTGGACACTGCACGATACCAATAATCACAGTTAACATGCTTTATAAATGACAAAAAATATTTAATAAAAATGTCCAGACATTTGTGAATACCAAAACTTTCTTCCACTCTACTTTATGTGTACTCCTCGGTACACATCCTTGGTAGTATCGATCTAATCCCCTAAAACAAACACAATAATATAATTATTAGTGACTTTCAATACAAGTTATAAGATAAAAGTAATTTCCAAACTTACATGTCCACCAACTCTTTTGCATCAGTGCGTATATCCTTCTCTTCTGTAGATGAATCAAGCCAAAGAACCTTATGTTGTCTCGGAAAAATGACGCATAACATCCAATGCCACCTAAAAAAACCCACTAACTTAAAAACAAATGTGTTCAGAACAGAAGTTAACAACTTATAAAGTAAGTGATGAACTCACTCAATGTGATCAACATAAGGGAGAAAGTAGCAAAAAAGTTGGTCTTTGTCTGGCATATTCAATCTCCCTACCAACGTCGCCAATCTCTCATTTTTGTCTATGGTTGGGGTCATTAATGACGGAATAAAAAAACCAAACTTGATATGCCAATGAAGCATCTGATTGTGTAAATGACTACAAAGTAAACACTTGTGTTAGTTAGAATAATTACAAAAAAAATCATTTTAAAGATATAAATATTACCATATATATAACTCAGCTGTTGCGTTCCCCAACGCTTCAAACTTTAATAGGTCCGTGACTTCTTCGTCAAATAGGTAGATATCGTAGTCGTCACCGAAAACCTCAGCTTTGGCAGTTACCTGAACCGATGCTCTACCGAAAGTCTTCCACACCTCACGTAGAAGTCTACAGTCCACAGACATTTCATCTACGAAATCATCGCCAGTGAGTGGCAAAGACTCGTAGAAGTGTATGTCATACGCCGGCATGTTAAATTTTCGTGAAGCTTAAATATCTTATTTTATTTGTAGTGTAACACAATGAAGCAAATGAAATTATAATCTCTGATGATCTCACCCTTTTATCGACAACGATCAAGTCTTTCGGCCAAGCCACATGATGGTTAACTGCATCTTGAACAGTCGAGAGTTTTCGGTGGGCTGTTGGCAATACTGCACCTCGTCCTCGTAAAAGTACTTTATCGAGCTTCACCTTCACGGTATCTTCGGGTATTGCTCGAAAGTTAACAAACCGGCCATTTATGCTTCGACCGATAGCCACAAGATGTTTGTCACCTTCAAGTTGCCCCTCGATGTATAATAGGCTCTTCAGGCCACCCTGTTAGTAGAAGTAATAATTTGTAAATAAACACAAAAAGTATTACATACATTTAACCAACATAAATAAAAAATTTTAATAATTGTAAATGTACCTCTGGTATGTCATTCCACGGGTCTGAATCAATGGGACAGTGAAGGCTGCAGTGATCGGACCCATCTCTTTGAATAATATTACTTGAACTGGGCGTGCCACCCGAGGAGTTGGAGATTGGTAACCCAACCCTCCACGGAATGTGTGACCCGACTCCTCGGGTGCATCCTTTGGGCTTCGGCATCCCAAGCGCCTCAGTCAGTATGTCATGTCGTCGATTACGAGACGAGAATTGTCCTTGAGAAGAGCTCTCCACAAACTCATCCTATATAAAACAATCATTAAATACCAAAATTTAGTGTATCATATTAACTATTGAAATTGACATAAAAATAACTTACGGTCTTTGTTGCCACTCGCTGGGATGCTTCGGTGACGTACTCGTCATTTTTCTTCTTTCGTCCCCTCTTCCACAGCTCATGTCTATCTATAGTGACAGAAGAATGCACCTCTTCAATTGCACCCTGCGCAAATAACTCGGCTATCTTCTCAGTTGTCAACTTTTTTTCAAGTTGTCTGTAGCCTCCTCGACCAAGTATGTGTGCATACACATTCTTCTTCACAAGCTCTTTGTTAGTCTCTCTTAACTTCATAGCATTTTCAGAGAGCCTCTGCTCCTTAAATATCCTCCAGGTATCTTTGTCAAGATACTTATACTTACCCATAGGATCTTCATTTGCCTTGGCACCGTGGATGTACTCTTTTGCCAGTCTTGACTTGAAATTCTTCCATATGCTATCAGCGACCTTCATCTCATGCTTTTTATGCTGCTCGCATCCATCAAAAATTACCTAAAGAGACATATAACAAGTTATAATTAATAAAAATAATAATCAACTTTGCTGACAAATATAAGTGTCAATTAAAGAAAAACTTACAGTTGCATCTCTCCACAAAGTGAGCTTATAATGGTCAGGAACTTTCCTCCAATCGTTATAGGTGATAGGAATTTGAGAACGAGCCACCGTACCCAAGAAGCTCCTCCAATTGTTTCCATTCTGTCCTTTGGGATTCCCTTGACTATCGAAGTTGACCATAAGCTTGGTACCAGCCTTTGTGTGTTGCTTAATCAACTTCGCCATGTATACAGGGCCTTTCTTGTGGCTCGGTGTGCGGGCAGAGACACAAAAATCATCCTCACCGCTGCTGCTGCTAGCCATGATTCTGAAAAAGAGTCACATTAAATGTCAGATTAAACACATTAAATATATGAATACATAAATGAAGGCGATAATTAAACAAATAAAATGACGTGTGATAATGAAATAAAAGTAGCATATACAACATACGCACAAATTAAGTTTCTTTATCAAGCACTCCAACAATTAAAAAGTAGTAAATGAGTTACATAAACTTGCGATTTACCTTATAAAATAGAAGCTCGCGAAGAAGAATCTTAATGGTTGGTGTGCAACAAGTACGGACGAGAGCTATAAACAACAAAAACAAATTAGTAAACAAGAAAAAATAAATTCAAATCTCCATGTTCATAGGAAAATAAGAAAGATCGATAAACATCAAATACCAGAAATTGAAGAAGCAAATAAACACCAACGGGAAGAGGATGTAGATCGCAAATGTTAACCCTAAACAAAAGAACATCAATTAAATTAATATACTTAAATTCAACTAGTTATTAACTTCGTTCAACGATGAAAGAGCAACAATATGTCTAATTTCGAAAGCTATACACAATTAACACAATAGAATGATGTTTGGAGGATAAACAAAGTACAACTCCCACCGTATAGAAGTAATACGCCGCTTGAATCTATGTTTTCAAACAAAAATATTAGCATACACATGAATTCAATTAGTTATTTACATCATATCATTCAACGATGATAGAGCAACACCTACAATTTCAACTAAAATAACCCTAACTATTACATACTAAAATCTCAGCCCTAACCTGTGTATTCGGAGCAGATTGGAGGAGGAGGAGCAATGGCGATGATGGCAATGAGCTGCGTCGGACCGAGTGGCGCGGAGACACTGGCGAGGAACAATGGCGACGGAGTCGTTTCCAATTGGAGGCGACGGACTCGGTTTGCGACGGAGGCAGTGAGATGACGCGACAGAGGCAGTGCGATGGAGTCGTTTCCGATTGGAGGCGACGCGACGAAGGCAGTGAGACGGAGGCAGTAAGACTGAGAATGGTTACGATAGGGCGGACTGCCGAATTTCAAAAAAACCTAAGTGTTTTATTACACAATATGCATCGATATTTATAAACCGATGCATAAAGGTTACGATATGCAACGGTTTTTTAAAAACTGATGCATATTGGTGCCAGACTATGTTAGTGTTTCGCCGAGTCAAAATTTCAGACTAATGAAATTAAAAAACTTCGACAAATGATCGCAAGGTGCCAGACTAATTTTGTTCTCTAACTATTTGATCAGCATAACCCAAATTGTTCAGAGATAATCCTAAATATGCAGAGACAGTCCTAATTGTTCACATATAGTCCTAATTGGTCCGAGATAATCCTAACTGTCAGACATAATCCTAAATATCCGGAGATAGTCCGAATGTCCAGAGATAATACTAGTTGTTCAAAGATAATCCTAATTGTTAAGATATAATCCTAACTGTTCAGACATAATCCTAATTGTTCAGAGATAATCCTAATTAGAGATAATCCTATTTGTTCAGACATAATCCTAACTATTCAGAGATAATCCTAATTGTTGAGAAACAATCCTAATTGTTCAGAGATAATCCTAATTGCTCAGCCTAATCCCAACTGTTCAAAGATAATCCTAATTATTTAGTAATATTCTAATTATTCACAAATATAGAAAATGCCCACGCGCCACCATACATTACATGTAATACAATTGCAAGCATCTATGAAACATAAACCAAAGTGCACTCACCTCTCAACCATCTCAGTTGCGAATCAAAACATTGCACTCTTGTCCTGCTTCTAGTACTTGTCGTACCACATTGCACTTCACGCAATCTGGTTTGGACCAAGACCAAACACATCATACTGAAGCGACAAAACATTATACATCTTTGTGTAAGACAATAGTTCCACGGAAACCCTATATGGAAATATCTGAAACCACTGCGATTGCGTTATAACCAGCTCGTCTCAGGTAAGGAATTGGTATAACTCCACCACCTCTCGTGGTAATGAATGCCGATCAATTAAACATCCGGCGCTAAACCGGCGAATAGATAATCCGGGCATAAATTTTGGCCACATTCTTACGAGCATTGAACGTTGTATTTTTAGTACAAGTCAAAAACAATTTATATTTGACCGGTAAGTACCGGGTCGTCTAAGGAGTAATTGTAAACCAAGGATCACTATTCAATTTTACTAAATAAGTCTATTTCCAATTGGTTGTGAGAAATGTGATTATTAATTATCAAACAATGATTAATGCAATGTAAAGAGTTGTTTTCAAGATTTTAAAAGACGCTCCTAGGGTACTACTTCCCTCCTTGGTGCATTCGACTCTTAACGGTTCAATTTCATGCAAGAACGAACAATGTAAATGTTAGGTTTAGGCGTGTCCCTATTAAATCAAATTCAATCGCTAGATGTTGTTATTCGATTCAAGGAAAAGACACCTTGCTCGTGAGCTTCAATCGCTAGATATTGTTAGCTCACGTCCTACTCAAGGGCTTTCAATCATCCACGCTAGTTGAGTGATCGATAACCAATGAGCGGTTTAAGATCAAGCCTACCTCAATGCCAAAATGAGTCACGCTAATGATCATCACTTGACAAGGGTGAATCTACTTCATTCTAGAATCATTAGTATCGTTTGCTAGAACACTCAACTTTAAATTCATGTTTCTAGTCCACTTAGGCATTTTATCAAACACTTGGTGGGCATAGAATACACATTCATTCCAAGTAAATTCACAAATCATAACAAATATTCATTCATGCATATAATCAATAGGTAATGAGTTTCATACACCAAGGAGGTCCATAGACCCCTAGAAACTAAAGGACTACTCACTATTCATGTTCATGGACAAACACTAGTAGTGGGTTTTCAAAAGAAATGAAGAATCAACAAGATGAATTAAGAAATAGGATGAAGAAATCCCCCTATATCCTTGGAATGCTTCGAACTTGATGTAGAGTTCTTCAAAATCCTCTGCCTTCTCTCTAAAATCCCAGCTCATTTGGCTCAAAAACCCTAAGTTTCAATTTATAGAAAGCAGCAAAAATCCTGTCTTTACGACTCACCCGGCCGGTTCAAATGCATGAAGGATCCTGAACCGCCCGGTTCAATATTGTGAAGGAATTTTGAACCGGCCAGTTCAAAGGGTCATTGAGTTTGTTCCCGTCCGAATTTGGCCTTGGCGTCAACTAGAAAGTTGTAGCCCTTTGAGTTATCTTTCTAACAAGCTTTGAATCAACCAATTCGGACATCGTATGAGATCTGTACGTCCAAAATAAGCCAGCAAGGTCAATTTGTCCCGTTTTGCCCGAAACACCATATTTTGCTCCGAAACTTCGGTTTTCTGCGGGAATTGATCTTTTTGAGCCCGAGGACTGTATGAACAGTTTATGACCTAGATCATCAATAAATGGGTCAAATGGCGATATAATAAAGCCGGAAACGAATCAAAACACCTAGTAAAAGTAGAGAAATGATAGTCAAGAATTTGACTTATCAAAATACTCCACACTTAGGGTTTGATCGTCCCGAGCAAACAATAAAATCAAGCCAAAGAGAAACAAATGGCGAATAGCTAAGTCATTATGTTTAATGCCCGTTTGTTCCTATCATCCATTCATTGTCTAGAACTTTTATTTCTAATTACTCTAACACATATTTACAAGCTAACTCCTTTTCGTTGGTGTTACGAGTGCATTTAGCATATGCACTAAGCCTTTAAACCCCTAGGCTACCCTAGTGGACGAGTTATAGTCTCGTGAGAGTTTTCAGAAATGGGAATACTCACAAATCCCATATGCACTTATCCCATGAGAATGAATTCAAGAGTGTTCAACCAAGGCTATGATTTCTCAAAACCAACCCCTCACCCCACGCTAGGATTACCATCACAATATCATCAAAAGAACTTTTGAACCATTTAAGTATCCCTTGAGGTTGTGCATTCAAGATCATCAATACTAGAGCTTTCAAATGTCTCATCCAAAGGTCTATTCATTTTCAAGGTAATACAATAGAGTAATAGTTTAGGTTGCACAAAAGAGTGTCAATCGTTCACCTATGCTAGCTAGGGCTAGTCCATGGGTTTGCGATATGGAACTCATTCCCAAGTTTTAGGCGCTTAAGCCGTAATCCATAAGGGAAGAGGAGTTCGACACGAGAGTTCTTATAAAACAAGCAAAGACCAAATGATAACTCTCGTGCAAGCACATGGGTCGTCCAAAAGTCATTCCAACTAGCACACATGCAAATGATGAATCCACACAAATGAAGAATGGAGGAAAAACATAGAGTCAAGTTTTAAGTGCTTCTGATTTTCTTTTTGAAACGGCATTTGGCCTACAAATGCTTTCGAGGGGGGACTTACCTCCCTAACCCCCGGCATTTGTATATTTTTGCACAAAACTTCTCGAGCTCTTGAGAAAGTTTTTAGTCGGGGCTTTGCCCTCTTTGACCGTAAACATTTTTTTGTTTTTGTTTTTTTTCTTTTTCTTAGGGCCTATTTTTCACCCTCTTTTGACTCCACACTTAAAACTTGACAATATGTTCAAAAAGTGCATGGAATGTGCGGGAATCAAACATAAGCATGGCACTAAATTAAAAAACTCAAGTCACCAAGGAGCAAACAAAAGGTCTAAGTTTTTCGTGAAAAATTTAAAAGTGCTTGCTAAAACTTGTTCCAAGGTATTTCAACGAAAATACTTAGAGAATTAGATAGACAAGAGATAGCAATGATATTGATTCTCAAGAATGCACATTCAAGGGACTAGGTCGGTTCTAGGTTCAAGATCCAATGAAAATGAAAAGTAGGCTAGATGTGATTTATAGGGATTTAGAATCGATAGACACAAGCCTATGTGGTTAAAAACACTCTCATGTTAGGGATAAGGTGCAAAAGATGCAAGTGTCCATCAAAAAATGATATGTAAGGCATGAACGCATGTGAGCATGTGAACGAAGTGCATAAATCCACTCCACACTTGAGAGCAAGCTTAGTCCCTAAGCGCAAACAATAAAGAAAATGATATAAAGGTGCATAGGAACTCCCCTCGTTTGTAGAAGTGCCCCACTAATAGAAAAGACGTCATTGTGCAAGACTTGATTGATCATGATGCAAATAACTTCCTTGATGACAAGAAGACATGAGAGGTTAAAAGTAACAAGTGACATACAAGGTCATGTGAAACGCAAGTATGAGCAAGAAAGCTTCACTAGTTCCATAATAACGTCATGGCACAAGATTAATAGACCTCAAACAAGGAAGGTAATTTACATTCTTCATAATATGCACATAAGCGCTAAGGGCAACATCATTATTCATTGATAAATCAAGGGAAATGTGGAGGGCTTAGGCGATGTGAATTTGGATGGAGTGAGTGAAAACACTCCACACTTGAGATCTCACTCTTTAAAGAAATAGCACATGCCACACTTAATATTCAAGTCCCACTCAAGTCATGCAATGACCATGCCAAAAATTAACCATTAAGAACATGAATAGACAACTTACAAACCGGGTTACCTCCCGTGAGGGCCTAGTTTAACGTCTTGGCAAAGACCGAGCCGATTCTCCTCTTAGGAAATAAGAAGCACACTTGAGGAGTCTTTTGCTAAGATCCCTCCTCAAGCGGATATGCTGAGAAGTAGAGGAGTCAATCCGGGTTCTTTGAAGAATTGTAAGTAACTTGCTTAATAGCTCTTGTCCAAGGTGATGTTTGCTTCTCATTTCTTGCTATTTTAGCATCGACCTTTCTTTTTACCCCATCATGGCATGAGGGCAATTCATAGTGATCAAGGGAAGGGTCTTCATCAGGATCAATCATCTTGTGCAAAACCTTCTTAGTTACTTTCTTGGCCTCAACATTATCGGCTCCCACGCTCTCTTGCTCTTTCAAATCACAAGTTTCAAGTGTATCCACTTGTTCGCTCATAGGCCTCTCTATCCTCACCTTTTCTCCACCAATCTTCAAAGTCAACTTCCCCTTTCCCATATCAATTTTAAATCCGGCGGTGGCTAAGAAGGGACGCCCAAGAATCAAGGAAGAAGTGCAATTGTCCCCCATATCAATCACCACAAAGTCGCATGGTATGTAAAATTTGTCGACTTTGATTGGGACATTCTCCACTAGTCCCCAAGGGTGCCTTGTAGTCCCATCCACGAGTTGTAGTGTCATTTTGGAGGATTTTACCCCCTTTAATCCAAGCTTGTGGTAGGTGGCTAAGGGAATAACGCTCACACTAGCTTCAAGATCGGCTAGTGGACTTGTGAAGTTCATGTCACCTATTGAGCAAGGGATAGTGAATTTACCAAGATCTTTCGCCTTTTGGGGAATCTTCTTTGAAAAGAGGGCACTACACTCGTGGTTGAGGGGATGGGGATCATCTTCTTCAATGGTATTCTTATTGGACAAGACCACTTTTAGAAATTTGTTATAGAGTGGGGCTTTCCTTATGAGCTCGTGAAACGGCAAGTAGACATATAGCTTCTTCAACATTGCGGTAAAGGCTCCAAACTCCTTGTCCAATTTAGTGGTCTTCACTTGCCTTTGAGGGAATGGCAAACGAGGTACATACGGTGGAGGCTCTTTGTAGGGGGCCTTTGGAGGCTCTTCCCTCAACTTAGGAATCTCTACCTCATTCTCTCCCTCGTCCCCTTCATTCATTTTGAGTTTTTGGTTGCTAGTGGCTTTTGGTTTTGGCTTCGGGGATTCGTACACTTTCCCACTCTTGAGTGCGATGGCATTGATGTGCATGGGAGACGACTCTTCCTCTTCAAGAAAAATTGCATTGCAATGCTTGGTTTGGTGATAATCCGGCCTAGAGGGCAATTTTCCTTGTGCTTTCGTTGACGAACTAGCTTGTTGGGCTATTTGAGTCTCCAACATCTTGTTGTGAGCGAATATTTCATCAAGCCTTTGGTTGATTGCTTGGAACATGAATTTATTTTCTTGGGAGGCGTTGAATTGGTCTTGAGCTAGCTTGTTTCGCTCCTCAATCCCTTGGTTTTGACCGGTAACTAGTGAAGCTAGTATTTTAGTCATAATGGGGTCTTCCATTGGAGGTTGTTGGACTTGAGGTTGTTGAGGTTGGCTAGCTTGCCCTTGATAGGTTTGCCTTTCATAGCTTTGCCCTTGCCTTTGGTAATCTTGGTTCTTTTGGGTGAAGCCGGGAGGAGTATTGTTCTTTTGACGCCAATTGGGATCATACTTAATTGGCTCGATTGTTTTGTATGAAAAGTTAGGATGATCCCGGTCTCTACCATAGCTTGATTGGTTTCTTTCTACGAAGTTAACGTCCTCATCATCCTGGTTTTCTTCTTGTTGGTGAGATTGCTTCACATGAAATGCACTAAGGGAATTGGTCAAAGCATCAATCTTCTTACTAAGGGCTCGGACATCTTCTTTTGAATCCACCTCATTTACCTCCCTCGTCTTGCTTTGTCTCTTTGGGATGTTCCGATCACTCCCCCAATGATGAGAATTTCTTACAATTCTATCTATAATAGCTCCGGCATTTGTGGGGTGGAGCTCCATGAATGCACCACCGGCGGCTTGGTCCATTTGCCATTTTGATTCATTATCTACGCCTTGGTAGAAGATTTGAATCAAGGACGGCTTGTCTATGTTGTGGTGTGGGCATTCTCTTTGTAGCTCTTTGAATCGCTCCCATGCCTCATAGAAACTCTCATCCTCTCCTTGCTCAAATGAGTTGATTACGTTTTTGAGCCTTTGAGTTTTAGCCGGTGGGAAATATTGGAGAAGGAAGGTGACGGGAGCGTCGGTTGCACTGTCGTTAGGGTGCAATGCGTCTCGTACAAATAAATTTATAATGTCCACTACTCGCGACTTAACTACTGGGTAGTAAGGGTAAGTAGGGGTCGAACCCAAGGGAATTAGGGGGATAGATTGTTCGTTACGGCTTACACGGTGCGTGATTTTAGGTCGAGTGTGGACTTACTGCTAATTACTAAACTACTGTTTTTGGGTTTTTTGGGTTTTTTGTGCGGAAAGTAAATACAGAAAATAAATACTGAAATTAAATACAGAAAATAAAGGAGTTGAGGGTTAGAAGACTTACAGTGGGTGATGCGTGATTGTTGATTCCTCCGGTATGTGAGTGGTTGGTGGTTGTGTTTGATTGAGCAGTTATACTAGGAAATTAAATACAGGGGGTGTTTGCAATTGAAAGAGCGTATTCGGTTTCAGGTATTCTTGTATTATCACATGTTTATTAGTTTAGTAAATCTTCTAAGTATTCAAACGATGAATCGAGGCTAGCGATAGCTCAAGACTTGCAACATCGGCTAAATCACACTTGTTCTATTTAGACTAGCGCCAGTACCAGTTAGGTACGCTAGTCTATGTGCATCCACCTGCTCTCCTGTTACGGTTTCCCATAATGGTTTTTTAAATATAGTCGACCTCTTTCAGATAGCTTTGTCTGTTACGACCTCCCCTATCCGGGTGTGATCACGAATATCTTAAGGAAGAGCTTACGAAGTTGGACCCCTAATGGTCACATTCCCAAAATCGTTCACTCTACCTTAGAGACATTCTGACTTTTATATGGTACATAGAACAAGTATTGAATACTAAGAAAATAAACTAAGCTAATTAAACATTAAATAATACAAGATTATACCTTCCGCCGAATGAGGAGTTTAGCCTCGCCTGTCCATGGAGGAGGGCGCCTAGCCAAATATCGTAACTTTATTGATCCAAACCAACTTACAAAATATTACAAAATGTAGAGAGATAAGTGATTGTGTATGGAATGGTTTTGGATGATAAAATGAGGAGGGGTGAGCCTCCTTTTATAGGAGAAATGGGAGGAAATGGAGGGCTAGGATTGATTTGATCCAAGGGTGGAGGATGAGGCTTGGAGGAGCCAAGGAGGCGCCGCCACTTGGCGGCGGAGGAGTGGTGGAGGAGCAGCCGCCGGTGGGTGGTTGTGGTGGAGGAGCAAATGGTGGTGGAAGCCACCTCCCAAGCAAGTCATCAAGTCATCCAAGGAGGAGAGAGGAGGAACATGTGGTGGAGGAGCCACCACATGGCGGCGGCTCATTGGGCGGAGGAGAGCCGGTCATCCATGGAGGAGGAGGGAGGAGCCGCCGGTGGTGGGTGGTGGTTTTGGGGTGGTTTTCCTCTTTGGCCACCTCTTCTCCAAGTCACAAGTCATCTTGCCCATATGTGAGTTTTGTACAGTTTTGCACTGTCTTTTCACAAAACTGTCAGTGTAATTTGGCACTGGGTTGACTTGATTCCATCTCTGCACAATTTGTGATGAGTGATTCATCGTCAGGATCCTTGATATTTCTTCAGTCGGCATATGATCTTGACCTTGAATCGACTCCTTATATCTTTTCTGTGCTAAAAGCCTCTCCTTAACGTGTTTTCACTTTAATCTCTAAAATGCCCTGTGGAAATATATCGGGACTAACAAGTGGATGTTAGACAGACAAACAGTCTAACTTGGGGGGTTTATCTGTGTTTTTGATTCGTATAATTGTGGTCCATCAGAAGGCTTGGGTCAGCTCGTTCCATGTTGTGAAGGTGTTGGAATCATGGCTCCACAACCAATCCTTGGCTTTCCCCATTAGAGAGAAGGGGAAAAGCCTTAGATAGATCGCTTCCTTTGGTACGTTATTTATTTTGAAAGTCTCGCACAACTCAAGGAAGGATGTTAGGTGGGCATTGGGATTTCCTATCCCGGAGAAGGCATTGTTGCCCACCATGTTGATCAACGCCGTTTTAAGCTCAAATTGAGGAGCATCTACTCCCGGTGGAGCTATTGGTGATCGAAAACCGGTGAGGCTTGGAGTGGAATAATCCTTTAAGGGCTTCTCTCCATTAGGTTCATCATCATTTACTCGTGCCATAGGTTGTATTCTTTGCTTACGCGGTAGTCTTTTGTTCCGAGAACTTTCTCCCTTGGCTCTCTCTTGATCCAAGAAATATCTTAAAGATTCCTCAAAGTTAACGCTTGCTTTTTCCTTTGCCTTAAGTCTCATTAACATTCAATCAAGACCTACAAGATCAAGGAGAACCGTTAAGTTGCAAGCAATAACACAAGCGATAGCACGAGAAACAAGTGAAATAATCCAAATCTTTTAAATCTACTTTAGTTCCCTAAGTTAATTCGTTGCTCCCCGGCAACGGCGCCATTTTGAACGTTGTATTTTTAGTACAAGTCAAAAACAATTTATATTTGACCGGTAAGTATCGGGTCGTCCAAGGAGCAATTGTAAACCTAGGATCACTATTCAATTTTACTAAATAAGTCTATTTCCAATTGGTTGTGAGAAATGTGATTATTAATTATCAAACAATGATTAATGCAATGTAAAGAGTTGTTTTCAAGATTTTAAAAGATGCTCCTAGGGTACTACTTCCCTCCTTGGTGCATTCGACTCTTAACGGTTCAATTTCATGCAAGAACGAACAATGTAAATGTTAGGTTTAGGCGTGTCCCTATTAAATCAAATTCAATCGCTAGATGTTGTTATTCGATTCAAGGAAAAGACACCTTGCTCGTGAGCTTCAATCGCTAGATATTGTTAGCTCACGTCCTACTCAAGGGCTTTCAATCATCAACGCTAGTTGAGTGATCGATAACCAATGAGCGGTTTAAGATCAAGCCTACCTCAATGCCAAAATGAGTCACGCTAATGATCATCACTTGACAAGGGTGAATCTACTTCATTCTAGAATCATTAGTATCGTTTGCTAGAACACTCAACTTTAAATTCATGTTTCTAGTCCACTTAGGCATTTTATCAAACACTTGGTGGGCATAGAATAGACATTCATTCCAAGTAAATTCACAAATCATAACAAATATTTATTCATGCATATAATCAATAGGTAATGAGTTTCATACACCAAGGAGGTCCATAGACCCCCACTATTCATGTTCATGTACAAACACTAGTAGTGGGTTTTCAAAAGAAATGAAGAATCAACAAGATGAATTAAGAAACAGGATGAAGAAATCCCCCTATATCCTTGGAATGCTTCGAACTTGATGTAGAGTTCTTCAAAATCCTCTGCCTTCTCTCTAAAATCCCAGCTCATTTGGCTCAAAAACCCTAAGTTTCAATTTATAGAAAGCAGCAAAAATCCCGTCTTTACGACTCAACCGGCCGGTTCAAATGCATGAAGGATCCTCAACCGGCCGGTTCAATTAGGGGAGGCTTGGGCGAGAACTTGCTGAGATTTTGAACCGGGCGGTTCAGATTGTGAAGGAATTTTGAACCGGCCGGTTCAAAGGGTCAGTGAGTTTGTTCCCGTCCGAATTTGGCCTTGGCGTCAACTAGAAAGTTGTAGCCCTTTGAGTTATCTTTCTAACATGTATTGAATCAACCAATTTGGACATCGTATGAGATCTGTACGTCCAAAATAAGCCAGCAAGGTCAATTTGTCCCGTTTTGCCCGAAACACCATATTTTGCTCCGAAACTTCGGTTTTCTGCGGGAATTGATCTTTTTGAGCCCGAGGACTGTATGAACAGTTTATGACCTAGATCATCAATAAATGGGTCAAATGGTGATATAATAAAGCCGGAAACGAATCAAAACACCTAGTAAAAGTAGAGAAATGATAGTCAAGAATTTGACTTATCAAGCATCCGGCGCTAAACAGGCAAATAAACAATTCTCAATTTTTTGTCGGTTTACATGCAAAGCTACGGTGACATATGGCCGGGGAAAGTCCGGCGACACCTCGGGGAAGTTATGTAAATTCATATTCAGGGAAAAATAGGAGACAATTCAGGGAAAATCTGGTTTCCATTATTGAAATACACATTATTTAATGTGAGAAAATACTGCGAGAATCCGATGACAATCTTGTAATTTTAATCTGGTTAAACTCCTGCGAAAATCCGTGGAATGTATCGTATTAAACATCAGGTGGTTCTTCGGTGACACTCCGAGGACAATATCCAAATTAAAATATGTTGTAATTCATGTGACTATCTGAAAATATAATCTTATTCACAATCAGGGACAAGTCCTGCGACAATCCGGGGACAATATACTTTTTGAAATTTGTTGCAAGTTTGGCGAAAGTACGGGGGCAATATTAAATAAGATTTAGTTAGTAATAAAATTAAGTTTGTTTAGACAATTATTAGTAATTACAATTAAATAATAGCGTATTTTCAATTACAAATTAAAAATAAAAGAGGAAAGATCAGGTGCAAAACATATATTTTGGTGCAAAATGCAAAGTTCATCAAAACTGGATTATAATTCGTCGTCGAGAAACAAAAAGTACGACATAGTTTGTCAAGGGTATTTTATAATTTGTCGCCGAGAAATTAACCATAAATGAGATTTAATCTTAATCGTCCAAATGACCAAATCAAGGATTGTTATTGATTTGTATTTTTTACAAAAATATGCCCTTTGCACTGAATCTTTTTTCAAAAATAAAATATTGAAAATTTATTTAAAAATACATTTAGATATTATCAATCCAAATTTATTACCAATGTATAGAACAATGAACAAAAAATATTATAGTCATAAGTTGTCTATCGTCTATTACTTGAGCGTTGCTAGTCCTGACTCGGAGGAGGGGGTGCGAAGGTCTTGAAAGAAGTGAGGTGCTGGTGCTGCATCTGCATAAGCATGTGCATCTGCTCCAGTAAGCCTTGAATGTGCAACTCGCATCTGGAACAATAACAGTTCATTGTGCACTCTTCAAAAGTAGGCTCTAAACTCGATTTCAGTTAGTCATAGTAATTATCCGCTTCCAGGTTTGTATATTCCAGATTATGAGACTGAGAAGATTCGGGTAATCAACTTGGTCGACAAGATCTGCAGGTATATCCAAAAATTGATTGTTCAACCTAAATTTTTGGTTGCATTTACCAAATTCTCTGCAGTGGTTGGAATGTTGAAGTCATTGTTATGTTCCGCGTACTTTCTTGGTGCGAGGTCCTCACCGTGCAACGTCCAATTGTAGTAGTTTGGTAAGAAACCATATTTGTAAAGATGTTCTTCGTCCAACAGATAACCGAGCAACCTCTTGTTCTTGCACTTGCTACACGGGCAACGCAATAACATGTCTTGAGAAAATTGACCTCGTGATAAAGCAGTTTCTATGAAACTCCGCACTCCGGCCATGCATGCGTGATTATTGTAAGACTTTCCCAGAAAGCGCATGTTGTACATCCATACCCGTTCTCGTAGCAAAAATTCCATATATACTTCAAACGATTGTATATGAATGAAATATAACGAAAAGTATTAGAATTACTGCAATCCGATGTGAAGCGCAAATTTCTCGATATCGCGCGATGAGAAATGTTATCCTCAATGTGTGATGGTAATGTATGAGCTTCTAGTTCGGGGCAAATAAGTTCAAAATTTTGTGGTGGGAAATTCCCCAAACTATATAGAAGTTAGAGTACAATAGTATTTTACAATCGGTAACCTGTGAATAGTTCAACAATTCGGAGCTACTTAGGGGCAAATCTTGAAAAGGTCGCCTAAGAACCTCTGAAATGTCATCGGAATTGACATAACAGATAGATGCGAACAAATACATTTGCTTCCAACGGCTACCACAAACATTTCCGGAGCAAGTTTGGTGACAGTCCCACCATAGGTGGCAGGTGTTTCTTCAGAATCTTTCGGACTGTTTCCAACGAATACATTTCACTATTTGTTGTACATACACTACAAATGTCGCACAAACCTATGTCGCAAGAGGCTTACGACGGATTTATGTTACAAATTCTGCGACACATATATGTCAGGATTACGACACAGTGTCGCATAAATATCTAGAAAGCGTCGCACACTTTCTGCGACATATATACGTCACATTTACGACACCTCGCATGTATATTTAGCAGCCGTCGAACAAATTGTGCGGCACAGCTACCACAACTTAACGTCATTGTTAACGTTTATGTGTCAAACAAATGTCGCACAGTGTTTACGACACTAGTTTGTCACAGTTTCTACATTTGTACGACACTTGTACTTTTCCATGAATATTTAATTAGATATTATATAATTTACCAATTATTAATACAAAAATAGTTGATTAATTAATAATATTTTTTTAATTAAATCACAAAAACAAAATACATTTTATATGCAAAAATTTGTCATTCTTATACATATATACATAACAAAAAGTTAGCTAAATAATGTGGAACAAGTTCAACAAAGTTCAACATGAAAGCTAAACAATGTGGAACAAGTTCAACACAGCCAAAATGATGCTACTACAAAGTTAAAACAGTTCGAAACTTCCCAAAAAAATACCACAGATAAGTAAAACAAGTTCTGAAAGCATGCACATGATCCTAGTCGGATTCTTCACCAGAGATCACCTCGTCAA
Source organism: Rhodiola kirilowii (assembly GCA_033675215.1). Taxonomy (NCBI): domain Eukaryota; kingdom Viridiplantae; phylum Streptophyta; class Magnoliopsida; order Saxifragales; family Crassulaceae; genus Rhodiola; species Rhodiola kirilowii. The sequence continues at coordinate 28,019,697 of CM066200.1, forward strand.
GTGAATGAGTGGAGCTGGTACTCGCCGCATGCTTAAGCTTCTGTAGCTGCTGCGCCTGTGCCTCGACCACCATGCGAAGATCCTCAAACTGCTGCGCCATTTTAGTAAGGAGAGCAATTGCATCTTGAGAGAGTCCCTGGCTTTGCGCTGTACTCTGAAAGTTCAGGTTTCCTTATGTTGACATGGCCTGAAAGCGAGAACCGATGACTAATGTGGCTGCAGAACCAACAACTCTCGGAAGGCCCGTCCTCTGCGAGTATCCGAGAATAGGTGCTGAAGCCTCAAGATCCTCGGCCTTTGGAAGCTCGCCATTAAACCTCCCTTGTAGCGCTCTAAAGGTAGCCTCCAAATCCGACTAACCCAAAAAGAAAAATACAAATTAGAACATACAAACATTGACATGTATGTTACAATTATGTGTAATCAGATAATAAATAGACAGAACATACAAATACAAACAATGACCTGTTGTAAACAGAAATGAAACACTAAAGCACATATAACATCACCACAGGACAAATAACATATAGTAATACCATAGCATCAAAGTGGAAAACATAGAAAATGCAAATAACAGAGTGATGATATAAACATAAAATGCAATTAGTAATAATACATAACAAGTAAAACATAACACATACAAACTGCGTCAATAGCTAGTAACATACACACAAGACAAGTAATAAGATACAAACCAAAACATAGCATATAGTAATACTATTTCAACAAGATTATAGGTAATAAGATACAAACATTAACAAACATTGCAATGTAAAAGGCAGTTTGAAAGATTAGAACAACATAACGTCACCACATCACAAATAACATAGTAACATATAGTAATAGCATAGCATCAAAGTGGAAAACAAGTTTAGTAAATAATACCATTAATAAAGTAACATATGATTCCCTTTTAATATCAATATTTAAAATGTATTAAGAATAACCTCTATAGTAGCACCATCCTTATCAAGGTATGTCCCATCCTTCCTTATCTTAAGCCGTTTGTAAATGTCGTAATAGTAGACGGTCCTTTTTAGGATCATGCTCTGCACATAAGCCAATAAATGAATTTATAGTATAATAATGCGATCATATATTATTAAATTAAAAGATAACTTACTAGTTTATCCCTGTGTACGAATGGTGGATAACGTCCGCCACTGTGTCGGTTTGGGTTGTCTTTCTTGCCCCTTCTATTAATATTGTTCCGGTCAAAGAGGGCCTTCAGTTTGTGATCAACCTTGAATTTCCCAATTGCTTTTACTGTTGCAGCTGAATTGGAGAAAACAGGACCCTCGGTACTCCTCCCTGCCCTAAGGTTATGCCAGCCATCTCGTAGAATCTTCCCGCACTTTTTCATGAATATCCTGTATACCAGAGGTGTCAATTGAGGATTCCACGTGGCAACTCTCTGCACATTTCAAAACACATAGTAGTCAACTAGTCATTAACTTCAGAAATAAAAAAAAGTGTAAAAAATTGGCTTTCCAAAAATTAAGTGACTGTCACATATTAATTTTATTACCTGGAACTCTTCAAACCACCTTTCTCTAGCCCATTACGGGACTGTACTGATTGTAGTCCACCCGACTTCGAATTTCTTCCCAATGCACTTCAAACCGATGTCAAACACAATATCATGAGGATCAAAGCTACAAAAAAAGGCAGATGGAAGACCAAAGTTAATATACAAGTAACTAGTGTCTTATAAATGTAAGTTGTTGAAATGTAAAACCTTTCACTTACTTATCATCACCCACAGGGGTGATGAATACGCGAGGCGGGTCATGTGGCTCAGAAACTCGTGCAGCAGCTGCGGCGGATGACTTACCGTGAACATATTCATCGCGAGGATGCACCGAATATGGCTGAGATCTCGCCAGTGTGTGTTGTGATGACCCAGATGAATGAATGGGCGAAGGTCTGTCATATGTCCTTGTTGGAAGCCGCTCCTGTGTCTGATGCTGAAAGTCGGGAACATAAGATTCACCCACCCCGAAGATTTGATTAAAGAGGTCATCCGCTCCTTCAGTATCAAGCTCGGTGTAAATGGGCATGTGGTGAGCATAGTGTGCCTGGGGCGATGGCACTATAGGCGAAGGAGGTGCTTGGATTTATGGAGCATGGGTTGAAGGGGAATGACTGGTCGACCTTGATCCTCGCGGACGTCTGACTTGATGTCCTAATGGGGAAGGTCGTGGATCAGAGGGTATTACTCGAGGAGCTGCTGCAGTACGAACGGTAGGAGGAGTGGCAGCTACATCAGAAGGAGGATTCTCGTCGGTAGGTAATGTGTAAATCAATGTAGGTGGACGTAGTGGTGGAATGACGACAGTGGGAGACGATATGGCTGAGGAGTTAATAAGCACAGTCGTCTGTGAATTATGCATAGCAGCAAGGGTCCTAGATAATGCTCCATTTGGACGTCGGAGAAGGCCTCTAGACATGTCAATAAACCCATTGCTCGACACGGGTCTGCCTCCAGGACCAGGACCAGGACCAGGACCATCTGTAGTTTCCTCAGGATCCATCTACATTAATGAAACGAAGCTCATTGTCAATTGTAGTAATTTAATCAAACACTTGTTTCAACTTTCTGGTAGTAATATAATCAAACACTTGTTTCACCTTAATTAAATGACCAAGTTGATCCCATATGATACAAGAAGCGAGGCAGACAAAACAAAAAAACTCATTTCTCGGCATAAAATGTTGTTTAAGAGGGGACCAGTTCCATTATCCAGAAAGCAATAGATTTAAACACAAACAACACAAACTATGACCGTTACAAACTAACTTACCCAAAATCGAAAAGGAACATTACCCTTAAGTTAGCGATTAGGGTTTAGAAAACGAAGTGAAATTGAAATTACCTACAGTCGTCAAAAACGAATGAGTGGTCGAGTAAGACAGACGGGATGCATGCGATGGTCGGCGATGAGATTATCAGCTGAACAGGAATCGTATCCGAGAGTCGAAGGGGTCGGCAGATGATTTCGCCAAGTGTCGAAATAGAGAGTTGTGTTTAAGTGTATCAAGAGTTCATGTTTTCCAATCGAAAAAAAAGAGTTCATGTATTAAATACGTAACTTCAATTTCAATTTCAATTTTCAATTTTCAATTTTCAATTTCAATTTCAATTTCAATTTCAATTTCAATTTCAATTTCAATTTCAATTTCAATTTCAATTTCAATTTCAATTTCAATTTCAATTTCAATTTCAATTTCAATTTCAATTTCAATTTCAATTTCAATTTCAATTTCAATTTCAATTTCAATTTCAATTTCAATTTCAATTTCAATTTCAATTTCAATTTCAATTTCAATTTCAATTTCAATTTCAATTTCAATTTCAATTTCAATTTCAATTTCAATTTCAATTTCAATTTCAATTTCAATTTCAATTTCAATTTTCAATTTCAATTTTCAATTTTCAATTTTCAATTTCAATTTCAATTTTCAATTTCAATTTCAATTTTCAATTTCAATTTTCAATTTCAATTTTCAATTTCAATTTTCAATTTCATATTTATTTCAATGGATTTGTTAATTATATTTCAGGATTTAATAAATCACCGCTTCCTTTTAGGTACAATATTGACATCCCAAGAATTTATGTAAAGCCTAGTGTTTTTTTGGGTGGAAACGGCATTCTGAGCAAGACTCATTGCTTGGCCATGAGGTCGGCGTTTTTAGGGCGAATTCCTTCATCTGGAGGGTCAAATTCGCGTTTTACTCTTCTGTCAGCTCTTTTGTTACGTTTTTATATTTTCGGAGACCTTTTTGTTATTTCCTTATTTGGGTAACTAGGGTATGCTACTTTTGGTAACTAGGGTTTGCTACTTAAACACTTGTTAGTCGTTTTTTGTCATTCAGTATGATATTGAATAAAGAGTTGAGGTTTACCTCCATATCTGTTAGTTGTCGGTAACTAGATGTTGGACTTCCATGTTCATTCAGACACTTCGTTGTCCACTAAGTCTTCGTCAGGTTCATCTTCATCATTATACCCATTCACTACATTATCCGTCAACTCCTCAAAAGCACTGAAGGCGTTTAGTATTGGTATTTGAGAATTTTGGTTGACATCTTCTTGGAAGGCGACATCAACCATTTTAATGTCAATTGTGTTGGTCGGCTTCACCCGACAAACCGCTACCCAACCTTGATTTGTCCTATTTGGTTTACCAGGGAAATCAGTAAAGTACACCTGATCAGCTTGTTGTGCAAGAATAAATGGATCATAGGGCTGATAAATCCTGCGTGTGTTCACCTCCACAATTCCATTCGCCGGCAATGATACAACATATCTCGGGTCAAACCAACGGCATTTAAACAACACTACCTTCATGTTTCTATTCCCCTTCCACTTCATGTGTATAATTTCTTCAATTACCCCGTAAAAGTGATTACCTTCCGTCCCTTTGACATGTACCTGACAATGTTTGTTTTGCTTGCCTTGACTATGTTGTTCCGTATGAAACTTATAATTGTTTACATTGTACGTCGACGTACATGAAACTCGCCAATCGAATCCCTCTGAGAGCTAATGGATCCATTCTAGAACTTCTGAGTGCTCACCTAGATTCCAGATCTTCAAAAAATAGCAAATTTGTTTCATTACGTGACTTACAATAAGATAGTGTGCAACTATGGAATATAACTGACTTACATGGTCTTGAAGCCAAGAAGGCAAGTTGGTAAGTGTTAGCTGATAAATTAAATCTTCATTAAGTTCTGGATGATTGAAACGAAGCTCATTGTCGAATTGAGCTAAATATGTATAAAACTCTGGTGTGTTGCTCAAAATATAATGTGTTCCTTTATAAAACTCTGAATCAGTTAGCCTCCTTTTACCAATTATCTTCCCTCCACGTCCAATATAATTGTAAATTGAAATTGCCTCTCCGTCCTGTTCTTGTGCCAAGACCTCATTTCTCTTTGGACGTCGAGCCTTCGGCTCAAATTCAGGCCCCAAGTAATCACTTCCAAGAAAAGTTACCTCAAGCTGCAAATATGTGTTTAAGATGCTTGCTTCAACTCTACTTCGACTACCCGCACTATTTTTCAGACGATAAATAAAACACTCAAAAGGATACATCCATCGATAATGGACGGGACCCCCAAGTTGAACCTCATCGACTAAATGAATAGGCAGATGTTCCATCGAGTCAAAGAACGAAGGTGGAAAAATAATTCCAGCTTGCATAATGTCTCCACAATGTTATGTTTCCATATCAACATGCGATCAATATCTAATGAAGAACCACAAATGTCTCGAAAAAAGGTTCAAAATTCTGATACGGGACCCCATATATTTCCTGGCAGTAGGCCTTTAAATGCGATGGCCATCAATCTCTCAAGAAAAATGTGAGCGTCATAACTTTTGTAACCCGTTAATTTCCGTTCTTGCAGATTCACATAACTTCCAAGACGGGATGCAAAGCCGTCTAGAAAACCTAGTCATGTAATCCATTCCAATTCAATAGACTGTTCAATGGAACTGAGTGTGTACTTTGCTTTGTTTGCAACCTTTCTCCCTCTATTCATTCGCAAATGCAACTAAGGTCTGTTACAGTAAATGGATATTTAATTTCTACATTTGATACCGTTGTCTTTTGTTTTCCCTTTTACATCCATCACTGTGTTGTACAAATTTTCAAATATGTTCATCTCAATATGCATCACATCTAGATTGTGTCGCAATTTTACATTCACCCAATAAGGCAAATCCCATAATACAGATTTCTTTGTCCAATTGTGATTGATACCGAAGTCGTCAATTGAATCCTTCAAGCCCTGCTCCCAAATATATGGAAAATCAAAAACTCTGTTGTACATGTCGTGGCTGGTCCGAAAAGGAATAGGGTTCTCGTATTCCCTACGGTTCTTTAGAAAATTTCAGGTATTGTTACGGTAAGCATGGTCTCTTGATAGAAACCTTCTAATGCAATCAAAATAACAAATCTTGCGCCCGTTCTGAAGGTAAAAGTTTTAGTGTCCTCCATGCAGTATGGGCAACCAAGTTTTCCCAGTGTCGACCATCTAGATAACATTCCGTATGCTGGAAATCAGATATAGTCCACATAAGTGCTGCTCGCATCCTAAAATTTTGATGTCTGCTTGCATCAAATGTATCAACTCCGACATTCCAAAGGACAATCAAGTCGTCAATGAGAGGTCTCAGATACATATCGATCCATTTCTTCGGATTAGTTGGCCCTGGAATAAGGATGGTTAACCACATAAATCTCGTTTTCATATCCACGGTGGGAGGTTATAAGGTGTCACCATTACGGGCCAACACGGGTAAGACTTGCCATGTGTCCTGAATGGACTAAATCCATCTGAACACAAACCCAGCCGCATATTATGAGTTTTTGTGGAAAAATCGGGATAACAACTGTCAAAATATTTCCAAGATTGTCCGTCGGAAGGATGCACCATCTCATTAGCATCATCTCGTCTTGACGCATGCCAGTACATGTGTTCAGCTGTGCTTCGTGTCATAAACAATCTCTGTAGTCTGGGTATTATATTCAAGTAAAACATAGATAATTTCGCAACTCGAACATATCCACTGGAGCTGACAGTTGTACTATTTGACTGAAATCTCGATTCACCACAAAATGTGCAAACTGTCAAGCTATCTGCCTCAGCGTAATAAATCATACACCCATTTTCACATACATCTATCCTCTCATAACCCATTCCCAAGTCCTTGATAAATTTCTTCGAATGGCTGAACAATTTTGGTAGTCGATTCTCACAATTTGCTAACCTTTGGATGAGCTGGCATATTGAATTGTATGTGGATTCTGATAAATTATAATCAGTTTTCGTCTGTAGCAATTTCATATGAAATGATAACTCCGTTTCAGTAGTGCAACCTTCGTATGCCGGATCGCAGCTGGATTTGAATATACTGTAAAATTCTCTGGCGATTTCATTAGCTTCCTCTGGCAAATCAAGGTCGTAGTTTGGAACATCCCAAGATGGACCGGCAACGTCGGTAATCATATTCTGGAAATGACTATCTACCGTTGCTGCACCCACGTCTGGATACGGTAAGTCTGTGTACGGTGAATACTGATGGTCGACACTCATATGATAAGGATCCGATATGTTTGATGGGTATATGTACTCCACAGTTTGGGGGTTTTGGTGAACTTGTGTAGGCTGGCTATATATGACATGAGCAAGATCTTCGCCGTGGTATGTCCAGTTATAGTAATTTGCTGTGAAACCACTATGGTATAAATGATTTTCGACCACACCGGCTTCATGATGTTTTTTGTTTACACTTCTTACAAGGGCAGTGGATAATGTTACTATTGGAATATCCACATCTTGAAATTGCCAACTGTATGAACTCCCGTAACCCAAGCATGAAAGTTTCGTTACAATAAGATCTCCCGGAATCACACTTATTATACATCCATAGCCGTTTTTGGATCAACCTTTCCATGTTTTACATCTGAAATAAACAGATAATGACCATCATCAAACTATCCTAAATACTACACAAACAATTATTTATTGATATATAAAGTGTAAAATGATGTTTAAACTTACCCGATTAGAACTACTATGGGAGAGGAGCGCAAGCTGAGATTCAATTTCTATTCTGATACCGAGAGAAAGATTGATTGAGGTTGTTTTGGGGTGAATGGAGATGATAGAATTGTAGGAGGGATTGAATGGAGGAAAATGAGTGTCGGCAAGTGGAGAGAAAAATGAGGAAAATGTAGGTAGTTGGTTGTTCGATACATTTAAAATTGTTTTACGACACTTTTTTTTCCGTCACAAATGTGTCTCAACTGTGTCGCACATAAAAGGACAAACTCGATTTACAAGTGTCTCGTGTGTCGCACATAAAAGGACAAAATCGACTTACAAGTGTCGCACATAAAAAACAAATAACTTACACATCGCATATCTGTTGTTTCCTTGTTGTATGATTCGCCCGACGCCCAGCTGCGTCGTACAACTTGCATCGTAAAATTGATCCAAATTTTATAGTGATAAGTTCGGTCACATTTTAAGGGTAGTCCGACAAACATCCCCCATATTGTCACCTGATTGTACATGTTCTTATTTGTTATTCAATGTTATTTATAGATTTTCTATTCGATCAAAATAAGTTTTTCAGCCGAAATAATAACGATTGATCAAAATTGTGCGATAATTAAAGTGTAAAAAGGTTTGCAAACAGTGTCAATAACTGTCTTACATGAAAATAATGTTACACATTTAAACTCCGAGTGCGCTACAAATATAATAAGCATACTCAATCATATGATAATTGATTTTGATGATATTGTCAGTGCGACGTGAATTTGTCGACGTACACCGATGAATCGTATTTATCAACTCGTCGAATCAATTAATCCCATTTATTTCGACACTTTTATATGTGAACATTTACTTTTTAGTATAGTTTTGCATCTCGGGTGTTTTGGAAGCTCTAGGAGGAAATTCGCATAAAAGATGACAATTCATCCCAAAAACATCACAATGGCAGATCAGATCTTTGAACGCTCGACGGAGTGCTGGGAATGAACCACAGTAGAAAAATATGAGCCACGCGTCATTGCGTAGCTGACTCGATTCCCTACAACTCTCTAGTTCACACCGAGAGAAGCCGAGTTCATTTGGAAGGTCAAATTAAGAGTCAAAGTTGGAGCAGGCACGCAGAAAGGAGAACCAGACTCAATGTGGACCGCGCCAGAAGAAGACATTAGCCACTATGATAACGTCAACGCTGGGAGCGCCCGTAACGTCAACATTAGGCGCGGCGATGACATCATCAACGCGTTTTGATGATGTCAGCAAGTCCAAAAATTGGCAATTTGGCCCAAAAACAAATATAGAAACCCCAAAACTTATAAATTAAGTTTTGGAGTAGGGTTTCTAATCATCAATCTCAGAATCCCATCATTCGAGATGGCTCTGGAGGAGAAGACGAAGCTTTCGACGAGAGAAGCGATTTTTCTACTTTTCATCATGCATTATGTTTCAATCATGTGTAGCTAAATTCCTAATTCAGTTTAGGGATTCGCATATTGTGACTATGTTTTGAGATTCTGTTCTTAATCCAATTTTATATTTCGCTAGTTCTTGTGCTTATTCCATGAATTAATTTGTAAGGTTAAGTGGAAGCTTTGTCGCAAAGCTTAATCAAACAATTAATTCTTATAGTTAATATCTACTGGAAACTTTGTCGTAAAGGTAGATCGTAAAACCTAGGCCTAATAATACCTTTTGTCGGATTATTGTGTTTAACAAAGAACTAGAAGTCTAACACTTTTGTCGGGTTAGATTGTGGTGTATCACCTTTGTCGGGATACTTTAGGATATTACCTTTGTCGAAATTCCACACTTAAAAACATAAGATTTGACCATTAGATATCTATGATAAACATGTCACAATAGAAACCCTAAGCTGAATATTTTCTCTGATTGGAAGTCTTCAGTTATTTTTCTCTTTTGCACTCTTTATTGCTAAAAACCCCTCTTTTTCTTATTTGTTTACAGAGACAGCTTCAACAACCAGTTCCCTTGGGTTCGACCTTACTTGCCACTAACTAGTTGTACGCAGGAGATTATAAATTTAAGTTTAACGCATCAGACGATGCGCGTCAAATTTTGGCACCGTTGCCGGGGAGCTGCGCTTCAGTGAAGCAATTTTTTTTCTTTGTTTTTAATTTTTTTTAATTTTGTGTGTGCTTGGCTACTTGCTGCATAATGTCTCGTGCAGGTAGTATGGTTGGTGATAACGTTGATGAGTCGTATTTATACGACTCATCGAGTCAACTAATCTCATCTATTTCGACACTTTTATATGCGAACATTTTACTATTTAAGTGTTGTTTTGCATTTCAGGTGCTTCGGAAGCTCTAAGAGGAAACGTGCATTAAAGACGGCGTTTTGCGCCGAAAACATCACAATGACAGATCAGACCTTTGGACAGTCGACGGAGTGCTGGGAATGGACCGTTGATCAGAAAAATATGAGTCGCGCGCCATCGCGTAGCTGACTTGATTCCCTACAACTCTCTAGTTCACATCAAGAGCAGCCGAGGTCATATAGAAGGTCAAATCCAGAGTCGCAGTTGGGACTGGCACGCAGAAGAAGGACACAAGCTCAGTGCTAACCGCGCCACATTAAGACATTAGCGCGACTCTAATGTCTAAAGGAGACGCGGTACTAAAGTCTACACCTGACGCGGGATAACGTTAAGATGAGACGCGACCAGCTACGAGATGCTGATGTCAGCAACGCGTTTGATTATGTCAGCGAGCCGAAATCTGATAATTCTAGCCCAAATTGGATTTAGAAACCCAGTCGATAATAAATAGAAAGCTTGGGTTAGAGTTTCCATCCATCAAATCATCAGAGAATTATTCGAGACGGCTCTGGAGAGAAGATTAAGCTTTCGACAATAGAGAAGAGATTTTCTACTTTCATTCAAAAATACTGTTTTATTGTTTCCATGGACACGAGTAGCTAATCCCATTATTCGGTTTAGGGTTTAAATTATTGTGACGATGTTTTTTGAGACTCTTTGCTTAATGCTAATTTCGTTGTTCTACTAGTTCTTGTGCATATTTACCTCGGATTGAATTGCGAAGCTAAGTGGATACTTGGAATGGTAAAACTTAGCAGAGCAATTCAATTCCCTTATTTGCCGTTTGTTTGATTCTAGACCGTTAGAACAAATAGTTGCACTAAATCTAATATAACCTGAAACGGAGTATTAGGTTTGCTAGAACTAGAAGTCTATAACCTGGAATGGAGTAGATTGTGGTGTAGGAGCTCAGAAAGGCCCTACCTTAGGTTATAACCTGGAACAGAGTAACCACACTTAGGAACTCGAAACTAGATAATTAGAAGTCGATGATAAAACAAGTCACAATAACAAACCCTAGACAGAATACTTCCTTTGATTGAATACCCTTCGCTTTATTTTCTCTTGCACTTGTTTACAATACTCACAAAACCCTAATTTCTTTGTTTACAGAACGAGTTCAACAACACCAGCTCCCTAGGGTTCGACCCCTACTTGCCATTTTACTAGCCTATTGTAGGGAAATTATAAATATTAAATTTGATGCGTCAAACGACGCGTGTCAAATTTTGGCGCCGTTGCTGGGGAGCTGCGCTTCGGGGAAGTTGTTTTATTTTGTATTTATTTATTTTCTGTTTTTTATTATTTTTTTAAGTAGTTTCGTGCTTGCTATTTGTTTCACCATGTCTCGCGCAAGAAGTCAGGATGGCGATGACGTCAACAACAACAACAACAACAACAACAATGCGATCGCTCCAGTCAATGAAAACGTAGTTATACCTCTATTCTGTGATGATCCGGAGCAGCTCGTCCGTGCTCGTAACCGTGCAGTCAGGGAGGCTCGACAGCTGAATTAGAGGGCGCCTGGTGCTCGGAATGGTGCTGGTGCGAGGCAGCAGCCTACACCGCCACAACCACCGCAGCCGCCTCCACCGCAGCCGCCCATCAGGGAAGAGGTCGACTATGAAGGAGAGTACTACTACCGAGAGCCCACCATGGGGGAGCTGTCTGCTCCAAACTTCCAGAACCAGCCGTGGTGCATCTACGAGGGGCCAGAACTAGAGGGAATAACAATCAACACGGCAGTCATGCACCATCTGTCCAAGTTCTCAGGACGCCAGGGAGAGTCAGCCACCACGCATCTTCAGCATTTCCATGGGATCTGTCAAAACCTCCGACCATACGGAGTCGAAGTGGAAGACTTTAAATTAAAGGCCTTTTACTTCTCTTTAATTGATGCAGCTAACGATTTGTTTTTGTCTCTGCCTTCAGGTAGCATCCAGACATGGGACCAGATGCAGAAGAAGTTCCTGGCCAAATATTACCCAGCCGCCAGAGCGATGCAGGTTCGCAAGCAGCTATAGGACCTTAGACAAGGGCCTAACGAGTCAATGTACGACTATCTAGAAAAGTTTAACCACTTGGAACAGAGCTGCTGCAACCTCAGACTTCCGGAGAAGCTTGTCATTGAGTACCTACTCGATGGCCTGAGACCGCTTGACAGGATGCTCCTAGACGCCTCGGCTGGAGGCACGATCATGAACCTACCCCTGGGTAGAATAAGGCAGTTGGTCGCGAACGTGGTTGAGAACGCAAGGTTCAGAGAGGAGACCACTCGGCAGGAGGAATTCAACAGGACCAAGAATGTTGCAAAGGCCGACACCCCGGTGAATTCAATGGCCGAGGAGATGAAGCAGATGAAGGAGATGATGCAGCAACTGATAAGGAGGTAGCCGGTCCAGGTGAAGCCTTGTGAATTCTGTGGTGCAACCAATCATAAGACAGACGCTTGCCCTACTTTACAAGAGGAAACGCAGGCTGATGACAACGCAGTAGGTGAATTCCAAAGCTACGATAACCGTGCACCCCAGCAGACTCAGCAGCAGCACTACTACCATCCACCATACCGCCAGCAGCAGGGGAACTATAACGGTCTAGGCCAATATCAGCAGTGAGGGTAGAACTGAGACCAGACAGGCCCGAATCAGCAAAGTTCCAACAAGTCACTGGAGGACGTTGTAAAAGAGCTGGCAGCTAGCACCCAGCAGTTGACCACCACGGTGCGGGAGTATTAGGCCAAGACCGATGGAACTTTAATCGAGCTGTCTAAGCAGATGTCCAACTTGGCCCAGACCGTTTCCAAGCTGAAGAGGGATCCGGGGAGGCTACCATCGCAGACAGTGCCTAATCCAAGAAGGAATGTCAGCACATTGGCAGTAGTGGATGTGGACGTAGCACTAAAGGAGTCTGCATATTGGGTGAATAAGATGCTCACGCTCGACGAGCCCATTGATGCAGAAAATGAAGAAAACGAGTCAGAAACAGTGCTCACCGTGCCTGCAGTAGACATTAGCTCGACGCTAAATGTCTGAAGCAGACGCGCCCATAATGTCTAAGCGAGACGCGGCCATAACGTCTACTACAGACGCGGTCGCCACTGATGCACAATCTGGATTTGACCCTTCTCCTTCATTTTCTATGCAGGTAATAGCTCCTAAAGACCATATGATCGACAAGGATGAGCTAGGAGGCAGACTAGAAGCGAGGCCTGAGCAGAACGACCCAATGATGGAGCACCCACTTGCAGTGAGTCATGAGTCCCCAGGAAAGAGTAAGGACCCAGGTGCCTTCACTGTCACCTGTGGTATCGGTGAGACTCAAATACATCATTGTTTAATTGACTTGGGTGTTGCCATCAATGCTATGCCATATTCATTGTATTGTTCATTGAAATTGGGACCACTGAAGCCTCCTAAATTGTTGATAGAGTTACGAGATAAATCTTGTATTCGTCCAGTTGGTTTGCTAGAGGATCTAACCCTCCGAGTAGGAGACCTTGTTGTTCCTGCAGATTTCTATGTCTTGCAGATGGGAGATGCTAGAGACGATGATCCTCTAGCACTTATCTTGGGACGGCCATTCCTCTCCACCACGAAGGCCAAGATTGACATGGGCTCCGGTTTATTGTCACTTGCGTTTGGTGGCAAAACGTCAAACTTTCAGATCTATGAGGATGCCAATCGTCCATGCATGAAGAAACCACCGGATATCGTGAATACGTCATACCTTGGTGCCTAATTCAAGACCCACCTGACGAAACTGATTGTGCAGCAAACAAAGTAGCTTTGAGTAGAGTGTTCTCGCAGACTCGAGAGGATGTGAAGGCGAACCCGCCTGATCGATGGAGAGCAGACACGAGCACATCATTATACGATGATTTTGGGCAGATTGAAGGAGTAGCTGAGGCAAAATTTGACCTCACACGTCCATGGGATCCTAACTTGTGATCCCTAAAGAGGTAACATCGAGCCAACGACGTAAAACAAAGGCGCTCGCAGGGAGGCAGCCCGGCAAATTTTTCATTTTTTCATTTTTTATTTCGCTCTTTTTTTATTTGAGTCTTGAGTCATCTTTTTACATTGTCTTTTGGGAAAGGAGATGGTTTTCATACAGAAAACAGATGCAACTCAGTGTGGACCGCGTTTGACCTCAACATTATCTCACCGCGTTACGCGTTAACATTATGTGAACGTCTATACCAGACGCGGTGCTTAACGTCTACACAGGGCGCGGCTGACCGTTGACCAGCGTTGACCGACTCGGTTGACCAAAATTTACACCGTCACGCGACGACACAAGGGGAGTGCCTGTTCATTTTTATTCTCTACTTGTTTTTTCCCTACGTTTGTGTGTCTTGCATAGTCTGTGTCTTTGAATTTAAGTCGTGCCGTGAGGACACGGCTTTGTTCAAAAGTGTGGGGTGGGAGAGTCAGTCTATTGTGTCAGCACGTTTATTTTTTGTACCTGCATAGTGTCTGCACGTTTCCTTTTATTAAAAAATTGGAAGTATGAAATTTCTCTCTATTTCCTGGATATGCGGTATTGAATTTTGTTGATGTGAAATAGATGAGCTGATTAGATGCGTTTCTCTCGTGAAAATTGAATTGTGCTTTTTACATGTGAATTTAACCCACTACGTGTCCTTTTGAGTTGAGATAAACAGGGATGTGGAGTTTATAGAAATATCCTAGAGAGACTTGACAAGCATTCAAAGAACCGAAATTTGAGTTATATGGTTATGTGGATTTTGTGGAGGCTAGCACTTCAAGACGACATGGTTCAGAGTTGGCTCCGCCACTGCAGCATTTATGTAAGTAGGCGGGACGGGAAAACAGACCGTCCTATCTCTAGTCTGAAGTAACCGGGAAAATAGGTGGTGGGCCCCCATCTTGACTCGCGTCAAAAAGGGCAAGGATGAGAAAGAGCGGGGAGGTATTTCCATATGCTTGCGGGCGATGATTGGACCTCCTTCAAAAGAAGAAAAAGGACAAGCAATTCACAATAATGGAGCAAAGCTCAAGAAAAATCAGTCATATTGTGAAGTTTCATACAACAAAAAGTGAAGTACAACATTCTTACATCAAGAGCCAAAGGCCAAAGAAAGTCACTACAAAAGCTGTACAACAAAAAAAGAAAGAAGAAAAGCTCAGAAAACCTTGAAGCTCGAATGAATCACGTGCAAGAAAAAGTAATGAAGTATAACCATATAGCTAGAGTTCGGGACAGCGAATGCAGATCATGGGTCTAAAGAGGACTATCTCCCACTCATCCGAATTGATTTGGATTTTAGCTCAAAGGTAACATGTATCAAGTTAATTCTGTGTTGAGCATAATGATTTTAGTAGCGATTGAGTTATGCATAGAAAAGCAAAATCTAGACTAGCAACTCTTGTTCATGTAGCATCTATCCAGGGCGTCGAAGAAATTGTGGTGTTATACTTGTTTTCCTTCTATGACTTAGTTCTTGTTCGGGACGAACAAGTTTAAGTGTGGGGTGGTTTGATGAGTCGTATTTATACGACTCATCGAGTCAACTAATCCTATCTATTTCGACACTTTTATATGCGAACATTTCACTTTTTAAGTGTTGTTTTGCATTAAAGACGACGTTTTGCGCCGAAAACATCACAATGACAGATCACACCTTTGGACAGTCGACAGAGTGCTGGGAATGGACCGTTGATCAGAAAAATATGAGTCGCGCGCCATCGCGTAGCTGACTCGATTCCCTACAACTCTCTAGTTCACATCGAGAGCAGCCGAGGTCATATAGAAGGTCAAATCCAGAGTCGAAGTTAGGACTGGCGCTCAGAAGAAGGACACAAGCTCAGTGCTAACCGCACCACATTAAGACATTAGAGCGACTCTAATGTCTAAAGGAGACGCGGTACTAAAGTCTACACCTGACGCGGGATAACGTTAAGATGAGACGCGGCCAGCTACGAGATGCTGATGTCAGCAACGCGTTTGATGACATCAGCGAGCCGAAATCTGATAATTCTAGCCCAAATTGAATTTAGAAACCCAGTCGATTATAAATAGAAAGCTTGGGTTAGAGTTTCCATCCATCAAATCATCAGAGAATTATTCGAGACGGCTCTGGAGAGAAGATCAAGCTTTCGACAATAGAGAAGAGATTTTCTACTTTCATTCAAAAATACTGTTTTATTGTTTCCATGGACACGAGTAGCTAATCCCATTATTCGGTTTAGAGTTTTAATTATTGTGACGATGTTTTTTGAGACTCTTTGCTTAATGCTAATTTCGTTGTTCTACTAGTTCTTGTGCATATTTATCTCGGATTGAATTGCGAAGCTAAGTGGATACTTGGAATGGTAAAACTTAGCCGAGCAATTCAATTCCTTTCTTTGCTGTTTGTTGGATACTAGGCCGTTAGAACAAATAGTTGCACTAAATCTAATATAACCTGGAACGGAGTATTAGGTTTGCTAGAACTAGAAGTCTATAACCTGGAACAGAGTAGATTGTGGTATAGGCGCTCGGAAAGGCCCTACATTAGGTTATAACCTGGAACAGAGTAACCACACTTAGGAACTCGAAACTAGATAATTAGAAGTCGATGATAAAACAAGTCACAATAACAAACCCTAGACAGAATACTTCCTTTGATTGAATACCCTTCGCTTTATTTTCTCTTGCACTTGTTTACAATTACTCACAAAACCCCAATTTCTTTGTTTACAGAACGACTTCAACAACACCAGCTCCCTAGGGTTTGACCCCTACTTGCCGCTTTACTAGCCTATTGTAGGGAAATTATAAATATTAAATTTGATGCGTCAGACGACGCGTGTCAAATGTCGATGAGGACGATGGAGCTGGTGATGATGAGATAGAGCTGTATCAGCCCACGATGAGGGAGTTGTCCACGCCCAATTTTCAGAACCAGTCATGGTGTATCTACGAAGGGCCAGAATTGGCTGAAATAGAAATCAAGACTGTCGTAGTACATCACTTGTCGAAGTTCTCAGGACGACATGGAGTGGCGGCCACCAGGCATTTGCAGAGCCTTCATGGAATCTGCCAGACTCTCCGACCATACGGAGTCTCAGTGGAAAATTTCAAATTGAAAGCTTTTCACTTTTCTTTGACTGATGCAGCTCGTGCTTGGTTTTTGTCTCTTCCTCCAGGTAGCATCAGGACATGGGACCAGATGCAGAAGAAATTCTTGGCTAAATACTACCCAGCTACCAAGGCAATGTAGGTTCGTAGACAGCTGCAGGACATCAGGCAGGGGCCGGACGAGTCGATGTATGACTATCTAGAAAAATTTAATGCCTTGGAGCAGAGCTGCTACAACATGGGACTTCCTGAGAAGTTGGTGATTGAGTACTTGCTAGATGGGTTGAGACCTCTCGAGAGGATGCTGCCAGACGCCTCAGCTGGAGGGACCATCTTGAATTTGTCCCCAGCTGGAGTGCAAAATTTGATAGCTGAGGTGGTCGAGAATGCTAGGTTCAGAGAAGAGGCCAGCAGGCAAGATGAATTCAACAGGACTAGGAACTTCGCAAAGGCTGAGACCCCATCTAACTCGATGACTGAGGAGCTGAAGCAGATGAAAGAGATGGTGAAGAAACTCATAATGAAGCAAACGGTCCAGGTGAAGCCTTGTGAGTTTTGTGGTGCGACTAATTATAAGATGGATGTCTGCCCGACTTTACAGGAAGAGGAACATGGATACGTCAATGCAATGGGTGAATTTCAAAACTACAACAACCATGCACCCCAGCAACCTCAGCAACAGTACTACCATCCGCCGTATCGTCAACACGGGGAGGCTACAACCAATATCAGCAGAGAGAACAAAATTACAATCAAACAGGCCCTAACAACCAAAATTCGAGTAAGCCTCTGGAGGATATAGTGAAGGAGCTGGCAACTACCACCCAACAATTAGCCACTATGATGTAGCAAAATTAGGCAAGGGTCGATGCAAGGCAGACCAAGATCGATGGAACTCTTGCAGAGCTATCTAAACAGATGTCTCAGATAGCACATATCATTTTTGAGCTGAAGAGTGACCCAGGGAAGCTACCATCGCAGACCATCCCTAATCCGAGAGGGAATATCAATGCATTGGCATTGGTAGATGAACCGGGTGTAGAAAATGAAGAAAACGAGTCGGAAACAGTGCTTACCGCGCCCACAGAAGACACTAGCTCGACGCTAATGTCTGAAGCAGATGTGCTGATAATGTCTAAGCTGGGCGTGCCGCTAATGTATGAAGCGGACACGACCCAGACTGATGCATGTTCCAAAACTCATCCTTCCCTTCCATTTTCTGTGCAGGTAAGTGCTCTTGAAGGCCATGTGATCGATAAGAACGAGCTGGAAAATGATTTGGAGGAAAAGTGTGAGCCGGAGAAGCCAACAGTAGAGCACCCACTTGCAGCGAGTCATGAGGCACCGCCTGGAAAGTGTAAGGATACAGGTGCCTTTACAGTCACCTGTGGTGTTCGTGAGACTCTAATACATCATTACTTAATCGATTTGGATGCTGCTATTAACGCTATGCCATATTCTCTGTATTGTTCTTTGAAGCTGGGACCATTAAAACCTCCTAAACTGTTTGTAGAGTTAGGAGATAAATCATATGTTTGCCCAGTTGGTTTAATTGAGGATCTAATACTCCGTGTCGGAGACCTTGTTGTTCCTGCAGATTTCTTTATCTTGTAGATGGGAGAAGCTAGAGATGATGATCCTCCAGCGCTTATTTTGGGATGACCATTCCTCTTCGCCACCAAGGCCAAGATTGACATGAGCTCAGACTTATTGTCACTTGCATTTGGTGGCAACACATCAGACTTCCATATCTAAGAGGATGTCGACCGTCCATGCATGAAGAAACCACCGGACATCGTGAACACATCACACCTTGGTGCCCTACTTCCTAACCTACCTGATGAGACTAGTTGTGCATCTAGAGAAGTGGCTATGAGTGGAATGTCCTCGAAAACTAGGGAGGATGTTAAGGCTAATCCGCCTGATCGATGGAGGAGAGACATAAGAGCACCACTCGGTGAGGGCTATGAGCAGAGCGAAGGAGTAGCTGAGGTGAAATTCGACCTCACACGCTGATGGACCATAATTGTATGAATCATAAACACAGTTAAACCCACCAAATTAGTCTCTTTGTCTATTTAACTTTTGCTTGTTAGTTCCGATATTTATCTACAGGGTATTTTGAAGTCTAGAGAGAATACAGGCTAAGGAGGAGTTTTAAAGCTGAAAATGAATTACGAGTCATTCCAGGTCATGACCAAATTTCGACTTTCAAGAACCTGACGTGGAATCACTCAAAATAAGTCCAACCGAAGGGCAACCAGAGTCAGACCGGAGCTGAAAGGACCGATGGCTTTTGGGGAAAAGATCACAAAGCTCTCACCCACTCCCCTCCACCTCACATGGCCGGCGGCTTCAAGGAGGAGATGACACATGGGGGCGGCTCTCCTCCCCTCCACCTCACCCTGCCGGCTTTTCTCCCCTCCACCCTCCTCTTGCCAAGTGTCTTCTTCTTATCCACATCCATCCCTCTCCTTAGCCTATAAATAGAACCCTCCTCTTCCTTGTAACACAACCCACAATCCACAAGTTCTTTAGAGAGATAGAGGGCTTAACCCTCTTCTCTTCACTTTCAATACACATTTTGTTCTTCATTTTGGAGCTACTTTTCCTTGCTTGGATCTTGCTTAGGAGCTCCTCTCCTCTACTTGTTGTAGGTACAAAGCCACGGCTTCCTTACTTTTCCTTTACTTTCTTTACTTGTTCTTGTTCAAAGCCACGGCTTGCTTTTATTCCTTGACATGAATTCAAGTAGCTAAGACTTATATTCGATTGAAGGGGTGCACTTGTATCATAAAATGTTTTAGACCCTTCTCTTAGTGCCTCTTTGTGTTCAACTTGTTCTAGGTGCCTTATATTAGGTCAGAACTCCATTGGTTGAGTGGATGCTCGGAAGAGCAAAGCTTTGCCATGGGTTCGTGATCTTCCGTGGATAAGTGGAGGCTCGGAAGAGCACAACTTATCTGTGGAAGTTAACCTCTTTCAAACACCATTTGGTTTATCAGGAATGATGATCAAATGGATGCACATACTAGAACAAGAGTTCTTTGTCTTGCAAAAGACTAGACGGTGTGGCAAGTCATGTGCTAGGAATAGCCTTGATTCACTTTTGAACACTTAGTATGATCATTAGAGGTCAATGATAAACGGACTATGATACAAGGCCCCTAAAACTTAATCCTTTCCTTTCATTAAAATATCAACTGTTTACTTTCTGTCCATTTACTTTCTGTCATTTACTTTTACGCACTGTAATTTACTTTCTGTATAAACCACTCAAACCCAACCCCAATCGCACTTTAATTTATGTGTAAGCTTCATTAAAGAACAACTAATCCACCAATTCGCTTGGGTTCGACCCGTACTTACCACTGACTACCCAAAAATAGTTAAGTCGCGAGTATTGGAGATATAAATTTATTTTGCATAGAGAACATCGCACCTTAACGACAGTGTAGTGGGCTCCGTCAAAATTGGCGTCGTTGCCGGGGAATTGGATTTATAAATCGGAGTAGTTGTTCTTTTTATTTTTTACAAACCACCATGTCGATGTACTATCAAAACGAGCCTTGGAACGATGAGGAGTTTTTCCCACCATTCTTCGAATTTGCAATCCGCGAGAAGATCAACCACCTTGAGCAATCCCGGGACGAAACATTAGACGAGTACTTATGGTACTTCGATTCCATTGTAACGAGCTGCCCGCACCATGGATTCAGCAACTCAGATCTTCTTCAAAGGTTTCTCGATGGGATGATGCCATATGAGTGGAATTGGCGTAATGTCGCGGCAGGAGGCTCGATAAATAACTTAAACATGGATGATCTTTGGAAATTGATAAACGATTTGGCCGCGAGGTCAAGACCAAGAGAAGATCAAGCCGAGCCACTCGAGGACGTTACAACGGAGCTGGCATCTAGCAACCAGCAGTTGGCCAACATGGTACACCAAATCCAGGTCGAAAGCGACGAATCATGGGTGGCTCAAAAAGAAGCATCAAACCAGCTCTGGGACCTCATTAACAAGCTGCCCAAATCAGTACCGGTACACATTTCTGAAATGCCCGAGGAAGCCCAGGTCCACATTGCCGAGCCACTCAAGGACAAGGAGGAAGAATTGGCAGCTAGCATCCGGCAAATGAGTGCCCCGATACACCAAGACGAGGTTGAAAATGAGGAATTCTGGGCGGCTACACAACTGATCTGGGACCGCATTGCCAAATTGCCCAAATCAATTTCGGTCCTAACTGAAGAGTTGCCCGAGACATACCCAGACCTCAGTGCCGAACTGCCCAAAACAGACCCGAACCTCAGTATGATTGCCCCCTGAGACCATATGAATGACGAGGATGAGGACCCATGGTTGCCTGAAGAAGAGCTCCATTCAGATTATCCCTGGGAGTTAGAAGAAGAACTGCCCAAATCAGGCCTGGTCCTTATCACCAATCCATCCGAGGAAATCACAGTCCTAACTGCCGAGCCAACAGAAGTCCCGAACCTCATTGTCGAACTGTCCGAGAAAGACCTGGTCCTCACTGTCGGAGCACCTGAAACGGACCCAGTCCTCATGGTCGAAGTGCCCCAACTTAACCCTTCGTGTTTTATGCCGATCATAGCCACCGAAGATCATATAATCAATAATGATGAGATGCAAGGGGAGTTAGAGGAGGAGCATGAGCCAAAAAAGCCGACAAAAGAACTCTCACTCGTCACAAGCCAAGGAAAACCGCCTGAAAACTCACTCGTTCCAAGACAACCATCCATCACTGCCACAATGAAGAGGATTGGCAGAGGCGCATGCTTAATGTCGCCTACATTTAATGGCACAAAACCAAACTTCCAAACTCACAAAGGTGCCAACTATTCAAACATGAAGAAGCGGCAAAGACATGGGCCGAAAGAATGGAAACCCGGAAGGAGTAACAAGCGAGCACGACTCATTGGACCAGCAGCTATGGTCAATGAAGCCTCACCCTCTCGGAGCAAAAGGGCAGCCGAGAAGAAATTCGACCTCACACGCCCATGGGATCCAACCTTATGATCCAGGAATGAGGTACTGTCGAGCTAAAGACGTTAAACAAATGCACTGGTCGGGAGGTAACCCGACACCTATCTTACTTTCAGTCATTTTATTTTATGTCATTTAGTTTTTTCCTTAAGTCATTCTCACCTTGCCTGTATATATTTGCTTGCAATTAACTTTTGAACTAAGTCTTGCTGAAAGGCACGCCTTCGTTCAAAAGTGTGGGGTGAGAACCACCTGTGTACATAGTTATTTAACATGATTTTCTTTTTCCTTTTCCCTTAATATTATCTTTTTGAAAATATGAACTTGAGAATGTGAAAAAGATAGATCATAATTCATGCATTTACCTTATGAAAATTCAACTGTTTAAAAACTTAGAATGTAACTTCTCATTTGTCCCTTTGTGCTGAGATATACAGGGGATGTGGAGTTGATAGAAAATGCCCTAGAGAGGCTTGGCAAGCACTCAAAGGATCGAATCTAACTATATGGTTTTCGAAGTCAGTGGAGGCTGCACTTCGGGTTTCAGTGAAGATTGAAGTCATCTCCGCCGTGCAGCGTTTATGCAAGAGGCGGGACGGGAATCAAACCATCCTATCTCTAGTCCTAGTAGCCGGGAAAATAGATGAGCGACCCTCATCTTGACCCGCGTGAAACGGCGAGGATGAGAAAGAGCGGGGAGGTATTTCCATATGCTCGCGGGCAATGATTGGACCTCCCAAAAAGGCTGAGAAAATGGACTCGCAAGTCACAAAGAAGCAAAAGCTCAAAGAAGCTAATCAAAGGCCAAAGGCCAAAATTGTGAAGGTTTTAACCGAAACAAAAGTGAAGAAACTCCAACTCAATATCAAAGGCCAAAGGCCGATTCACTACAGAAGCTGTCCCTCGCCAAAAAGAAATCAAAATGCTCAACTCAATGAAACCCGAACCGAATCACGTGCTAGAGAAAGCTACAAGGAAACCATATAGTGCGAGTCGATCTCGAGAATGCAGTCCAGGAGCCTGAAAAAGGCTATCTCCCGAAACATCTGAATTAATTTACATCTCAGCACGAAGGTACAAGTATCAAGTTTCTTCTAAGTATTTACACGGTTTAGTTTGGTAATAAGTAAGTAATGCATGAATTAGGATAAATCTAGTCCCACAGTCTCACTTTCATATTTAAAAGTTTTTACTTAGATTATGTTCCGCCCTTAAATAGCATTGTTCGGGACGAACAACTAAAAGTGTGGGGTGATCTGATGGACCATGATTGTATGAATCATAAACACAGTTAAACCCACCAAATTAGACTCTTTGTCTATTTAACTTTTCCTTGTTAGTTCCGATATTTATCTACAGGGTATTTTGAAGTCTAGAGAGAATACAGGCTAAGGAGGAGTTTTAAAGCTAAAAATGAATTACGAGTCATTCCAGGTCACGACCAAATTCCGACTTTCAAGAACCTGACGTGGAATCACTCAAAACAAGTCCAACCGAAGGGCAACCAGAGTCAGACCAGAGCTGAAAGGACCGATGGCTTTTGGGGAAAAGATCACAAAGCTCTCACCCACTCCCCTCCACCTCACATGGCCGGCGGCTTCAAGGAGGAGATGACACATGGGGGGAGGCTCTCCTCCCCTCCACCTCACCCCGGCGGCTTTTCTTTCCTCCACCCTCCTCTTGCCAAGTGTCTTCTTCTCATCCACATCCATCCCTCTCCTTAGCCTATAAATAGAACCCTCCTCTTCCTTGTAACACATCCCACAATCCACAAGTTCTTTAGAGAGATAGAGGGCTTAACCCTCTTCTCTTCACTTTCAATACACATTTTGTTCTTCATTTTGGAGCTACTTTTCCTTGCTTGGATCTTGCTTAGGAGCTCCTCTCCTCCACTTGTTGTAGGTACAAAGCCACGGCTTCCTTACTTTTCCTTTACTTTCTTTACTTGTTCTTGTTCAAAGCCACGGCTTGCTTTTATTCCTTGACATGAATTCAAGTAGCTAAGACTTATATTCGGTTGAAGGGGTGTACTTGTATCATAAAATGTTTTAGACCCTTCTCTTAGTGCCTCTTTGTGTTCAACTTGTTCTAGGTGCCTTATGTTAGGTCAGAACTCCATTGGTTGAGTGGATGCTCGGAAGAGCAAAGCTTTGCCATGGGTTCGTGATCTTCCATGGATAAGTGGAGGCTCGGAAGAGCACAGCTTATCTGTGGAAGTCAACCTCTTTCAAACACCATTTGGTTTATCAGGAATGATGATCAAATGGATGCACATACTTGAACAAGAGTTCTTTGTCTTGCAAAAGACTAGACGGTGTGGCAAGTCATGTGCTAGGAATAGCCTTGATTCACTTTTGAACACTTAGTATGATCATTAGAGGTCAATGATAAACGGACTATGATACAAGGCGCCTAAAACCGAATCCTTTCCTTTCATTAAAATATCAACTGTTTACTTTCTGTACATTTACTTTCTGTCATTTACTTTTACGCACTGTAATTTACTTTCTGTATAAACCACTCAAACCCAGCCCCAATCGCACTTTAATTTATGTGTAAGCTTCATTAAAGAACAGCTAATCCACCAATTCCCTTGGGTTCGACCCATACTTACCACTGACTACCCACAATAGTTAAGTCGCGAGTATCGGAGATATAAATTTATTTTGCACAGAGAACATTGCACCTTAACGACAGTGCAGTGGGCTCCGTCACACGCCCATGGGATCGTAACTTGTAATCTCTAATGAGGTATCATCAAGCCAACGACGTAAAACAAAGGCGCTCGCAGGGAGGCAGCCTGGCAAATTTTTATGTTTTTTCATTTTTTTTATGTCGTTTATGTTTGTTTGAGTCTTGAGTCATGTTTTTTTTACATTATCTTTTGGGAAAAGAGATGTTTTTCATGCAAGAAACAGGTGCAACTCAGTGCGGATCGCGCCGAGCATTAACAATAGAGGTGCGCCCATAGGCAACATTAGTGTTGCGTCCTAAGAGAACATTAAGGCGTTGACCGCGCCTTAACGTCTACACTGGGCGCGGTTGACTGTTGACCAGCGTTGACTGACTCATTTGACCATAATTCTCATCAACACATGACGAAACGAGGGGAGTGCATGTTCACTTTTATTTTCTATTTGTGTTTTCCCTATTTGTGTTTGTCTTGCATTGTTGCGTCTTTGAATTTAAGTCTTACCGTGAGGACACGGCTTTGTTCAAAAGTGTGGGGTGGGAGAGTCAGTCAGTCTGTTGTGTCAGCACGTTTATTTTTCTTGCATATGTACTCTGTCAGCACGTTTCCTTTTTTAAATTTTTTTTGAAAAGTATGAAATTTCTCTCTATTTCCTGAACATGCAGTATTGAATTTTGATGATGTGAAACAGATGATGCTGATTAGATGTGTTTCTCTCGTGAAATCTAAATTGTGCTTTTACATGTGAATTTAACCCACTACGTGTTCTTTTGAGTTGAGATAAACAAGGATGTGGAGTTTATAGAAATGTCCTAGAGAGACTTGACGAAGCATTCAAAGGACCGAATTTCGAGTTATATGGTTATGTGGATTTAGTGGAGGCTAGCACTTCGAGACGATATGGTTCAGAGTTTGCTCCGCCGCCGCAGCATTTATGTGAGTAGGCGGGACGGGAAAACAGACAGTCCTATCTCTAGTCCGAAGTAACCGGGAAAAGATTGAGGGCCCCCATCTTGACTCGCGTCAAAAAAGTCAAGGATAAGAAAGAGCGGGGAGGTATTTTCATATGCTTTCGGGCGATGACTGGACTTCCTTCAAAAGAAAAGAAGAAAAGGACAAGCTGTTCACAACAAAGGAGCAAAGCTCAAGAAAAAAATATCAGCCAAAATTGTGAAATTCTACAACAAGTGAAGTTTATCATTCATACATCAAGAGCCAAAGGCCAAAGAAAGTCACTACATCAAAAAGCTGTCCAACAAAAGAAGAAGAACATCTCGAAAACCTTGAAGCTCGAATGAATCACGTGCAAGAGAAAGCAATGAAGTATAACCATATAGCTAGAGTTCGGGACATCAAGTGCAGATCATGGGTCTAAAGAGGACTATCTCCCGTTCATCCGAATTGATTTGAATTTCAAATATAAGGTAACACGTATCAAGTTAATTCTATGTTAAGCATGATGATTTGAGTAACGATTGAGTTATGCGTAGAAAAGCGGAATCTAGACTAGCAACTCATATTCATGTGCATTCATCCAGGACGTCGAAGAAATTGTGGTGTTATATTGTTTTTAGTCTATGACTTGGTTCTTGTTCGGGACGAACAAGTTTATACACCCCAACCGTATTCTCTCCGCTAATATTCAAGATGCATGAGTTGGAACGACCACAAAAAATAGATACATGTAAACAGAATTAGTTATTAAGTTATAAATTTCATCGGACATATGAATTTTAAGAAGCTTTTATAACGCGAATGATACATTTTGAAGTACCACCACGGAACCAACTTTCATCATCTCTTTGTGGTCCTCGTCCCACATAGCAGTGTGGTGAATAGTTGCTCACACTACTGCAGTTGGGCCCTTTAACAAACTATTATAACGCTAGAAACAGGATAACCCTTGTCCGTGAAAGAATGTAAATTAATTCGTACCTTCAACATGACAAAGAATCCACCATCCCCATTCGAAGCACAGGTTCTCAATCACCAACAAGATCTATTCGAAGCACATGTCTTAATCACCATCAAAATCTATGGCGTAATGTTTTTTGGGACCGCTTGGTGTTACCTGACACAAAGGACTATTAGTAGGTACACCAACTTCAGATTTGGTCATCCACGTGAATAGGGTACTCGAAGTAAATTCCAGAGCACCCAATCAGTTTTTCTTTGCAAACAACTATCGTCCAGACCTCCTACGCTTGTCCCCGCTAGAGCGTCCCTCAAATATTCCTGTGTAGATTGCACCGTTTTGTCGTCATCCGCATCCAATCTCACACCTGGGCGTTGACGCAGCAGTTCGGCAATGCGACCTACCAACCCTGGAATAGATCGACTGGGAGATCCATGAAAATACTTGATTTGTTTGTACACCAATTTAGAGAATGGAAGAGTAATAATGATGTAACTGAAAACGAATACGTGTTCATATTTATTAAGGGATTTTGCCGACACAAATTCCGTGGAATGTCTGGCGGTATTCCGGTAACTTAGATGAAGTTGCCGAATGTTTGCCGGAATACCGCCAGATGTTGTGATTTGAATGACAAAAAATGAAAACACTAAAATTCAAAACTACAAACCGCGAATAACGATAACAAGCCATATAATGTAATGGTTTTCGAGTTGCAATTACCTTTTAGGAGATTTAAACCAACAAACAACGTTACTACAACAAGCGAAAAATAAAGCCCGGGGTATGGTCTGCACTTAGATTCTTCTTTAACCACTGTTGGATTCTTTATTTGTAGGAGACCCTGTGAATGATGGCTGATGTGTACCTTGTTCATGTCCTTTTTTCTTGGTTACCTTGTCTCCTTAAATAGAATACCGATCAGAACTCATTTTATAGAGTACAATATATATCTAAATAGTATTCGGAAAAGACGGTGTATATTAAAAATGTCCGACATGAACTTACTTATAGGATGTTTGTCGTCATTAAAAATCCAGCACAAATCCTAGGCGATTCAGGGGATGAAAACATGGGGAAGGACAAGCGCCGGATATGCACAGGATATATGTCGCAGGATATTCTTTTTCCCAAGAAAACCCACGTATTTAGACACCGAGAAATATTTCGCTAGATTTTCCCGATTCTCCGCCTGAATTTGTCTGGCCAAAAAAGAAGGCGCCGGACATTTTGACCGGAAAAAATTACAAATTTTTTTTTTGTAGTGTATATGATATAGTACTTTATCTTGTCTTTTTTTGTGAATTTTATGTAATTTCTCATTTTTATCTTATAAGAATTACTAATGAATTTCATCGGTTAAAAAAGAATTCTCAAAATCGTTTTATTGCTGACTTACTCATTACGCAAATTGGAATTTATCAGAAGACACCACTTCGCTCTGGGCAGTGAAATTCGCCATACGCTTTCGTCGAAGAGAGGGCGGAGCTGAATCGTGTCGCATGTAATATGCAGAGATTGAAGGGCTCGAAGAACTCGATGTTCACTTTCATGCCAGCCCGTCTTCTGAAGAAGAAGGCGGCTAATGCATGGTCGTCCGTCCAGGACACATTCTATTCCACCAAGGTTAGCTCTCATGTCCGTCGTGCTTTGGATTTGATATCTGGGAATTGATGGCCGGGTTTTTGTCAGATTTTGATTTTAGGTTCAAAGTTGGGGTTTTTAAGGTTTTGAGGTGTGGATGATCTAAAGTGGAGTTTTTGTTGGTTTGTGCAGGATATATTTGAGCGGCACCGCGTTGTTTTCACCGTCTCAACATCAATTGCTTCGGTTGCTACTGCGTGGGTAGGTGAGTTGATGGTGAATTGCTTATGTTGCATGTTTGTGAAAAAGATCAAGTTCTTTGTTGTTGGTTTACATTTTTGTTTTATCATTGTCTAGCCTTAACTTAAATTTGGGGATGAAAATAATAGCTGTATAACAGTCTTGGCTTATTGGTTGTTTAGTTCTCTCAAAGATTAAATGTTTGTGCATCTACCAATATGAGATTTATCAAGTCCTAATATCTTAGGGTGAAGTTACAAGGGTGGAATGTCTTTGTGGTGCTCTTGGCGATGCATACAAAAAGACATCGATTTGTTTATCCATCAGTATATGAATACTTTTTATCGATGACTAGTTATGCCCAGTTGTTTTGAGCATTTTGGGTTGATGTGGAACTCGCACAACATTTACAAGCGACGTCATAGACTCGGGCTATAAATAATATTTGTTTCTCATGTTTGAATTATTATATAGAAATACACCTATACTGTTAATTCAATGAACATTTGACATAAGAGTTTTTTTACTGCTATGCAGGTTATTCGATAAGGGTTCTTCATCAATCTAAAGTTGAAAACAGACTTGACTCGATAGAACAAGCTGTGAGTATTACAAAGTTACATTATGAATGAGATACTGCTGGTTTTGACTACATTATGGCATTTATCGCAAAAGCTGGTTTATATTATATTATAGGCTGAAGTGTTGTTGTCTGTAAGAGAGTATTTATTTGTAGGTGGAGTCATACTTTTATGGGTCTATGGCGTTATATGTTCCGGGCAATCTAAGTAATTTCTCACAAAAGTAGCAAATTGAACACGGTACAATTCATAAAGTGAACCAAGACTTATTCTGAGCAACATCGAAGTATGATGCTAGCGTTACTTCAGTATAAAGGATAAGAGAGGTGACAACAATGAATCTGATGTAAACTAAGTTGCTTGTTTCTCATTTCAAATTCGTTCCAGAAAAGACCTTACCGTTTCAGTGTGTATCTCCAAGTTTAGTATCTGTGTCCACTTCTTTTGAAGTCTTGATTTTGTACTTTGATGTGTTATTTATTTTTATTCAAATATTTTGTTGCAGTTGAAAGAACATTCTCAGTTGGAAAAAACTGAAATTAAAAAAATGGTGAATTCAGGCAGTACCGCAGCTTCTTTAGCCACTGCTGGAACAACATTTCTTATTGGGTATATCCTTGCTGATTTCTACTGCATAGTTAGTGTTTATTTTTTTGTATTCCTTATAAGTTTCTTTATATAATTTAGTAAATTGGGATTGACATCGCCTGGTCGACTTTGATGAACTCATCTTGCACTTGTAATGGATATGGAACACTTGACCTAGTCTATTTCTAATGGCGATGTGTCACAGGTATGGTTTGGGATGGAGAGGAGGACGGTGGCAAGCTCGAAGGCAGTTCAGGAGAGAGCAAATGAGATTAATGGGGCAGATAAAACCAAAAAGATGGCAATTGTTAATGGGTATAAAACCCAAAGGTCTCCAACTGTTAGCAGGAATAAAGCCAAAAGGTTGGCAATTTCAATTTCTTAAGAGACCCTTAGCAAGGCTCAAAGGGGATTCAAAATCCAGTAAATCGTCTGACATTTTTGAAAAGGATGCCCTCTCAGCACAAACCTCAACCTCAACAGCAACACAGCCATCTTGTGGTTAGACCATCTGCATGGTGTCTCAATTTGTGAGATGAATTGGGCTGCCTGCCTTTACTAGCCTAATATTTTATAAGCTGGATATTGGACTGAAAAACAATGCTCTAACAGTTCTTAAATCTTATGAGGATTTTACTCTTTTTTTACGGCATTTTTATACTGAAATTTTTTTGTGGTATAACATTCAAAAATACCTTTCTATAAAAGAGATGAATTTTCTTTATGGGCCCTTTATTGATCAAAACAGGTAAATTTTAGAGCGCAAAGGTTTGCAGTTTTGCACAACCAGGTGATATTATAAGTTTAGGCAGTTCCTGTGCCATAATATTTTTCAACTTTTGTTGAAGACTAGGACTAATCTTGATGTTCTTAGATGATCTGTCTTACATATTTGAACAAGTTTCAGATTGAAACATTGATCCTTCAATGGGCGTAGGAAAACTGGACTGGACGAAAATGAAGAGGAATCCATATTAGTTGGCCATTTCTTCGAAATTTGTGCAAAACTCTTCTAAAGACAAGGTTAGATCCTGCCTTATCTGTCTTTTGACATATAGATCCTCAGCTCACCAAGACCTATAGAATGAACATGATACATAGATGATAACATATCTAACAAGCATATTCATTAAGCTTGCATAGACGGATCACTAGAAAAAGCTTGAGACGGATCCACAAATGATATGTGATAATACCGATAACAAACGAATTGAGGCATTGCAGTTTGCTCAAACATAGTAGTATAGAGTCCTAATATTCAGGGGTTTATAATGATTTAAAATTCTGAAGATGAGCCACACTTCACATACTACAAAATATCATAGATGCTCTCAAATATAATTGGTAAGGTTTTGGGTAGGCTATAGGCGGCCTCAAAATATATCAGCCAATAGCATAAATCTGCACCTTGCTGGCTCCATACATTTGTGAACTCAGAGGAACCGAGCAAGAGCAGTCTTCACCATATGATCAGCAATCACTTTGTTGGCCTTGTCGGTCGGATGGAACGCATCCCAGAACACATACTTGTTTGCATCCGTACATGTGAACATGTTGAACCTATCACAAATATAACCCATCTCAAAAGTGCCAGAGGCGCAACATCCCATCGAAGCAACCTGGAATCCTGCAAATTTCATTCTGTTTTTAGATGCCATAAAAATTGTAGCTAACGTTTATCGGAGGAAAGACTAATTTACTTACCATATGATGCAGGTTTTTGGACCATTTCCATGACAATGTTGTAAGGATTTGAATTTGTCACTCTAATTCCTGGAAGCTGACTGTTGAGCTTCACTGCCATGCCCTGCAACTTAGCGTTAAAATCCGTGGATACCTTGTTATACGCATCATTACAGGAACTTCCAGTCATAAAGTTCGTGGCCCGCTCTAAAGGCAGGCAACCCATCGGAGGTAACCCGCCCAAGGAAATTTTTCTAGCTCCAAGGCTGTACATTTGCCTGAGCAAATTTTCAGCTATTCCCACCAGAAATGTTTGGTATTGCTCAATGTTGTATTTGGATCTTCGTTGGGGCATTGTGTAGTAGTTTTCAAGGAAGTCGTTCGTGCCCATGCTGGTCAAGTATAGAGCTTCGCTTATTGTTTCCCTTGCCTTCTGGGGGCCTAAATATGCGGCCAGCTTTGTCTTGTACTCCTTAAAGTACTCCACTTGCCTCCACACAGGTATTACAGACTGCAAGTAGATGCCAAGAACAATTTTCATGCAATAGTAACCTTTTCTCACCATTTTCTATGGAATATTTTTCATTTTTTTTTTCATTTTCATTTTCTTTTGGCCAAAATTTCCAAAATTTAAAAAAAACGTCAGCTTATGTACACAGAAGTTTATTATGGAGTTACCAGAACATCAGATGTGGGGAACAAAAAGAAAATCTAGTGATGAAGTTTTGCATTTAGTTAAAAATGAAACAAAATAAAATGAAAGCATGGAAGTTTTCCTGCAATTTCTATGGATAATTGTTTTCATATTTTTCCCATTTGGTTTTCTTGTGTCGGAAATTTCCAAAACTCAGAGACAATGTAAGTTTTTTACAAAATAGACACATAAGTTTAGTTATGGATTTACCAGAACATCAGATGTGGCATTATCATAACCAGATCCTGCAGATGCAAAGGTGACACCAACGGCGAAGTCTGAAATACTATAAGCTGGATCTAAGTATGCTGGTATGGCAGGCTTAAGGCCGAATGCTTCGGAGATGAAGTCACTAGGAATCCTACCATTTGAGAACCTTCCAGTAGGTTTTCCACCCGCAAAGTCTCGACCATAAGGCTGAAAATCACTTCTGGCAAGTGTGGATATCTGGTTATTGTTACCAGCATCCATTGTCGAATCGCCAAAGACTATAATGGAAGGCACTTTAGCTGCCTTAACAGTGACTAGCATTGTGCAAACACTCACCGCAAGCCATAGAATGTTTTTCTGGTAAGCCATTATTTTTCTTCTCTATTTGAAGTTAGTTGTTTTAGAGGTAGCAGATAAATTTATACTAGTTAGAATTGTAGGAGAACAAGAGCTGGTTGAATGTGTTGAAACGAGACTTTATCAAAATGTGGGACGTTCTGAGTTTAATGCAAAAGCAAGACCTGAAAGAATGAAAGTACAGTAACTAGAGGCAAAGTGATTAGTCCAGTGGTGGGCAATCCACCTGAGTCCCAAGTGATTCAGATTCAAGTCATCACCCCTCCAAAAAGGAGCAGCTACTAATTCTAACTCACTAACTCATCAAAAAAAAGAATGAAAGTACAGTAACAGTTTGATGTTTGGATAGCAGATTGTTGAAGTTCGCCTACCTCCGCGAAGGAGAAACAACACGTCCACGCGTAGGCTAGACGAAAGCACCCCTCCATAAAATGTGAACTTGACCTTGCTATTACAAGACAAGTGTTCTACCAACTCAACCATCACCATGTTGGCAATGATTTTTCATACTTATAAATTACAAATCTAAAACTAAAATAGGTTTACACAGTTTTATGGAGCAACCTATAAACAAGTTGTTCCTGAAGTTAAGTGGATTAGACACTCACTTACTTTGTATAGGCTCATTTTAATTTATCTCTTTTGCATTTAATGGGGATGCCAGCAGCGCATTGTTGAATTTCGAAAACGGTGCACATGGGAGGACTCTTGAGTACACAAAAGATGTTGAGTTGTGCGCAGTTGGGCGAAACACGCGAAAGGGAGTGATACTGATTACTGTCTTCTGGTGGCACATTCAAAGCTGCTTCAACTGATTTGGAGGCTGGGATTATTGCAAGAGTAATGATGATGGATTTTGACATTTTTGTTTGTGTTTATAATTTTCATACTTACTAGCTGATTGATTATGTGCGTCATGTTGTTTTCAACAGCCTCATTTCAATATCTGAATTATTGGCCAAAAACTCATGTATAAAGCGTCTCTTGCTGAACTCAGAGGTACTCTTAAGTACTAGACATTCAACTATTTCCCAAGATTTCTACCATCAACTGAACTTTTGAGTCGTTGCGTATGCACATCAGTTTCTAGAGGAGCGCTCAAATGAAAATCCTTCTCTTTTTTTTTTCGAAAACTTTGAGAACCTCTTCGTTATGCACAATTTAAACTGCACCGATTTTTGACGAAATGCAGTTTCGGAACACTGCACCTAGGCAAAACTCACGCCGAAAGTGCATAATGAAAGAAAAAAAGTGAGTGGGACACGCGTTACCTCCATATTAAAAAAATGTAAGTTGATCCACTGATAAAATTTGAGTTATCAGGTTTTTGACATTTTAAAGATTCTCAACCGATCGCCCCCATTTGCTAGAAGTTGACTTTTAGTCGTTGGATACCAAATCATTGAAATATTGGACTAGAGTATGGCCTTTATTACAAATAAAGTAATTTATACATGTAATAGGTCAACTAACCTTTGTATGATATTGTACATGACATATACTATTGTAAACACATTTATTGTATATTCGATTACCTTCTGAAACAGGCGTAGCTTGTAATGGTAAGTATCAACTATCAACGGAAGTATGCTTTGAGTTTTGGCATCAGATCGTCCACAATGACCCGAATAGTCTTCTCAGTGGGATGAAATGAATCCCAGAAAACATATTTGCTTGCATCATCACAGGTGAGGAGGCTGTGTCTGTTGCACAAGTAGCTCATCTCAAGCAGCCCCGTGCCGCAACATGCCTCTGCTGCAACCTCAAACCCTGCACACATCACCTTCTTTATCATAATCTACAACGGAACATGATACATGTTAATAGGTCGCAGTAATAATGCACGCTTCTGTCCTACTCGACGTGCTCGTGTCTGACTAGGACACATTTTATAAGTCATTTTGCTTGCAAAAACAAGTCCATCAGTCATATGTAGACACCCTGCTGACATTAATAGCTTCACCAAAATTTCTGCACATTTAAATCCTCAACTGCAAAATTGAAACTATATATGATTTTCCAAGTTTGGGTCTTTCTTATTTTTACTCCATTAGCTTTGGAAGATGATTCTGTTGTCATATGTTTTAGCCTAATTGAATTCTAACCTCATTTTGTAATAAATAACTAGTTTCGACCCAACTGATATATCAATACTAAATTACTAATAAAATTCGAATTCAGAAATCTAGCTAGTACTTCAGTCACTAAAATTAAATACATATTTTCATCATGCTTAGTAAGTATAAAATATAGAAAACAATGATAACTAATCAAAGTGTGTTTCAGCAGCTGAATTTGAAGCAAGATGATAAAACCAGCTTACCGAAAATGGCAGGTTTCTGAATCAACTGGAGAGAGAGGAAATACAAATCAGAAAAATGAATCTTCATCCCAGGAAGCTTCTCATTCAAGTACATACCCAAGCCTCTCAGCTTCACGTTAAACTCAGCCGCTACACTGTTGTATTCCTCGTTACATTCAAAACTGTGGAACAAGTTTACAGTCCTCTCCAATGGAAGGCACCCCATTGGCGGCAGGGATGTCAATGAAATTTTTCTGACGCCAAGGTTATATATTTTTGTAATGAAATTTTGAGCCCTTTCGAGGAGGAAATTACTGTACTCTGTGACTGTGAACTGCAACTGCCTGTATGGTAATATATAGTAATTTTCCAGGAAGTCATTTGTGCCTAAGCTCACAATGTAGATAGCCTCCGTTAGAATATAATCCGCCTTTGACGCGCCTAGATAAGCTCTCAGCCTCTGTTGGTACTCTTTGTAATACTCAATTTCCTTCCACAATGGTATCACATTCTACATAAAATTTACAAATTTAAAAAAAACTACAAATATTTAAACTAGCTCAAAATAAATGTGAATAACTTGAAAAAAATCGGTATATAAATTAAAATAATATCAAACGGAGAGTACCAGGACAGCAGATGTTGCATTGTCAAAGCCAGTGCCAGCAGAGGCAAAGTTGACACCAGTAGCGAAATCCTCAATGGTATAGCTCGGATCCAAATATGCAGGAACAACTGGCTTGAGTTCAAAAGCTTCTGATATTAAATCAGGGCCAACACGGCCATTGCAAAATCTGCCGGTGGGCTTTCCACCAATGAAGTCGCGGCCATAAGGTTCAAAGTTGCTCTTGAGAGGAGTTGGGCACCAGTTGTTGTTGCCGGAATCCACTGAAGAGTCTCCAAAAACGATCACTGCCGGGATTTTGGCATGACTTTTTGCCACTTGTGCCAGGAACATATGTGCCAAAAATAGAAAAAATGGCGTGACACTTGATGCCATTGCTAACTGAATACAAATATGCAGCAGAGTGAAGACTGCTAGAGGAGATTTTGTGCATTTAGTTGGGTGTTGGAGAAGCTTTTAATACAGTTGTGGAACTTATATTAATTGAAAGAAATTAGTGGGTGCATTTTTGTGGACTAATTTATTACTCTCTCCCCGTTTCAAATTATATGTTGGGCTCTCATCTTGAGGGGAGTGTTCGGTTAAGTACTCTTAAAATTTTAAAAATTTAAGAATCCAAATCTCACTATTAGATCATGATGCATCTTTGAATCCGCATGTGACACATGTCCAAAAAACAAAGGCAAAGATGCATCTTGGAAAATGCACATGGGACACGTGTCATTACCAAAATGCATCTTAGAAAATGCATCTTACATTTTAGAAGGTAAAGATTGGAGTCTCAAATTTTCAAAATTTAAAGGAGTTCTCATTTGAGCGCTCAACCTCTTTTTAAAACGGATGGAATATTAAAAGTCTGTTACTGCCTGCATTGAAAGATTTTTAGTACTACAACCACATTGATTTACTGTTTTTCTGTTCTTTTCTGCGTTTGTAGTCATTGTTTAAGATTGAAGAAACAAATTTATTCAGTTTTCTGACACTAAATTTTTTTAGTTCTCTTCAATCCGCCATTGACATTTGAAATCAATGTAAGTTAGGCCAAATTGAACTGTATCTTTACATTCACATTTTCTGTTATAGAAAATGCTATGCAGGATTCAGACAGAAAAGTCATTAATGATTAATCAACGATTAATAAAAAAAATTGCTCCAGGACTAATCGATTTTGAATTGTATATGTTTTAAGAGTAAAGATCACATGAGAAGTGTATGTTACGATGAGAAATGAGAACTAATCTCATCCATTCATATTTTGTAATCAATGACTAGGATTAAATAGAATTAAATATATTATTCGTATCTTTTCAAAAGATTATGCATTAAATACATTATTCGTAGTAAATGAAAAGCTACGAATAATGTATTTAATTCTTATTAATCGTAGTCATTGATTACAAATATGAATGGATGAGATTAGTTCTCATTTCTCACCGTAACATACACTTCTCACCGGAACCGAACTCTATGTTTTAAATATAAATATATAAGGAAAAGATCAGGTCCGAACTTGATTTTTGGTGCAAATTATAAAATTCGTCAAAAGTGACCTATAATTCTTGCCGATAAACCAACATTACGACATAGTTCGTCAAAGTGCTCTATAATTCGTCGCCGAGAAACCAACCATAAGACGCGGAATTTGATCTCATCCGTCCAATTGGCATATAATCAATTAAGACATGTTATTGGTTTGTTTTTTTTACCAAAAAAAA
The DNA here is from genome assembly GCA_033675215.1 of Rhodiola kirilowii. Lineage (NCBI taxonomy): Eukaryota > Viridiplantae > Streptophyta > Magnoliopsida > Saxifragales > Crassulaceae > Rhodiola > Rhodiola kirilowii. The sequence goes on from CM066200.1 coordinate 28,056,886, forward strand.
ATGTTTGCACGAGATCCTTTATCTAAATGTATAAACATATTATATATTATCATATTAAGGGTTCGATTTCGGGTGAGAACTCTTAGTTACATGAGAGCTTTAAATGTTTAATATTCGTCGATCTCATGTAACTCGTACGGTTCTGATTAGTTTTGAATTAGTAAGATTACTTCGAATTTTTATTGGAATCCTGACGTCATAAGGGTATTATAGTAATAAAAATTTATTTGATAATGCATAATTGATGAGCATAAATCTAGATTATATTTATGCTCCATATTTAGTTGATTTTTGATCAATTACCTTATTCTTATGAGCTCTCAAGTTATATTTTAGGCGAAGAAAATAATCCAAGGTGAAACAAAGCGTTTTGTGGTGTTTTGGACAAAATTAGGACAAATATAAGCGGATTGACATCCTTACTTGTCGCGCATGCCCAGAGCTCATACGGTATCCGAATCCATTGATCTATTGCTGGTTGGAAATGTGACGTGAAGGACTACAACTTTGTAGTTTGAACCAAGAGCTGATTCAGTCGTTAGAGCGGTCCTAATTGGAGCTGACGTCTGCTGTACAGAATGCACATGTGTCACCCGTGTCAAGATCTGTCAACAATAGGTGACACTGCATTATCTCTGAATTCATCCGTGTCACCTTGACGTCTGCTGTATAGAAGCACATGTGTCACCCGTGTCAAGATCTGTCAACAATAGGTGACACTGCATTCTCTCTGAATTCATCCGTGTCACCTATAAGGTGACACATGTGACATGCCAAATGTGTAGAAAATTTAATTTCTGCTAGGTTTTTGGAAAAATGCAAAAAACGGAAAATGGCAAAAATAGAAAACAAGCAGCCGCAACCCAAGACCAGACCACTTTTGTGGACTAAAATTGGGAGAAAATTACTACATGTCAATGAAGGAAATCGATCGGAATAAAAGGGATTACAAATTGAAGAGGAACAACATCATCATCTACAACAAGGTTGTGATCGTTCTTCATAAAACTTGTAATTTTAGTTTCGAACAAGAACATGAGTCGTATGTTGACTTCCATGGGTAGTGAGTAGTGACCCTATTTTGGGGTCCTAAGAATCTTACTTAACTATGAATCGTTGAATAAAACAAATACTTATATGAATTGGATTGTTTTGTATTTTACTTAGGGCTTAAACCCAAGCGATGCATACTAGGTGTTTGACGAAATGCCCCCAAGCGATGCATACTAGGTGTTTGACAAAATGCCTAAGTGCATTGCGTTGAGATATTAAGTAAATAGCGCCGAAATGGTGAGACTTTGTTGGAGTATGAGCTACACCTGTTTTGATAATGACAAACATTCTGCTGATGTGTTACTTGAGCGTGCAGGTTGATACACAGGTACTCTGGAAGTAACGTTCCCTCAGTGTGTAACTGGTGAGAGAGAATATCGGTCTAGATATTCTAAGAGATCTTGTAATTCCCAAAGATTTTGTGATCCGGCTGGATGAGGCGTGGATGAAGTTGGAATCTCGGATTTGACACTTCTACAAGTTAGGCAACCGCCATGATGATAATATCACAAAAAGATATGGAATATCTTGGAGTATATTTGTATAAGAGATTCGGTCAATATTTAAGATATATAATTATTTGACATATCCAACTAGAATATTATGGGATATTCTTGTTGAAGATTTATTGACAATCGTATGGGATATTCTCAACAAATTAGGAAAGATATTCAGAGATTTTCGGAAGATATTATCCTTGAATATCTAGGGTTTCCTCGTGGAGAAGACATCTATAAATTGGAAGCTACGACCTCCATTCTGATGCGTTCATTCAGAGGAATTACTGGAGCTAAAGTGTCTAAAAAAATTGAAGCTGCTGATTGGTGAAAGAAGGTTGACTCAGTCGAGGCGCACATGTGAGGGAACGAACGTAGCAATCGGACCAGTGAAAGATAGCGACTTGGATTTGCAGTGCGGACGCAATTGAGGTAACTACAACTAAGGTTCGTCTGAAAGGAATGGTAGGCTTGTATTACCTCGTTGTAAATAAACATCTAATAATACAAGGCACTATTCTGAAATCCTTCTGGGAAATTGGATGGTAGTGGTTTTTCTCGGTGCTTATTTGAGTACTGGAGTTTCCACTATAAGTCACTGTGCACTTTACATTTCATCTATGTTTAATTTTATTCTGCTGCTTTACGTGTACCTGGCAAGGAACGTTACTTTCCAGGTCGCTAACCACGATCCAATAATTGGTATTAGAGCCTGGCTCTAGATTTGTGTTCGCATTACAGGTGAAATGACTCCTTCTGGAAGCCTCCAGTTCTTAAGGCTGGAAAATACGAGTGGTGGGCAGAATAGTTTGAAGCACACACGTGCTCCCTAGACGGACAACTGTGGCAGATCATTGAGAAAGGTCTTCTCAAGATTGTCAACACAACAGATCCCACTATGGAAAAGGATAAAAATGACTACGTTGATGCAAATTACAAAATACTAGAGAAGAACAGCAGAGCAAAGAAAGTTTTTCACCAGGCACTAGGTCCGGGTGACCTAAAGAAGCTGCTGCACTATAAGACGGCTAAAGACATATGGGATGCCCATGAGAGAATCTACTCTGAAAACGATGATCAGAAGAAGAATCGCATCCTTGCTGCCATGAAGGACTATGACAATGCCAACCAAGGAAAGGATGAATCACTCGAAGACTATCACTCCAGATTCCAGAGCTATGTAGGTCAAATGCAATTTGTAGGGGAACAGATCCCTGAGTGGAAAGTCACTCATCGCTTTCTCCAAGGTCTCAGTCGTAAATTTGACATGTTCTCCGTGGCATTTTAAGCTCAGAGCGATATCAAGACAATGACCCTGGAAGAGCTGGTTGCCAAACTACAAAGTAATGAGATCATTCAACTAAGAAGAGCAGAGAACAATGAACCAGAAAAGATGAAGTCCATTGCTCTTAAAGTTGAACGTTCATTCGTTCTGGTGCTAAATGATGAAGAAGGAGAATCGGAGGATGAGACGACAGCACTACTTACTAGAGCTATCATACTGGCTGGCACTGCTGGAAAACGTTCCTTCCGAGGGACATCATCGAACAAGGAGACAGTGTGCTACCACTGTCAAAAGAAGGGACATATGGCCAAGAATTGCTTCAGTAAGAAGGCAGGAGAACCACCAGCACAGAAGAGCGTAAAGACTATGATGGCAGCATGGGAGAATCAGAAGAAGACAGTGAGGACAAGAAGAATGCTGGAGTTGTATGCATTATGGCCACTTCCGAGGTAACTCACACTAAACTATTTGATTCTCTTTCAGGTAAAACTAAGGATCAGTTGATATCATTTATTAAAATACAGGTAAAGAAGAACATTGATCTTGATAAGGAGCTGGTAGACCTAGATGAAAGTTGCATAGGCATAGAGGATAATTGAATCCTCTGGGCAGAGAAGGCCATGAAACTTGAGGAAGAGCTCGCCAGAAGCAATGCGAGACTAGAAAAAAGGGTACAACGACTGAAGAAGGAAGCTGAAAAACTCAAACACTTGGAAAGTGAGACTAAAAGGCTGAACTCACAAGAGGAGAGTCTGAGGATACAACTTGCTGAAGCTAGCTCCCTGGAGGGTAATGTTACCTTACTGACAGAAGAAAATGCAAGGCTGACAGAGAAGAACTCTAAGGTTCTCAAGGAGCTAGAGCTCTACAAAGCTGAGGAAGATGAGAAGAAGAAAAGAAGGCTGAAGGAGTACACTGATGCCAAGGCCGCAGAAATCAAAGAGGGATTTAGTAAGACATTCAAATCCAAACCAGATCTGGGTTATGACAGAAAAATAGATGGTAAAGGTTCTGTGACAGGGAAAAAAGCGAACCTAGAGAGAACATACGCCCTACAGTGTCTGTGTAGAACACTCCGTGGGGGGGGGGGGTAAGGAACCTGTTCTACTGAAGGAGGAAATAGTTCCCTTTGATGAAGCAAAGGCTCACGCTCTCTGGAAAAAGCACAAAGAAAGGACGAGATCTTCAGGAATTGACTTAACTGCAAGAATCTCAAACAAATCTATTCCCTTCGAACTGAGTAAGTACGTGGACCTGAAACATCACAGAGTCTGCTGGCATTATGGAGAAGCTGGTCATCTACAAGCTGAATGCACCAAGAAACACATCCTAGATCTGAAAGTCAAAACACAGTATGGATTCCCTGATAAGCTAGAGAAGTTGTGATGGGCATGTAAGCAATATGGTCACTACAGGAGAGCTTGTCCCTATACTAGGAAGGAAGGAAGGAAGAGACAGCCTGATTAGTGACGACCCGACAAGAACTGTGCCCCTCCAGGGAACTATGCAAGAAGCTCAATCTACAAAATCTACCAGAAAGTCAAATAAGACCAAACTTGTTTGGGTCCGTAAAAATTAATCTTTTTCCTTCTTGCAAGTCGGAGAGAGGAGCAGCCCCTGGTATATAGATAGCGCATGTTCAGGGCATATGACCGGAAATAGAAAATGGTTTGAGTCTCTTTGAAATCACTCAGGAGGATCAGTCACTTTTGGGAACAAAAGCACAGGTGAAACATTTGGTCTCGAAAAGGTGAAACTCTCTGAAAATCTCCACATCAGCAATGTGAGCTTGGTACTCAGTGTCTCTCAATTATGCCAAAATGGTAAGAACAGGGTTACTTTTACCACTGATGAATGTATTGTCGAAAATATAAGTACATGTAAAGTTCTCCTGAAAGGGAAGGGAGTAGGAAGAGTATACAAAGTGGATCCATCCTTTGTCGCTGATAAGGAACTCTGTCCGTGACCTCTCATTCAAATGAGTCAGAACTGTGGCACAGACGCTTTAGTCATGCAAGCCTCAGACATCTATCTAAGTTGCACCGACTTGAGATGGTGAATGGACTACCAAGTCTGGAACATAGTCTGAGCAACCTCTGTGATGCATGCACCAAGGGGAAACAGGTTAGGTCATCATTCAAAGCTAAAAATGAGGTAAGTACCACCCGTCCTCTAGAACTCATTCACATGGATCTATGTGGTCCTATTCGCACGAAGAGTCGAAGAGGTAACCGCTATATATTTGTGATTGTTGATGATTACTCCTACATGGACTATTTTCTTGAGTACTAAAGATGAGGTATTTGTAGAATTTGAGGTCTGGCTGAAACAAGTTGAAAGACAGTTGTCATTGTCCCTGGCAGGTATACGTACTGATCATGGAACAAAATTTGAAAACTCATTATTTCTTGATCTGTGCAGGAATAGAGGCATCAGACACAACTTCTCTGCTCCAAGGACACCTCGGCAACACGGAGTTGTGGAATGAAAGAACAGAACACTTGAGGACATGACGCGTACGCTTTTGATTGACAGTAGATTGCCAAGAAACTTTTGGGGTGAGGCACTCAATGATGCATGTCATGTTCTCAATAGAGTAGACCTGAGACCTATTCTGAACAAGACACCATACGAGCTGATTCGAGGGAGAAAACCAAGCGTTGCTCACTTCAGAGTGTTTGGATGTAAGTGTTATATCCACAACAACGAGAAAACAAACCTCGGCAAGCTAGATCCGAGGAGCGATGATGGAGTATTCGTCGGCTATTCAAACCATAGCAAAGCATACAAGGTGTATAACAGGCGACAAAGGAAGATAGAGGAGAGCATACATGTGATCTTTGACGAGGTGGTCATGGCAGGTGACTTGATTAGAGAAGAAGATTCTCCTCCTCTCACGCCAGATGATGAATTCAATATGATTGAGGGGGACAGAGTCGAGACTCTAGAAGGTCAGGAGCCACACAGACTCCTTTGAGAGAACGTTACCCGCCACAGCACCAAATACTGAATAGGATGCTCAACCACCAGAAGTACAAACTGAAGGTGATACTGAACAAAGGGAAGAAGAAGACCCAAATCCTACACAAGTGACAAACAAACCCACACGACAGAGTAGCAGAGATCATGCTCCCCATGGATGGATGAGAGACTATGTGTGCCACACTTCAATAGGTGAAGTCATGCCTTCACGCCTTCGTGTGCCTCTCAGAACCCAAGAACATCCAAGAAGCACTGAAAGATCCGGATTCGGTAAGTGACATGTAGGAGGAGCTACACCAGTTTGAGAGAAACAAAGTGTCGCGGCTGGTACCTCGACCAGAAGGGCAAACCATTATCAGTACCAATTGGGTATTTAAAAATAAGCTGGACGACAAGGGACAAGTGGTCAGAAATAAAGCTCGTTTGGTGGTCAAGGGATATAACCAGCAGGAAGTGCGGTTTCCCTCTCGACGGCAGAAGCAGAATATATCGCCGCAACCGCATGTTGTTCTCAGCTACTATGGCTAAAACAACAGCTAAGTGATTACGGTATTTCATTTAATTCAGTCCCTATTCTATGTGATAACACAAGTGCAATAAATATCTCCAAGAATCCTATGCAGCACCCTAAGACAAAACTTATCAAGATAAAACATCACGTCCTACGCGATTGTGTTGAAAAGGGGTTGGTGAGTTTAGATTTTTGCAGAACAGAGGAACAAGTGGCTGACCTATTCACCAAGGCACTCAACAGGGAACCCTTTGAAAGGCTTTGCATGGAGCTAGGTATGACTTCCCTCAACTGAGTACGTGTCCCTCGTATGGATCCCGATTACTAGTGAGAAATATTTGACTTGTGTTTAAGTGCATGATTATGTGAAGTTGCTGGGTTGGTCTCATTCAGTCTCACCTAGGAATATACCTGTGAACATGCACTATATAAGCTGACTGATTGTGTGACTTATGATACACTAACATACGGATGAAAAAGCTTTTGTTTTCCTGCCCAAAAGAACCTTCCGGATGTATTGATCCTACATTACAAGCCTATATGATGGAAGGTATCTACAGCCGTCCCTAGCCTACTGATGAGTCGTATTTATACGACTCGTCGAATCAACTAATCCCATTTATTTTGATACTTTTATATGCGAACATTTACTTTTTAGTATGGTTTTGCATCTCAGGTATTTTGGAAGCTCTATGAGGAAACGCGCATAAAAGATGACATTTCGTGCCAAAAACACCACAATGACAGATCAGACCTTCGGAGGTTCGATGGAGTGCTGGGAATCGAGCATCGATCATAAAAATATGATCTATATACCGATGCGTAGCTGACTCAATTCCCTACAACTCTCTAGTTCACACCGAGAGCAGCCGACGTCATTTAGAAGGTCAAATTCAGAGTCGAAGTCAGAACTAGCGCACAGACGCAGAGAGGTCCACGGACGAAGGCCATTTTATGAACAGTGTCCGCGGAGCTAAAGTGTACATGGTACGCGGCCGACGTCAGCAGAAACAAGATTTGGAAGTTCAGCCCAAAAATCAGACTTGGAAACCCAACTTTTTCTATAAATAAGATGTTTGGGTGAAGGTTTCCAACATCTCATAATTCCATCATTCAGAAGACGGCTCTGGAGGAGTAGACGAAGCTTTCGACGAAGAGAGGAATTTTCTATTGCTTTCATTACAAAAATACTTGTGTTTTTGTTATGGCTATGAGTAGCTAATCTTTTAATTCAGTTTAGGGTTTCGTTCATTGTGACAAACGTTTTGAGACTTTATTCTTAATGCAATTTCTTGTTTCTCTAGTTCTTGTGCTTAATTTCAAGGATTGAATTGTGAAGCTAAGTGGATACTTTCCCGTAAAGCTTAGCCGAACAATTCAGTTCCTATCATTAATACTCGTACGATACTTTCCCGTAAAGACGCGTAGTAACACCTAGATTCGATAATACCTTTCACGGATTATTGGGTTTAGTAGAACTAGAAGTCTAACACCTTTCCCGGGTTAGATTGTGGTGTACCGTCTTTCCCGGGATACTTTGGGTTATCACCTACCCCGGAATAACCACACTTAGAAACTTGAGATTCGATTATTAGTAGTCAATGATAACATGTTACAAAAGAAACCCTAAGCTGAATGCTTTCTCTGATTGAAATCTTCGTTAGTCTTTTCTCTTGTATCTTACAATAATTGCTCACAAAACCCCCTCTTTAATTGTTCACAGTTACAGCTTCAACGCACCAGCTCTCTAGGGTTTGACCCTGCTTGCCGCTACACTAGTTCATATCAGGAAATTATAAATTCAAGTTTGACGCGTCAGACGACGCGCGTCAAATTTTGGCACCGTTGCCGGGGAGCTGCGCTTCGGTGAAGTTGTTTCTTTTTATTTAATTAATTTTTTTCCAGTTTTTTGTGATTCACTATGTCTTCTTATTATAGTGGAGCAGTTTGGGACGACGAAGACGATGCGAAAGATGATGGCAGCGAGGTTAAGTGTTGGATGATTCGACGTCTTCCCAAATTTTGAGGTTCTATTGGAGAAGACCCTGTGACACATGTAAAAACGTGTCACTCCGTCTATTGCCGCATAAAGCCTAAAGAAGAGTCATTAGAGAGTTTAAGCTAAAAATCTTTTTGTTTTCTTTAAATGACTCCGCAAGATCATGGTATTACTCGTCATCTACAGATTGTGAAAGTAATTATAAGGATCTACGAGGCCAATTTCTGAAAAAGTTTTCTCCACCATCCTTTCGTTTTGAAACGCGGGAGAAGATTGCTTCTATTCAGCAATTCCAAGGTGAAACATTATATGAATATTTGATGCGCTTCGAGGACCTTGCAGACAGTTGTGCGCACCATGGATTGACTGATTTCTTTCTTACTGAGAGCTTTCTTGATGGGATGGCTCCAATAGAGCATTGTATGCTTGACGTTTCAGCAAGAGGTTCAGTAATTGATTTAGATATTTACGAAGTCTGGGACCTGATAGAAGATATGGCACAGAGATCGAGACGAGGTCAAATGCACAAAATGAATGATAAGGCGCAGACAGTAGAAGCTGATCCAGTGTATATCGTGCCTGACATCACATGCAACACCTCCATCATGACCTTACCCGCAATAGAGACTCAAGCTTCAGATTAAGAGGATAATTCCACCACTACCAGAGAGCTACACACAAAGAATGAAACAATCATGATCACGGTAATCTCTGAACCACCTCAAATTATACAAAATTTTGATATACCTCTTCCACTTCTTGTGCAGGATAACATCATCGAAAATGATCATAAAGAGCCAGAAGAAGAAGAAGAAGAAGAAGAAGATGATGATGATGATGATGAGAATGAATTCAACCGAATAGTGCCAGCCACATACGAGGCGGAAATATGTTCTAGCGAAGAAAACTCCACTCCTTACCTGTGCACAAACTTGATTACTAAAAATTCTGAGGTAAGAGCTAAATTTAATATGGAATTACATATGACTAATATGCCTCTTGTGTAGTACTTGCAGGATGGTGAACCTAAAAAATTACAAGAAAAGGCGTTTGGTTCACTTTACATTGTGGCTGCTAGTATCCCATTGTGTAGGACTAGAAACTGGATCACCAACTACAAACTGTCATTCAAAAACACATTCGTGAGCTGGAAGCATCATAAGGAGAAAAAACAAGCTACGTCTTGCAAGCATGTCTCTACAGTAGTTTCATTCGACCTACCGAGACATGACACATGTGGATGGAAACCAGGATGGATAGACATGAGAGCACCACTCGATGAGGGCTATGAGCAGCACAAAGGAGTAGAGAAGTTTGACCTCACACGACCATGGGATCCTAACTTGTGATTCTAATGAGGTATTGTCGAGCCAACGACGTAAAAAAAACACTCGCAGGGAGGCAGCCCGGCACAATTTTTGTTTTTCCATTTTTTATTTCGTATGTTTGTTTGAGTCTTGAGTCATGTTTTTTATACTATCTTTTGAGAAAGGAGAACGTTTTTATGTAAGAAACAGGTGACATCCCGAGAGGATCGCGGCCCATGCACACTTTACCTGCCGCGCCCAAAAGCCATTTTAAATGGCTAATGTGTTCTTCAGGCGCGGCCATAACCTCTTCTTCAAGCGCGTCCCTCTTGGTTGACCAGCATTGACCATTGACCAGTTTGACCGTTGACTGACTCGTTTGACCAGAATTCTCATCTTCACACGACGAAACGAGGGGAGTACCTGTTCACTTTGATCTCTTCCTTTTCCTATATGTTTGTGTGTCTTGCATTGTTGTGTCTTTGAACTTAAGTCGTACCGTGAGGACACGACTTGGTTCAAAAGTGTGGGGTGGGAGAGTCAGTCAGTTGTGTCAGCATATTTATTCTTCTAACATATGTACTGTGTCAGCACGTTTCTTTTTGTTAAAAATTTTTTGGAAGTATGAAATTTCTCTTTTATTATTGAATATGCAGTATTGAATGTTGATGTTAAATATATGAGCTGATTATATTGTATTTCTGATGGACCATAATTATACGAATCATAAACACAGTTAAACCCACAAAATTAGACTGTTTGTCTATTTAACTTTTGCTTATTAGTTCCGATATTTATCTGCAGGGTATTCTGGAGTCTAGAGAGAAAACACGCTAAGGAGGAGTTTTTAAGCTGAAAATGAAGTACGAGTCATTCCAGGTCACGACCATGCTACACTCAAAATCAGCCTTAACATCCTTCATGGAACCGACTTGGAATCACTCAAATATGCTAGAACAGTCGGCGTTTGGACAAGAACGCAATGCAAAGGCACCGAGCCCGGTAAAGGCCAAACAAGGGCAATTTCAACCGTTTTGGGATTTCGACCATGTTCCAAGCAGAATTTGGCTTAGGTTCCTTCTTGAGATCATCTTAGAATGACATTTTCATTCAGAATACACTCTCCAAAATCCAAGAAGCTCCGGTCAAATTCTGGTCAAACCGATGGCTTTTGAGGAACAAATATCTTCCGATGGCTTTTTGCCATGGGAAGTCACATGGGCGGCTAGCTTGCTCCCCACTCCACTCCATGGATGCTTGCCATGCACTCCTCCTTCTTCCTCCACACATTTCCTCCTCCCTTAGGCTATAAATACATGCTTCCCCTCTCATTTGTAATCCATCCCAAAAATGTGGAGAGCTTCTCTCTCTACAAATTCCAAAATCACAAATCACTTATCTCTCTAGAGTTTGGGCACTAATCTTGTAATCACTTTACTTTGGAATAAAAGCTTGATCCTTGGCGCTTCAACGGTTTTGTAAGTCTTCTCGTATTTATTTTCTGTCTTTCAAAACCCTTGTTTTTTCAAATTCATAGTTATAATGTCCAGTGCCATGAATAGTAGTAGCTAAACTCTTTATTCGGTTGAAGGGGTGTACTTTTATCATACAATATTTTAGACCCTGCACCTAGTGCATCTTTGTGTTCAAAACTTGTTCTATGTGCCATATATTAGGTTAGAACTTCCAAGGTTGAGTGGATGCTTTAACGGGCAAAGCTCTTCCGTGGGGTTCGTGATCATACTCGGGTAAGTGGATGCTTTAACGGGCAAAGCTTATCTGAGGAGTTTGACCTCTCTTAAAAACCATTTGGATAAATCGGAAAAGACAATCCAAATGGATGCACATAAGGCTAAGATACTTCGAAAGGAGGAATTAGTCTAAGTAGAACAAGTGTTTTAAATGGTTTTGCAAGTCTTGTGCTAGAAATAGCCTCGATTCATCTTTGAACACATAGCATGATCATTAGAGGTGTATTCTAAATGATGTCGCAAGTCTTGTGCTAGAAATAGCCTCGATTCATCTGTGAATACATAGTATGATCATTAGAGGTCAATGATAAACAGAATATGATACAAGACCCCTAAAACCGAATCTTTCCTTTAATTGTGATATCACTGTTCCTTTACTTTCAGTTCTCAAAGCACACTTAAACCCAACCCCAATCGCATTTAATTTCTGCATAAGCTTCATTAAAGAACAACTAATCCACACTAACTCTCTTGGGTTCGACCCCTACTTACCACTTGCTACCCAGTAGTGAAGTCGCGAGTAGCGGACTTATAAATTTATTCTTGACGTTTGCACACGACGACTGTGCGTCCGTCAATTTCTCTCGTGAAATTTGAACTATGCTTTTACATGTGAATTCAACCTACTACGTGTCCTTTTGAGTTGAGATAAACAGTGATGTGGAGTTGATAGAAGTGTCATAGAGAGACTTGACGAAGCATTCAAAGGACCGGATTCAAACTATATGGTTATATGGATTTTGTGGAGGCTAGCACTTCGAGATTTTATATTTCAGAGTTAGCTCGGCCACTGCAGCGTTTATGTAGATAGGCGGGACGGGAAAACAGACCGTCCTATCTCTAGTTTGAAGTAATCGGGAAAAAAGGTGAGTGACCCTCATCTTGACTCGCGTCAAAAAGGGCGAGGATGAGAAAGAGCGGGAAGGTATTTCCATATGCTTGCGGGGGATGATTGGACTTCCTTCAAAAGAAAAGAAGAAAAGGACAAGCCATTCACATTAAAGGAGCAAAGCTCAAGACAAATCAGCCACATTGTGAAGTCTTATTCAAGAAAAAAAATAGTGAAGTACATCATTCATACACAAGAGCCAAAGGCCAAAGAAAGTTCACTACATCAAAAGTTGTCCAACAAAGAAATAAAAACTCAAAAAAAAACCTTGAAGCTCGAATGAATCACGTGCAAGAAAAAGCAATGAAGTGTAACCATATAGCTAGAGTTCGGAACATAAAATGCAGATCATGGGTCTAAAAAGGACTATCTCCCACTCATCCGAATTGGTTTGGATTTTAGCTCCAAGGTAACACGTATCAAGTTAATTCCGTGTTAAGCATGATGATTTGAGTAACGATTGAGTTATGCATAAAAAAGCAAGTCTAGACTAGCGACTCATATTCATGTGCATTTATTCAAGACGTCGAAGAACGAGTGTGATGTCTTTTGTTCCTTCTATGACTTAGTTCTTGTTTGGGACGAACAAGTTTAAGTGTGGGGTGGTTTGAGGAGTCATATTTATACGACTCGTCGAATCAATTAATCCCATTTATTTCAACGCTTTATTATGCAAATAGTTACTTTTTAGTGTTATTTTCCGTTTCAGGTGTTTCGGAAGATCTGGAAGAATACACGCTTAAAGACGGCATTTCGGTGCCAAATACATCACATGGAGTTCATGGAGGTCGACTTGAGAGCAAAAGTCAAGACTGTCGAGCAGCCCAAGGGACGCTTCTCCGCGAGGATCGCGGATGCAGGCCATTTTAACTGTGGTGTCCGCGGATGGTAAAATGCACATGACCCGCGACGCTAATATGTGAAGCGCCTGCGGCTGACGTCAGCAAATCAAGATTTGGAAATCTGGCCCAAAACGAAATAAGAAACCCAACTTTCTTATAAATTAGGGTTTCATAGCAAACCATCAGTATCAATTCCCAGCTTTGAAGAGAGACGCTCTGGAGAAGATGAAAGCTTTCAACAAGAGAAAAGAGAATTCACTACTTTCATCATTCAAAATATTTTGTTTTTTATTTCCATGGACATGAGTAGCTAAACCTTTAATTCAGTTTAGGGTTTCGTCTTTGTGACTCATGTTTTGAGACTTTATTCTTAATGCAATTTCTTGTTTCTCTAGTTCTTGTGCTTAATTTCAAGGATTGAATTGTGAAGCTAAGTGGATACTTTCCCGTCAAGCTTAGCCGAACAATTCAGTCCCTATCATTGATACTCGTTGGATACTTTCCCTTAAAGACGAGTTAGTAACACCTAGATTCAATAATACCTTTCCCGGATTATTGGGTTTAGGAGAACTAGAAGTCTAACACCTTTCCCGGGTTAGATTGTGGTGTATTGCCTTTCCCGGGATACTTTGGGTTATCACCTTACCCGGAATAACCAGACTTAGAAACTTGAGATTCGATTATTAGCAGTCAATGATAACATATCACAATAGAAACCCTAAGCTGAATGCTTTCTCTGATTGAAATCTTCGTTAGTCTTTTCTCTTGTGTCTTACAATATTTGCTCACAAAACCCCCCTCTTTAATTGTTCACAGTTACAGCTTCAACGCACCAGCTCTCTAGGGTTTGACCTTACTTGCCACTACACTAGTTCATAGCAGGAAATTATAAATTCAAGTTTGACGCGTCAGACGACGTGCGTCACCTACCCGTGGGGGGACACTCCTATGAGCCCTTTGTTATTTTCCACAAACTGGAGGAGATCCCCACGAGGTACCATCACTTCTACTACCATATATTCTGTTATCTACTTTTGTGTGTTATGCATTATCTCATATCCCTCGGGTAACCCTACCGCATCACACCGTCCCTTGCAAGACCACGGGAATTTGTGAAGGAAATCTGTATCGTGGAAAAGGGACGCGGGATTACGTACTTGAATAACTGTACATAGGAGGTCATTGATGATAGACAGATTCAACAAGGCACTACATGAAACCTTGGCACTATGTAATAAGACAGGTCCATTACTTGAAGGATAAAGAAGATAGCATTAAGAGAGGAGAATCAATGATGGAGATCCTAATTTAAGATTTCGTTGCTCCATTCCTACCTGGTAAGGAATGTTACGTGAATGACACAAATGCACTGCATCTTGCTAAAACAAGCTCACCAAAAGTCGGCAGCTTAACCTGCAGTAATACAACATGTGGATCATGATGACTGATGGACCATAATTATACGAATAAAAAACACAGTAAAACCCACCAAATTAGACTATTTGTCTATCTAACTTCTACTTGTTAGTCCCAATATATTTCTACAGGGTATTTTGGCGCTTAGAGAGAAAACACGCTAAGGAGAGGATTTTACGCTGAAAAGATGTTACGAGTCATTCCAAGGTCAAGATCAGACGCTGAACGAAGAAATATCAAGATCCTGACATTGAATTACTCAAATTAAATTCAACCGAGGAACAACCAAAGTCAGACCGGAGAAAAATTGGATTGATAGTTTTGTGAAAAGACTGCACAAAACTGTCAAAACTCATCCATGGACCAAGTGACCGGCGGCTTTGGTGAAGAAGATGACTCATGGGTGGCTTTCCTCCCCCTCCTCCTCCATGGTGACCGGCGGCTATTGGCAAGGGTGGCCAAAGCCACCTCTCCTCCCCTCCTCCAACCGGCAACCGACGGCTCCTTTGTGAGCCATGGGAATGTGACATGTGGTGGCTCCTCCACCACATCTTCCTCCCCTCCTCCTCCACCCTTGGATGCAAAGCCACATGCCACCATCTCCACCACCCATCTCCTCCCCTTTTGGCTATAAAAGGAGCTCCTCCCCTCCTCATTTGAATCATCCACAAATCCACAAAAATTGTAACTTATCTCTCTAAAACATTTGGTTACTTTGTAAGTTTGGTTTTGGAAATAATACTCCTGTTTGTTCTTGAGTATTATACTGATTGGAAATAATACTCCTGTTTGTTCTTGAGTATTATACTTTAGAGAATACTCCTGTTGGTTCTTGAGTATTCAGTAGGAAATTGGGAATACTCCTTTTGGTTCTTGAGTATTCCACCCCTTTCCCTCTTACTGTTTTCAAAAACCCCCGAGTATTTAGTTATGATGTCCTTTTCCATGGATATTCGTAGCTAAACTCTTCATTCGGTCGAAGGTATTTTCTTGTATTATATAATGTTTTAATTTCTTTTAGTTTCATTTCTTTGTATTCAAAACTTATTCTATGTGCCATTTATAGTCAGAGTTTCCAAGGTTGAGTGGAAGCTGTAACAAGCAAAGCTCTTCCGTGGGAATTCGTGATCATACTCGGTAAGTGGAAGCTGTAACAAGCAAAGCTTATCGAGGAGTTCGACTTATCTAAAACACCACTTGGTCGATCGTAACTGAGAGATCAGGTGGATGCACAAAAGGCTAAGATACTTCGAAAGGAGGAATTAGTCTGAAGTAGAATAAGTGTTGCTTTAAACGATGTTGCAAGTCTTGCGCTACGAAAGGGCCTCAATTCATATTTGAATACTTAGAAAGGTTACTAATGGTTATTAATAAACATGTTATAATACAAGGTACCTGAAAACCGAATACTTTTCCTTGAATTACAAAAACCCCCTTGTATTTACTTTTATAAACTGCTCGATCAACTACAACCATCAACCGCTCATCTACCGGAGGAATCGCAATCACGCATCACCCACTGTAAGTCTTCTTCCCTTAACTCTTTTACTTTTAGTATTTTAATTTCTGTATTTAATTTCTGTATTTACTTTTCCGCATAAAAAACCAAAAAACCAAAAATAGTAGCTTAGTAATTAGTAGTAAGTCCGCAATCGACCTAAAATCACTCACCATACGATCCCCTAAAAGAACAGTTATCCCTCTAATTCCCTTGGGTTCGACCCCTACTTACCACTTACTACCCAGTAGTGTAGTCGCGAGTAGCGGAAAATATAAATTTATTTGCACAGAGAACATTGCAGCTTAACGACAGTGCAGTGGGCTCCGTCAAATTGGCGCCGTTGCCGGGGAATTAGCCATCGGATTAGTTGTTCTTTCCCTCCTATGTCCTCATGACGCAACCCCCTTCATATGCATGGACAACACGACATCTGCCACTGTTCGGAGGTACGGATGGAGAAGACCCAGTACAACACTGCCGAAACTTTCACCACGTCTGCCACCTCATTAAACCTGCAAATGAAATGTTAGAGGAATTTAAGCTTAAATGCTTCAAATTCTCTCTAACTGATTTCGCAACGATCTGGTATTACACGTCAACCGCTAGCAGTGCAGTACTTTTGTGGACCTATGCGTTCCATTTTTGAAAGAATTTTCCCCTCCATCCTTACGACAACAAACCAGTGAGAAGATCATGTGCCTGCAACAATCCCGGGATGAGACCTTGGACGAATACTACACGAGCTATGACACCACCGTCTCAAACTGCCCGCACCATGGATTCACGAAGAAAGTTCTGCTTCAAAGATTTCTTCGTGGGATGAAGGCCGATGATCTGACAAGGATAAACGAAGCAATGAGAAGATCAGCCAGGAACTTAACCATTGCAGACATGTGGTACCTCATAAATGACATGGCCGCAGCTACAAAACGAATACCCGAGGCTGACGGAGAAATGCAGACAGAAAGAGAAGAAACTCCCGAGCCATCAGAAGAAACTCCCGAGCCATCAGAAGACTGGGATATAGAAAGTGTCGGGAGCAACGAGGAAGTGTCAGCAATGGAAGAAGTCCAGAATACCACCGACATGCTGCAAATACCATACCCAGCTATCATCACCCAAGCAGCCGAAACCATCTATGACCAGTTCCTCAAAAACAGACACGACGAGTCAGAACCGAGCCTTAAGATGCAAGCTTCCCGACTTTTCCCCTCGATCAATAGACAAATCGCTGAAAACTATGTGATCCATGAAGAGGCTGAAAAGAGGATGGGAAAAGGGCCTGAGCAGAACAACTCCTCAATGGAGCAAGTTTATGCCATGACTGGACAAGACAGCCCTAAGAAAACCCGGTTCAAGAAGCTAGTGGTCAAAGGTCCCTCACCTTCTCAAAGACGTTGGAAGGAGACATCACCAGAACAACGGGAACTGGACCCAAGCACATCATCTCGCAAGAAATCGGGAAAAGGCAAAGCGAAAACCAACACATGAACGGTGGCAAAATTCGACTTAAGCCACCCATGGGATCCCAACCAGTGATCCAGGAATAAGGTACTGTCGAGCCAACGACGTTAAACAAGTGCACTGGTCGGGAGGTAACCCGACACTATCTTACTTTCCGCACTTTAATTTTCTGTCTTTTATTTTCTGTATTTTACTTTTTCAATAAGTCGCTCTCACCCACTTGGTGCATAGAAGATTTGACTATTCAGGAATCGGACTTGGGTGCAACATTAAGCCAGTCAGGGCTATGCCAAGAGTTCAAGGCCCCAGCCGAACTCCCTCGATTATCCAGCCTCATGCCATGTCATTCGACACAATAAAGGGAGTTCTGTCTTTCCTTTTCCTTTAAGTCATTTCCTTCTCGTATAACATCTGCTTGCATGGCTTTTGAACTAAGTAGTGCTGAAAGGCACGACTTCGTTCAAAAGTGTGGGGTGAGATCCGCATGTGTACATAAATAAAAAACATTTTTCTTTTTTAGTGTATATTTTTGAAAATATGAACTTAAGAATGTGAAAAAGATAGATCTAAAATTCATGCATTTACCTTGTGAAAATTCAACTGTCTAAAAACTTAGAACGTAACTTCTCATTTGTCCCTTTGTGCTGAGATAAACTAAGGATGTGGAGTTGATAGAAATGCCCTAGAGAGGCTTGGCAAGCAATCAAAGGATCGAATCAAACTATACGGTTTTCGAAGTCAGTGGAGGCTGCACTTCGGGTTTCAGTGAAAATTGAAGTCATCTCCGCCATGCAGTGTTTATGCAAAAAAGAAAAAAGGCGAGGACGGGAATCAGACCGTCCTCTCTCTAGTCAAAGTAGCCGAGAAAATAGATGAGCGACCCTCATCTTGACCCGCGCGAAACAACAACGATGAGAGGAGCGGGGAGGTATTTCCATAGGCTTGCGGGCGATGATTGGACCTCCCAAAAAGGCTTGAGAAAATGGACTAGCAAGCCACAAAAAGGCAAAAGCTCAAAGAAGCAAATCAAGAGGCCAAAGGCCCAAAATTGTGAAGGTTTTAACCGAACAAAAAGTGAAGTACTCAAAGAGTCAAAATCAAAGGCCAAAGGTCGATTCACTACAAAAGCAGTCCCTCGCCAAAAGAAAATCAAAGTACTCAAACCAGTGAAACCCGAACCAAATCACGTGCTAGAGAAAGCTACAAGGAAACCATATAGTGCGAGACGGTCCCGAGGTTGTAGTCTAGGAGCCTAAAAAGGGCTATCTCCCGAAACATCCAGAGTAATTTGCATCTCAGCACGGAGGTAAAAGTATCAAGTTTCTTCTATTTATTTATACAGTTCAATTTGGTAATAAGTAAGCAATGCATGAATTAGGATAAATCTAGTACCACAGTCCAATTTTCATATTTCAACAAACTTACTTAGTGTGCCGCCCTTTAATAGCATTGTTCGGGACGAACAACTAAAAGTGTGGGGTAATCTGATGGACCATAATTATACGAATCAAAAACACAGTAAAACCCACCAAATTAGACTGTTTGTCTATCTAACTTCTACTTGTTAGTCCCGATATATTTCTACAGGGTATTTTGGCGCTTAGAGAGAAAACACGCTAAGGAGAGGATTTTACGCTGAAAAGATGTTACGAGTCATTCCAAGGTCAAGATCAGACGCTGAACGAAGAAATACCAAGATCCTGACATTGAATTACTCAAATTAAATTCAACCGAGGAACAACCAAAGTCAGACCGGAGAAAAATTGGATTGATAGTTTTGTGAAAAGACTGCACAAAACTGTCAAAACTCATCCATGGACCAAGTGACCGGCGGCTTTGGTGAAGAAGATGACTCATGGGTGGCTTTTCTCCCCCTCCTCCTCCATGGTGACCGGCGGCTATTGGCAAGAGGTGGCCAAAGCCACCTCTCCTCCCCTCCTCCAACCGGCAACCGGCGGCTCCTTTGTGAGCCATGGGAATGTGACATGTGGTGGCTCCTCCACCGCATCTTCCTCCCCTCCTCCTCCACCCTTGGATGCAAAGCCACATGCCACCATCTCCACCACCCATCTCCTCCCCTTTTGGCTATAAAAGGAGCTCCTCCCTGATGAGACGTATTTATACGACTCATCGAGTCAACAAAACCCACCAAATACGACTTTTGGTCATACGAACATGTGCTTGTTAATGTAGTTTTGCATTTCAGGTAATTTTGGAGCATAAAGAGGAATCACACTTAAAAGAATGCATTTAAGGCAAAAAACAGCGCACTGTCAGATTTGACCTCTAGACCTTCAGCGGAGGGCTGGGAATTCATCATAGATCAGAAAAATATGAGTAATATGCCCACGCGTAGATAGCTAAATTTCCTACAACTCTTCAGTTGACACAAAGAGAAGCCGAGGTCATTTGGGCAGTCCAATCAATAAAATTCAGACTGCATCAGTGCTGACTGCATCACATGGAGCATCAAATATCAGATTTTCACTTTGCTAAAAATGAAACCACATGCCTCCACATGCAAAAGAAGAACACACAAGACAACACATGCACAACCCATCCCTACTCATGCATATATCAATGAAGAACAAAGAATCATGGGCAAAAGTAGCACAAGTGGGAGAAAACAATGGGCAAAGGACACAAGGCATGGGCATCTAACTTAAAGAATGAGAGGAGCCTCTTGCTCATGGCTCTATAAATAGAGAGCCAAGACACACTAAATCATTACCCCTCATCCCTCTCAATCCCTTGTAACACAAGCTTGTAACACTTCTCTACTTGTTGTTATTGATATTGAAAGCTCCAACTTCTCTCTACTCCTTCTTTTGTTACGCACTTTACATTACAAGTTACGCATTTTACTTTCTACTCTACACATTTTTGGGTTGTACCTTCCTTATTCCGATTATGCTCCTTAGCTCTCATATTCATTTCATGAATATGAGTGGCTAAAACCTCCATAATTCGGTTTGGGGTCCCCTAAATGTTGTAGCAAGGCTTTGAGACCTTGAATCTTCATACTATCTTGTATTCATTTGCTAGTTGTGACAATAGATTGGGAATGAGTACCTAGGTTAAACTATTGCTTGGAATGGCAAGGTTTAGCCGTATGGTCTCTTCACAACTATTGAGTTTGTTTTCATTGGAATGTCAAACAAACCTTGCACCTAGTTTAGCATACCTTGGAATGGGGTGTTATTCTTTAGTACACTAGTGATTTGTTCTTGGAATGGAATGAATCATGGAACAAGTGCTTGGAATGGCCTTGTTAGGGTGATCTCTTGGAATGGAGTAACCACACCTATGGATGCAAGATAGATCATTAGAAGGTCAATGATGAGTTGAGCTATAACAAAGGCCCTAGACCGAATTCTATTCTATCAATCACAATCCCTTTGCATTTACTTTCAGTTCTACTTTACAAAACCACTTTCAAAACCCCCCCCCCCCCCAAAACTTGTCTTACTTTACTTCTCCTTTCTCACAGAACAAATAGTAACCATCTAGCTCTCTTGGGTTCGACCCCTACTTGCCGCTCTACTAATTCATAGTGAGCCTAAGGTAGTGGACAATTATAAATTTAGGTTTGATTTGCACACTACGACATTGTGTTTATCAAAATGGCGCCGTTGCCGGGGAGCTACGCACGGTAAAATTTGTTCTTTCTTTTTTCTCGATTTTTGCCTTAATTTCTTTTTTCCTAGCATCTAAAGGATTCTGTCACCAAGACTTACGAGTCTAAGGAGATTGGGTTTTAAGTGAGACCATTTGTGACTTCCCCAATTTCCTGGGAATCCCTTAATTGCTAGCTTTACTTTCGTTTATTTTCAAGTTGCTTGGTTTAATCTTTGGGAGTGATCTTTGTAAACCATGTCTCATCACGGTGAAAACTATGATGATGACAATGATGCGGTTAACAATGACATGAATCATTTCCCCCAAGATGAAAACCCACCCATAGCACTTGAGGATCCGGAAGTACTAGTCCGACAAGGGAATTTGAGAAGGAGGCAAGAAGCCATGGCAAACCGAGGGGGACTTGGTGCCCGAGGTGGTGCAATTCCTAGGCGTCCTTATAGGGCACCTTCACCACCACCTCCACCTCAACGTCGGGCCCGGGAGGAGTACTATGAGTACAATGATCCCCACGAACCTACATTGGCCGAACTCTCAATTCCCCGATTCCGGAATCATTCATGGTGCATATATGAGGATCCTGGCCTCGAGGACATAGCCATAAACTCGGGCGTAGTTCATAACTTGCCCAAGTTTTCGGGTTCTCAAGGAGAGTCAGCGACTACTCATTTGCAACGTTTTCATGGCATTTGCCAAAATCTAAAGCCAACTAGGGTAGACGTAGAGGACTTCAAATTGAAGGCCTTCTACTTCTCACTCGTAGATGGAGAAAATGATTGGTTCCTCTCCTTGCCCTCAGGTAGTATTCACACATGGAGTCAAATGCAAGCCAAGTTTTTGGAGAAATACTACCCGGCGGGCCGGGCTATGCAAGTGAGACGTCAGCTCCAAGAAATAAAGCAAGGACTTAATGAGTCGATGTACGACTATGTGGAGAAGTTCAACCGGTTAGAAAGGAGCTGCTTCAACCTTGGATTATCCGAGAAGATTCTCGTTGAGTACTTGTTGGAAGGATTGAGGCCATTAGACAAAAGACTACTTGATGCCTCGGCTGGAGGCTCAATTATGCACTTACCTTTGAGTGGCATAAGGAAACTGATGGAGGACATGGCCGAGAATGCTAGATACCAAGAAGAGACCTCTCGGACAGAAGAAATGAGCCGAACCAGGAGTGTAGCCAAGGCGGAGGTTCCTTCAGACCGTTTGACGGAGGATGTAAAACAAATGAAAGAGATGATGATCCATTTGATGAGAAGAGAACCGACTAAAGTGAAGCCATGTGAATTTTGTGGGGCTATGGACCACAAAACAGACTCATGCCCTGCTATACAAGAAGAAGACCATGGAGATGTGAATGCCGTGGGTAATTATCAAGGGTACCAAAACCGGTCCGGACCTAGTCGCCCCTATGGACAAGGACCGGCCGGTGAGACTTGGCGCCATGGCATTCCTAAGGACTTCGGTCAACAATCTCACCATCAACAAGCCCCTCCTCAAACTGATCATGATGTCTATAGGCCTCCCCAAAGGCAGTTTCAACAAGACGCACCTTCTCAAAACCGACCGGGCCCGAATTACAATCAAGGCGGTCCAAGCCCGGTGGGACAAAACCGGTCCTTGGAGGATATGATGAAAGAAATGGCCGCAAGCAATGCTCAAATGAATGCCACCATTCAGCAAAATCAAGCCAAGACCGAGGGACGAATAGCCGAGATCGAAAAGCAAATGTCCCAACTTATTGCAACTGTGTCCGAAATGAAGAAGGGGACCGGACGGTTTCCCTCTCAAACTGTTCAAAATCCGAGGGGCAATGTGAGCGTCGTGGCTCTAAGGAGTGGTAAGAAATTGGTTGATGAGTTCGAAGGGCATGAGGAAGGTGAATGTTCAAAGGAAAATGAAGAAGACCGAACCGGGCTTGGTCAGGCGCCTACGGACGAACTTGATCCAACAGACAGACTCAGGCCCTCAGACACATTCCAGGCGCCTGACACGACCAGATTAGCCTCAGCACCCGAGCCCAAGAAGAAGGACTCTCGGATCAGCGCCCCCTTACCCTTTTCCATCCCGGACCGAAACCCGAAAAGATATGTGATGGACAAAGACGTTTGGGAACTTTTCAGCCGAGTTGAGATCAACATCCCCTTATTAGAGGCCATCAAGCAAATTCCGCGATATGCCAAGTTCTTGAAGGAACTATGCACCAACCGAAGGAGGGGGACTTGTGTAGATCAAGAGTTGATGAGTAGAAACGTTTCGGCAGTGATCCAAAGGAAGGTGCCCCCAAAATGTGGTGATCCGGGCACGTACACCATCCCTTGCATTATAGGCAACATCCGGTTCAAAAATTGCATGTTGGATCTAGGAGCCTCGATCAACGTCCTACCTTATTCCATCTATTCTAGCCTTCGGATTGGCCCTCTTGAGCCGGCGGGCCTCACCATTCAATTGGCGGATCGATCTTGCAAGCAACCCGAAGGAAAGATTGAGGACGTTCTAGTCCAAGTTGGAGAGCTAGTTTTCCCGGCGGATTTCTATGTCCTTAAAATGGAGAACTGTGGTCCTAATGATCATGTGCCTATCTTACTCGGTCGGCCTTTCCTCAAGACCTCCAAGATGAAAATTGATTGTGGAAGTGGAATGCTATCTATGGAGGTTGAGGGGGAGGTGTTTAGTTTTGATATCTTTCGGGCAATGAAGCACCCATTGGAGTTCGAGTCCGTGCATGCCTTAGATACCTTGGACGACCTAGTCCAAGAGGCCCAAATAGAGCGAGATGCGGATCCCCTTGAGCTTGTAATCGATCGAGCTTTGTATTCGGCCGAGAGTTCTTATGACTTGGCCGAAGGAAAGGAGAGCGCTCTATACCACTTGAGCGTTTCTAGGCCACTCACACCGAGGTATGAAGTAAACCAAATCAGTCTTTTTAAAACTAACTCTTGTTTACCCTCCATTGTGCAGGCGCCCGAGGTGGAGCTTAAGCCATTACCCACTCACTTGAAGTATGTGTTCTTGGGGGACAATGAGACATTACCGGTCATCATCAAGAGTGGACTTGAGATGGACCAAGAGAGGAGATTGATTGAAGTGTTGTCCCGGCACAAGATGGCGATCGGTTGGACTTTGGGAGATTTGAGAGGTATTAGCCCGGCCGTTTGTATGCACCGGATATTTCTAGAGGATGGGGCTAGACCTTCGAGGGAGCCTCAACGTCGTCTTAATCCTATTATGATGGAGGTAGTCCAAAAGGAGATCCAGAAGTTGCTAGATGCGGATGTGATCTATCCCATTTCGGATAGCCGATGGGTGAGCCCGGTGCATGTCGTTCCTAAGAAGACGGGTATAACAGTTGAGGAGAATGCTGAGGGCAAGATGGTGGCTACAAGGGTCAAGAAAGGGTGGAGGATGTGTATCGATTACCGGAAATTGAATGCAGTCACGAGGAAGGATCACTTCCCTCTCCCCTTCATCGACCAGATGCTAGACCGGTTAGCGGGAAAGCCATATTTTTGCTTCTTGGATGGGTTCTCAGGGTACAACCAGATTCCTATAGCTCCCGAGGACCAAGAGAAGACCACATTCACTTGCCCATTTGGCACGTTTGCCTTTCGGAGGATGTCGTTCGGTTTGTGCAATGCTCCGGGCACATTTCAGAGAGTAGTGACTAGTATCTTCTCGGATATGATTGGAAGCTTTATCGAGGTATTCATGGACGACTTCACAGTTCATGGAGATTCTTTTGATGCTTGTTTGGGGAATTTGAGCACAGTTTTAGAACGTTGCATCTCTATGAACTTGGTGCTCAACTATGAGAAGTGCCACTTCATGGTTACTCACGGTGTTGTTTTGGGACATATCGTCTCAAAAGAGGGAGTGGAGGTCGACAAAGCCAAGATTGATGTGATTATGACTCTGCCCTACCCCTCCACGGTGCGAGACATCAAGTCTTTTCTTGGACATGCCGGTTTTTACCGAAGGTTCATTAAAGACTTTTCTAAGAAGGCGTTGCCCTTATCTACTCTCTTGCAAAAAGATGTCCCTTTTGAGTTCACCGAGGTGTGCAAGGAGGCATTTGATGAGTTGAAGAGAGCTCTCACTAGCACACCTATCATTCGTGCTCCGGATTGGAGCAAGGGATTTGAGATTATGTGCGATGCTAGTGATTATGCGGTGGGAGCGGTCCTTGGGCAAAGAGATGAGAAAAAGCCCGTGGTGATTTACTATGCGTCTAGGACGTTGGATACGGCCCAAAGAAACTACTCCACCACTGAAAAAGAGCTATTAGCTGTGGTATTTGCCTTGGAGAAATTTCGATCTTACTTGCTCGGTACAAAAGTGACTGTCTTTTCGGACCATGCGGCTATTCGGTACTTGATGACCAAGAAGGAAGCCAAGCCGAGGTTGATTAGATGGATCTTGTTATTGCAAGAGTTTGATGTGGAGATCAAGGACAAGAAGGGCATTGAAAACACAGTGGCGGATCACTTAAGCCGACTAGTCCGAGATGAGGAGCCCGAGGCCATAACCGAGACATTTCCTGACGAGCATCTCTTTGCTCTCTCGGCAAAACTTCCATGGTATGCTCCTATTGTCAACTACTTGGTTGGAGGTACATTTCCTCCCTCTTATTCAAAAGCACAATGCATGAAGCTTAAGCATGATTCTAGATTTTATGTGTGGGATGACCCTTACTTGTGGAAAATAGGTGTTGATCAATTGCTTAGAAGGTGCATCCCCGATATTGAGATTGCTTCTGTTGTTAGCTTTTGTCATGAGCATGCTTGTGGTGGACACTTTGGGCCTAGGAGAACCGCTAGGAAGATCCTAGATAGTGGTTTCTTTTGGCCTAGTGTCTTTAGAGATTCATATGAGCGTTGTAGGAAGTGTGATAGATGCCAAAGAGTTGGCAACATTTCGGCTAGAAATGAGATGTCCCAAGTGCCCATCTTGGTTAATGATGTCTTTGACATATGGGGCATCGATTTTATGGGGCCTTTTCCTATCTCGTGTGGATTTGCTTATATCCTTGTTGCGGTGGATTATGTTTCAAAGTGGGTAGAGGCAATAGCTACTAGATGTGATGATGCTAAAACTGTTGTGGATTTTCTTCGAACTAACATCTTTTGTAGGTATGGGTGCCTAAGGCCATCATAAGCGATCAAGGCACACATTTTTGCAATAGGATGATGGCCGCCACTTTGAGACACTATCACGTCCATCATAGGACCTCCACGGCTTACCACCCCCATACAAATGGACAAGCGGAGATCTCCAACCGCGAGATTAAGGGGATTCTTGAGAAGATGGTAAAGCCGACAAGGAAGGATTGGAGCGAAAGGTTGAATGATGCTTTATGGGCATATAGGACGGCCTACAAGACGCCCATTGGGCCCTCTCCCTTTCGGTTGGTCTATGGTAAGGCGTGTCACCTTCCGGTGGAGTTGGAACACAAGGCTTTTTGGGCCTTAAAGCAATGCAATTGGGATCTTGGAGCTGCCGGCCTTGATAGAAAAATGCAGTTGAATGAGCTTGAGGAGTTGCGCCTAGAGGCCTATGAGGGCCAAACCGACTACAAGGCACGCACCAAGCTTTATCATGATAAGTTCATCCTTCGGCGCTCGTTTGAGGTGGGGCAACAAGTCTTGGTTTTCTCTTCACGACTTAGATTGATGCCGGGCAAGTTGCGCTCTAGGTGGACCGGGCCTTTCAAGGTAACTAAAGTGTTCAATCATGGGGCACTTGAGCTAGAGAGCCCGGACGATGGAAGACGGTTCACCATCAACGGGCAAAGGGTTAAGCACTATCATGGAGAGGACAGTCCGCCCGCACAAGAGATTGACCTAACCGAGCCACCCGAACCTCCTTGAAGGAGGTACAGTCGAGCCAACGACGTTAAATAAAGGCGCTCGCCGGGAGGCATCCCGGCATGTTTCAGTATTTTCCTGCATTTCATTTTCTTGCATTTATACTAACCCTCACCTCTTTTATGATTGGAAAGAAATAAGGATGTTTTTGTAGGTCGGGTCCAAGTGCTACGCAATCTGCCGGTTCTGCTACGCATTTTAAGAGAACCGGGCGTGCCAAGGGAGAGCACCGAGCGCATCCGAGACCTTAGGCCCGAGGAACCCAGCGACGGTCCTAGACCGGGACGCACCCAAAGCCGAGGCTCACCTGAGAGACCGAGAACGACCTAGCCCCCCATGAGTTTCCGATACTAGGGGAGTTCCGTTTCACTCTTGTACCTTGTTCTTTCCATTGATTGCGTGCATAGTGTCTTGATTGAGTTGTGCCGTGAGGCCACGGCTCATTTCAAAAGTGTGGGGTGGGGTGTTTAGTAGTTTGTTGTGTCATCACGTCTATTTTCTTGCACATGCATGAGTCAGCACGTTTCCCTTTGAAAATTTTAAAATTTTGGAATAAAATGCTTAGTTTTGTGAATAAAATGCGTAGGAGAAGGGTGTGGAGCTTTCATGATGTGAAATAGATGGATCCTAGTACATGCATTACTCTTATGAAATTAAAATTGTGCGACTAACATGTGAATCTAACTATCTATGTGTCCTTATGAGTTGGGATAAATAGGGATGTGGAGTTGATAGAAATGTCCTAGTGAGACTTGACAAAGCACTCAAGGATCGGGGATTCGAGTTACATGGTTATATGGACTTGTGGAGGCTGCACTTCGAGACTCGTGGTTGTAGTTGACTCCACCATTGCAGCATTTATGCAAGTGGTGGGACGGGAATCAAACCGTCCTATCTCTAGTCTTAGTAGTCGGGAAAATAGATGAGTGACCCTCATCTTGACTCGCACGAAATGACAAGGATGAGAAAGAGCGGGGAGGTATTTCCATATGCTTGAGGGCGATGATTGGACCTCCCAAGAAGGAATGGACAAGAAAATCACAAAGGGGGCAAAACTCAAAAGAAAGAAAAATCATCTCATGTGAAGTTCTAACCGAAGCCAAGTGAAGGATCATCAAAGTCATACAAAGGCCAAAGGCCAAAGTTCACTACAAGTATGTCCAAGAAAAGTATCAAAAGGACTCAACCCTTGAGCTTGAATTCATCACGTGCTAGAAGAAGCAACAAATATAACCATGTAACAAGATCCGAATCCAAGAGTGTAGATCATGGGTCTAAAAAGGACTATCTCCCACTCATCCGAATTGGTTTGCATCTCGACTCAAAGGTACATGTATCAAGTTAATTCCATGTTTTAGCAAATACCTTGAGTAGTGATTGAGAATGCATGGAAAGGGGACGTCTAGACTAGCATTTATCTAGAGTGCCGAGAAGGACTTGTGTGATCAGTTTTTTTCCTCTTTTGGCTAGCCTTGTTCGGGACGAACAAGATTAAGTGTGGGGTGATTTGATGAGACGTATTTATACGACTCATCGAGTCAACAAAACCCACCAAATACGACTTTTGGTCATACGAACATGTGCTTGTTAATGTAGTTTTGCATTTCAGGTAATTTTGGAGCATAAAGAGGAATCACACTTAAAAGAATGCATTTAAGGCAAAAAACAGCGCACTGTCAGATTTGACCTCTGGAACTTCAGCGGAGGGCTGGGAATTCATCATAGATCATAAAAATATGAGTAATATGCCCACGCGTAGATAGCTCAATTTCCTACAACTCTTCAGTTGACACAAAGAGAAGCCGAGGTCATTTGGGCAGTCCAATCAATAAAATTCAGACTGCATCAGTGCTGACTGCATCACATGGAGCATCAAATATCAGATTTTCACTTTGCTAAAAATGAAACCACATGCCTCCACATGCAAAAGAAGAACACACAAGACAACACATGCACAACCCATCCCTACTCATGCATATATCAATGAAGAACAAAGAATCATGGGCAAAAGTAGCACAAGTGGGAGAAAACAATGGGCAAAGGACACAAGGCATGGGCATCTAACTTAAAGAATGAGAGGAGCCTCTTGCTCATGGCTCTATAAATAGAGAGCCAAGCCACACTAAATCATTACCCCTCATCCCTCTCAATCCCTTGTAACACAAGCTTGTAACACTTCTCTACTTGTTGTTATTGATATTGAAAGCTCCAACTTCTCTCTACTCCTTCTTTTGTTACGCACTTTACATTACAAGTTACGCATTTTACTTTCTACTCTACACATTTTTGGGTTGTACCTTCCTTATTCCGATTATGCTCCTTAGCTCTCATATTCATTTCATGAATATGAGTGGCTAAAACCTCCATAATTCGGTTTGGGGTCCCCTAAATGTTGTAGCAAGGCTTTGAGACCTTGAATCTTCATACTATCTTGTATTCATTTGCTAGTTGTGACAATAGATTGGGAATGAGTACCTAGGTTAAACTATTGCTTGGAATGGCAAGGTTTAGCCGTATGGTCTCTTCACAACTATTGAGTTTGTTTTCATTGGAATGTCAAACAAACCTTGCACCTAGTTTAGCATACCTTGGAATGGGGTGTTATTCTTTAGTACACTAGTGATTTGTTCTTGGAATGGAATGAATCATGGAACAAGTGCTTGGAAAGGCCTTGTTAGGGTGATCTCTTGGAATGGAGTAACCACACCTATGGATGCAAGATAGATCAATAGAAGGTCAATGATGAGTTGAGCTATAACAAAGGCCCTAGACCGAATTCTATTCTATCAATCACAATCCCTTTGCATTTACTTTCAGTTCTACTTTACAAAACAACTTTCAAACCCCCCCCCCCCCCCAAAACTTGTCTTACTTTACTTCTCCTTTCTCACAGAACAAATAGTAACCATCTAGCTCTCTTGGGTTCGACCCCTACTTGCCGCTCTACTAATTCATAGTGAGCCTAAGGTAGTGGACAATTATAAATTTAGGTTTGATTTGCACACTACGACATTGTGTTTATCACTCCCCTCCTCATTTGAATCATCCACAAATCCACAAAAATTGTAACTTATCTCTCTAAAACATTTGGTTACTTTGTAAGTTTGGTTTTGGAAATAATACTCTTGTTTGTTCTTGAGTATTATACTAATTGGAAATAATACTCCTGTTTGTTCTTGAGTATTATACTTTAGAGAATACTACTGTTGGTTCTTGAGTATTCAGTAGGAAATTGGGAATACTCCTGTTGGTTCTTGAGTATTCCACCCCTTTCCCTCTTACTGTTTTCAAAAACCCCCGAGTATTTAGTTATGATGTCCTTTTCCATGGATATTCGTAGCTAAACTCTTCATTCGGTCGAAGGTATTTTCTTGTATTATATAATGTTTTAATTTCTTTTAGTTTCATTTCTTTGTATTCAAAACTTATTCTATGTGCCATTTATAGTCAGAGTTTCCAAGGTTGAGTGGAAGCTGTAACAAGCAAAGCTCTTCCGTGGGAATTCGTGATCATACTCGGTAAGTGGAAGCTGTAACAAGCAAAACTTATCGAGGAGTTCGACTTATCTAAAACACCAATTGGTCGATCGTAACTGAGAGATCAGGTGGATGCACAAAAGGCTAAGATACTTCGAAAGGAGGAATTAGTCTGAAGTAGAATAAGTGTTGCTTTAAACGATGTTGCAAGTCTTGCGCTACGAAAGGGCCTCGATTCATCTTTGAATACTTAGAAAGGTTACTAAAGGTTATTAATAAACATGTTATAATACAAGGTACCTGAAAACCGAATACTTTTCCTTGAATTACAAAAAACCCCCATGTATTTACTTTTATAAACTGCTCGATCAACTACAACCATCAACCGCTCATCTACCGGAGGAATCGCAATCACGCATCACCCACTGTAAGTCTTCTTCCCTTAACTCTTTTACTTTTAGTATTTTAATTTCTGTATTTATTTTCTGCATTTACTTTTCCGCATAAAAAACCAAAAAAACCAAAAATAGTAGCATAGTAATTAGTAGTAAGTCCGCAATCGACCTAAAATCACTCACCATACGATCCCCTAAAAGAACAGTTATCCCTCTAATTCCCTTGGGTTCGACCCCTACTTACCACTTACTACCCAGTAGTGTAGTCACGAGTAGCGGAAAAGATAAATTTATTTGCACAGAGAACATTGCACCTTAACGACAGTGCAGTGGGCTCCGTCAATGACCCTATTCAGCTTCACCCTCTCCCGTGCCAAACAAAAAGGTTACAGAGAGAAGGACGAAGTGTACACTCGAAGAGAACAAGGATGTAGTGATGTCAATATTACTAAGGAAGGATAGATTAGATCATCAGTGGAAGAATCTCTCGGAGGGAATCAATACGGAGTATGTTGTTGCTTCATAGATGGATGCACCTCAAAGGGGTGATAAGTTGACTGAGGTTCAGAAGGAGATGCTCCAACTCATATACATGCTCCGGATGACCACTCTAACCCAAGTCAGTTGTGCACGTCGTCATTCCCAAGTCCCCTACCTCTGCTGAAGACGCACTGAGTAACATTTTCGTGGTCAGCCTCTTTTTCACTCCCTAGCTCATCAATCCCATTTCTTGGTACTATTTTTGGTGCTTCTTTATCCGTAGTGTTTCATGTTAGTATGTCATCCTCTTAATTTAGTGAATACATTTTTTTGTTTTGGTGTGCTCTGATGGTTTAATGCTTTTGCCGATTCACTGCTATGCATACTTGTGCACTGACTACACTTGTCAAGATTTTTGATGATGCCAAAAGGGGGAAGATGAGGATATGCTTGCTCTAAGGGGGAACATTTCCTCAGCAATATGCATTGCTAATCTGAGGGGGAACTTCGTATGCCAAAGGTAATATAAAGTGCACTGTTACTTTGTTACTGTCCGGGAGTTTGAAATCTCCGTCATCAAAGATTCATTAGCTTAGAATTAAATTGTGATACTGCTATGAATTGGATTAGTTTTGGGAGTTTGAAATCTCCCTCATCAAAGATTCGTGAGCTGTTGCTTAGTTAAAGCTTAATATTTGCATGTGCTAGTTGCTTATATTATCTCTTGTGAAGAGGTTGTTTGTCATCATCAAAAAGGGGGAATTTGTTGGAGTATGAGCTCCACCTGAATTGATAATGACAAATATTCTGCTGATGTGTTACTTGAGCGTGCAGGTTGATGCAAAGGTACTCTGGAAATAACGTTCCCTCAGTGTGTAACTGGTGGGAGAGAATATCGGTCTAGATATTATGGGAGATCTTGCAGTTCCCAAAGATCTCGTGATCCAGCTAGATGTGGCGTGGATGAAATTGGAATCTCGGATTTGGCACTCCTACAAGTTAGGCAACCGCCATGATGATAATATCACAAAAAGATATGGAATATCTTGGAGTATATTTGGATAAGAGATTCGGTCAATGTTTAAGGAATAAATATTTGACATATCCAGATATTCTTGTTGA
Organism: Rhodiola kirilowii; assembly: GCA_033675215.1. Lineage (NCBI taxonomy): Eukaryota > Viridiplantae > Streptophyta > Magnoliopsida > Saxifragales > Crassulaceae > Rhodiola > Rhodiola kirilowii. The sequence continues at coordinate 28,089,356 of CM066200.1, forward strand.
AGATTTGTTGACAATAGTATGGGATATTCTCAACAAATTAGGAAAGATATTCAGAGATTTTCGGAAGATATTATCCTTGTATATCTAGGGTTTCCTCGTGGAGAAGCCATCTATAAATTGGAAGGTACGACCTCCATTCTGATGCGTTCATTCAGAGGAATTACTGGAGCTAAAGTTTCTAACAAAACTGAAGCTGCTGATTGCTGAAAGAAGGTTGACTCAGCCGAGGCGCACATGTGAGGGAACGGACGTAGCAATCAGACCAGTGAAAGATAGCGACTTGGATTTGTAGTTCGGACGACAATTGAGGTAACTACAACTAAGGTTCGTCTGAAAGGAAGGCGTTACACCCTGGATAGTGGTAGGGTTGTATTACCTCGTTGTCACCAACATCTAATAATACAAGGCGCTTTTCTGAAATCCTTCTGAGAAACTGGAAGGTAGTGATCTTTTGTCGCATAATTGGAAAAATCCTCTTCATAATAATCTTCATGGTGCATGACTTGTTGGTTATAGTGATCCATCCTCGCAAAACAAGATTAACGAAGTTAGCAAGGGATATGAGAGAAAAGGAAGAATATACAAGTATAAGAGAAAGAACAATATTTACAAGAATGGACAAACTAAACAATCTATTAGCACCTAGTTAATTAACCTATCCCCGGCAACGGCGCCATTTGATCGGCTTGTAAATATAGCTAAAATATTCAAATAAGAATTCAAATACTTATGCTAAATCACGGCAATCAAAACATTTGTAATGACTCGGGTGAACCGAGGTCGAACCCAAAAGATAGGTGATTAAACTAATAGTGCTAACAATGGGATTAGTATGTCTAAGGTTGGGGGGATTTTCAATCCAAAAGTGAGATCAAATCTTACTAAATGTGGTTTACTTTCAATTAAAAGATGACTAGGGATCACTTCTCCACCTAGACAATTATTGTGACAATGAAATTAGATACCAATGATGAATTCACATGCACATGTGTAGAATTTAGCTCATGCAACATTTATACTAAGTTCAACTCGCGCTACAACTTAGTACAAAGGGGGTTACATCTCGCATAGCACCTCACACTCGCGCTCTATTGGCACTATAGAACATGAATGTCTAGCCTCACACTCGCGCTTTATTGACTAGATAAACATGATCTTATTAAGTTCAAGCCATTCTCATTAGGTTAGAGAGTTATCTAACTAACTCAAAAGCTCTAATGCTTCTTCATTTAGTTCATTGAAGTCATGATGATCAACGTGAGCTACATCAAACATGATATCAAGCAAAGTTCCCATTGAGGACATGTCACAAACACCTTATGGGCAACTCTAAACATTAAGTTCAAATGAAGAAGATTCATGTGCAAACTCATTCATCATTAGCACCAATTGTATTCACAACGTCACAAACATGTCTAGGGGATCCATAATCCCCAACCAAGGTCACTACTCACTCATAGTGAGTTTACAAACAAAATCAATAAAAGTGCAAACAACCATATGAAAGTGGAGTTTAGAACTTCAAAACCAATATGGAGATTCAAGATGTTGTTAAAGCTCTTCCTTCTCTCTAAAATCCCAGATTTCCTCCAAAAACTGCTCCACAAACCCAGAAAATCGGCCCCCCTAAAGTCCTCTCCCAAAAACCCTAAAAATCTGCTTTTTTATAGCCATCCGCGAAAGCATGCGTTCGCATGCTTTCGGCCATGCGTTCGCATGGTATCCTGAGGACTGGGAAGTTGAAAGAATGCGAGCGCAAGGGATTCTTATGCGTCGGCTCCGGCTTGTGCGTTCGCATGAAATTAACTGTGCGAACGCATGGTCTCTTTCTGGCTCTTTTCCGCAGTCTTAACGTCCGAATTAGGTCTTGATGTCAACTGAAGAGTTGTATCCCTTTGAGTTACCTTTCCAACAAGCTAAATATCAGCCAAATCGGACATCGGAAACGCCCTGGACGTCCAAAATACTCCGTCAAGGTCAGGCCTCGCGTGCGAACGCATGAGATTTTCATGCGACTGGAAATATTTGTGCGTTCGCACAAGTCCATTCTTGCGATTGCACAAAGCTGTTTGGCAATTTTAACCTCCGAATTTGGTCTCGGCGTCAACTAGAGAGTTGTAGTCCTCCGAGTTAGCTTTTCAACAAGTTTTGAATCGACCAAATCGGACACCAATTGTGATCTGTACGTCCAAAATACTCTGGTAAGGTCGGGTTGTCTCGTATTGCCCGAAAGTCCAAATTTTGCTCCGAAATGCTCGGTTTTGCTCCAAAATGCTACTCACTTGTGTTCTCAGCTTAAACTCTGTAATTTGCCTGAAATGAACCATAAAGCATCAAATAGCAAGTGAAATCGTAATAAAATGATCGAAACAATAAGCATAGAGGTCGCCTAAAAAGCATATATTTTAGCGCTATCAAATCACCCCACACTTAACGTTTGATCGTCCCGAGCAAACTAATCATAGAGATCAACAACAATAATGCATTTCATCATTCAGTTCAAAGAAAAACTCCATATGGTCACGAAAGCTAACTAAAAATACTAAGAAACAAATACTACTTCTGATAAACCACTTTCGTAGGTGACACGAGTGCATTTAGCGAATGCACCAAGCCTTTAAACCCCTAGGCTACCCTAGTGGAGGAGTTGTAGTCTCCTGAGAGTTTTCAGACACGGGAATACTCACAAATCCCACAAAGAGAACAATCATCCAAATAGGCATTTTTAGTTCACAATTGTCAAAGAAATAGGCAAGGTGTTTTTCATGAAGTTCATAATGTATTCAACTAGATATGTGCATTTCAATCGCTACATGAGTCCTCTTCGAATCCTTGTGGAAATTCATGAATTAGGACATTCAAGCAAATCAAAGCAAAGACTAATAAATCTTTAATCAAGGATTATAGTCATTTTCTATATTAGTGACTTCAAGAAAACAATCTAATAGTCGCAAAGAAATCTTGTTGGATCACTCACAAATGCTAGCAAGGAGGCTAGTCCATTGGCTTGTGAGCTTCGAACTCATTCTCAAGCCTAGGACGCAAAGGTCACTTAGTCATAAGAGAAGAGGAGTTCCAACATTACAGTTTTTGTATATACTTGCAAGTCATATCATGCCTAAGTATAAAAGAATACGAGGTTCGTCCCTTAGTGAATTCTTGCTAGGAAGTATCAATTGTCTCATTGGTTTTCATGCTAGAGAATGGCGGAATAGCCGATTGTCAAGTCTAAGTGCTTCTTATTTTCTTTTTCTTTTTTTCTTTCAAATGGCCTTTGGCCTACAAATGCTTTCGAGGGGGACTTTTCTTCCTAACCCCGGCATTTGTATATTTTGATCAAAACTTCTCTTGTACTTTGAGAAAGTTTTTAGTCGGGGCTTTGCCCTCTTTTGACCATAAGAATGAAGCATTTTTTTTGTTGGGGCCTATTTTTTGCCCTCTTTTGACCTCACACTTAGAACATTGACAAAGGGCTAAGTGTTAAAAATGGAGCATGACAAACCAACAAGACAAATCCACAAGATAAACAAGGTCACTAAGGTCACCTAAAGGCAATCATGGCATGCAAGGGTTTTTTAAAAATTATATTTTTTTGGTTTTGTGCTTTTAAAGATTAACTCTTCAGTCTCAACGAGAAAAAACTTAGAATAAAGGATAAAGAAGTGCTAGTAGATGCTTTGATCCTCAAGAATGAAAGTCAACAATCCAATCCATTAGTCATCTAAAGGATCAATCAAGTGAAATCATGCACGACTAGTTGAATTAGGAATGAGGTTTTTTGAAAATGTAGCCTTGCCTAGACTTTTTGTTTTCATTAATAATTTGAAATTTTTGGATGAATTGTGCGGTAGTGTGAATGTTTTCCCTTAAACATGCAAGTTGATTGGATTCCACACATGAGAGCACGTCAAGCAAGCAAAAACATCTCATGAAGTTAAAACATGTCAAAACGTAGGCCACCCCACACTTAGCAATTTCTTAGTCCCTAAGCAATGAATAGAGTGAAAAGCAGAAAGAGAGTTAAGAGAAACTTCTCTCGTTTGGAGGTAGCCCTTTCATATTGGGAGATGTTGCCCTGCGCTTCTAGTTGAACTTGCTCCAAAGATCCGAGTGATGATTCCCCTTCTTCTTCCTTAAGATACGAAACTAAAAATGAGAATGTTAAGCACACGAGGTAGGGAAATCATCATTGTAAACATGTCATGATCATGCAAGTCAACTCAAACTTTTATCACAAGACCGCATTAGAAGGGCATGCGAACGCATGCTTTGGTTTGTGCGAACGCACAAATGTGGGCAGTGGCATGAAATTAGCGTGCGAACGCATGGAATCTATGCGAGCACAACGAAATGAGGAAAAGGCATATGATGCGAACGCATGGATTGGACTATGCGAACGCATGGAGTTACGGACAAAATTTCTAAGCCAATCTCAAATCGTACATCAACACTCATGCACAAAAACTCAAGACCCCACACTTATGTCCTATCAAGGCATCAAGTTAACCAAGCGCATGTTAAGAAATCATCAAATATAGGCATTCACACATGCATAGTTCATATCCTCAAATTCTTGCACGAAACAAATATAAATCCAATCAAAATAGATATACTTAAAGATCGGGAGAGAAAACACTCACAAGCCTAGTTTAACGTATTGGCTAAGACGGAGCCGATTCTCCTCTTAGGAGATAAGAAGCACACTTGAGGAGTCTTTTGCTAAGATCCCTCCTCAAGCGGGGCCTTGCACTTGATCGTGTCAAACCACCTTCAAATCCCATTTGAATTTCCTCCCATCAAGCCTACAATGGACTTTCCTTTGGGAGCATGACCCCTTCAATTATGAAAATCCCTTAAAAATTAAGTGGCCATGGGAGCTTTTTCCGAATAATCTTGGAAAATATACCAAGAAGCTCCAAAACTTATCTCGAGACTTCGTAGTGAAGAAGGGGTCTTCATAACTTGTCTCGAGAATGATGGGCATCCCTTCCTTGAGTTTATCAATGACGTCCATGGGTGCCCACTCCTCAATATCCCTCATTGAACTTGTGTCTTCTTGCATGCGAGAATGCCCTTTAGCTTGGTCCATGTAAACCTCAACAAAGTCTTCATATCCTTGGAGAATTTTAGTCTCTATACGCCCTTCTTCCATCTTATCCTCATCAAGGAATTGGGATTCACATTTAGGCTCTTCTATATCGGGAGGGAGGAGTTCTTCTTCATCAATAAAAGTCATTTCCTCTATGCAAGAGGCATCATCCTTGAAGAATTCCTCGTCGGAGAGCCAAGGCATTGATGGAATGGTGAGCTCTTGTGTGTTTTCGTCCAATTGATCTTGAGATATGCTAGTAGTGAAGGATGCTTCACTCTTGCATCTCACCTCGTCTTCGTCACAAGATTCACCATCCCTTTGGTTGTAATGAGTTACGGTGCCGACTCTCCAAAATTCATGTTCCCTTTCTTGATCCCATTCTTCTCTTAAGGCATTAGATTCAAGGACTTCTTCTTCTTCGAAGACCTTCTCTTCCTCACCCAAGTTCTTAAAGTCAATTGCTTGTTGTGCCATTTCAGCTAGAAGCTTATCCATGCGAGCATCCATCTCCTTTTGGGTTGCTAGGTATGTGGCAAACATGGCTTCTATATTGGAGGGCTCATTTGATGGTTGAGAAGGTTGAGGGTATGGAGGGTAGGAGTGTTCTACTTCAAAGCGTTGGCCATCATTCCAATTTGGAGTGTAATAACTTGTCGGATAGCCATGCTCCTGATAATAAGAATTTATGTGCTCTTCCTCTTGATAGTATCCCTCATTAGAATAGACTTGTTGGTTATGGTTGTACATCCAATAGTCTTCACAATGGGCATTTGGTTGATCATCTTCATATCCATCCTAATCATCTTCGTACTTCCCTTTGTCAATCAAAGCATTAACCATACTTATCATGCTATCCACTTTCTTGTCCAAATCACTAACTTGATCTTTTGCCGCATAATTGGAAAAATCCTCTTCATAATAATCTTCATGGTGCATGACTTGTTGGTTATAGTGATCCATCCTCGCAAAACAAGATTAACGAAGTTAGCAAGGGATATGAGAGAAAAGGAAGAATATACAAGTATAAGAGAAAAAAAAATATTTACAAGAATGGACAAACTAAACAATCTATTAGCACCTAGTTAATTAACCTATCCCCGGCAACGGCGCCATTTGATCGGCTTGTAAATATAGCTAAAATATTCAAATAAGAATTCAAATACTTATGCTAAATCACGGCAATCAAAACATTTGTAATGACTCGGGTGAACTGAGGTCGAACCCAAAAGATAGGTGATTAAACTAATAGTGCTAACAATGGGATTAGTATGTCTAAGGTTGGGGGGGATTTTCAATCCAAAAGTGAGATCAAATCTTACTAAATGTAGTTTACTTTCAATTAAAAGATGACTAGGGATCACTTCTCCACCTAGACAATTATTGTGACAATGAAATTAGATACCAATGATGAATTCACATGCACATGTGTAGAATTTAGCTCATGCAACATTTATACTAAGTTCAACTCGCGCTACAACTTAGTACAAAGGGGGTTACATCTCGCATAGCACCTCACACTCGCGCTCTATTGGCACTATAGAACATGAATGTCTAGCCTCACACTCGCGCTTTATTGACTAGATAAACATGATCTTATTAAGTTCAAGCCATTCTCATTAGGTTAGAGAGTTATCTAACTAACTCAAAAGCTCTAATGCTTCTTCATTTAGTTCATTGAAGTCATGATGATCAACGTGAGCTACATCAAACATGATATCAAGCAAAGTTCCCATTGAGGACATGTCACAAACACCTTATGGGCAACTCTAAACATTAAGTTCAAATTAGCATCAATTGTATTCACAACGTCACAAACATGTCTAGGGGATCCATAATCCCCAACCAAGGTCACTACTCACTCATAGTGAGTTTACAAACAAAATCAATAAAAGTGCAAACAACCATATGAAAGTGGAGTTTAGAACTTCAAAACCAATATGGAGATTCAAGATGTTGTTGAAGCTCTTCCTTCTCTCTAAAATCCCAGATTTCCTCCAAAAACTGCTCCACAAACCCAGAAAATTGGCCCCCCTAAAGTCCTCTCCCAAAAACCCTAAAAATATGCTTTTTTATAGCCATCCGCGAAAGCATGCGTTCGCATGCTTTCGGCCATGCGTTCGCATGGTCTCCTGAGGACTGGGAAGTTGAAAGAATGCGAGCGCAAGGGATTCTTATGCGTCGGCTCCAGCTTGTGCGTTCGCATGAAATTAACTGTGCGAACGCATGGTCTCTTTCTGGCTCTTTTCCGCAGTCTTAACGTCCCAATTAGGTCTTGACGTCAACTGAAGAGTTGTATCCCTTTGAGTTACCTTTCCAACAAGCTAAATATCAGCCAAATCGGACATCGGAAACGCCCTGGACGTCCAAAACACTCCGGCAAGGTCAGGCCTCGCGTGCGAACGCATGAGATTTTCATGCGACTGGAAATATTTGTGCGTTCGCACAAGTCCATTCTTACGAACGCACAAAGCTGTTTGGCAATCTTAACCTCCGAATTTGGTCTCAGCGTCAACTAGAGAGTTGTAGCCCTCTGAGTTAGCTTTTCAACAAGCTTTGAATCGACCAAATCGGACACCAATTGTGATCTGTACGTCCAAAATACTCTGGTAAGGTCGGGTTGTCTCGTATTGCCCGAAAGTCCAAATTTTGCTCCGAAATGCTCGGTTTTGCTCCAAAATGCTACTCACTTGTGTTCTCAGCTTAAACTCTGTAATTTGCCTGAAATGAACCACAAAGCATCAAATAGCAAGTGAAATCGTAATAAAATGATCGAAACAATAAGCATAGAGGTCGCCTAAAAAGCATATATTTTAGCGCTATCATGGCCAGTCCACTATTTCTCAGGATTTGTGTGAATCAAGTAATGACAGCCCTTTTACAGATATTCCAGCACAAGATACTAATGTTCGTAGATCCACAAGAGTCCCTCAACCTTCAATGTTATTGAAGGATTTTGTATGTGGTTCTTTCACTACCAAGTATCCTATTTCCCATTTTGTCAATTACACTAAATGCTCTCCTCTACATCAACACTATGCTTTACAAATTTCTAGCCTACCAGAACCTACATCTTACACTCAAGCTTGTAAGAATCCTCTATGGCAGGCTACTATGGGAAAGGAGCTTCATGCTCTCCAAGCAAATGACACTTGGACTTTCACTTCTTTACCTCCTGGCAACAATCTAGTGAGCAGTAAATGGCTTTTCGAATTAAAAGGCACTCAGATGATTCTATTGAACGTTATAAAGCACGCTTAGTTGCCCGAGGTTTTACACAGGAAGAGGGACTGGATTATAACGAAACATTTGCACCATTTGTCAAAATGTCAACTGTGCGTATGGTTATTGCATTGGCAGCATCTAAAGACTAGCCATTATTTCAACTCGACGTTGATAAGATCTTTCTTCATGGGAATTTAGAAGAGGAAGTTTACATGACTCTACCTCCTGGCTTTTATAAGAAAGAGAAGCAAATGGGAATGGTTTGCAAACTAAATAAGAGCCTTTATGGTCTAAACCAAGCTCCTCGCCAATGGTTTAGTAAATTTAGTGATGCATTACTCTCCTATAGTTTTTCCCAAAGTCCCAATGATCATTCTTTATTTACATTGCAAGGGTTTTTCCCAAAGTCCCAATGATCTTTCTTTATTTAGTGATGCATTACTCTCTTGGTTTATGTTGATGATATTGTGATTACTGGGACCTCTACACCTCTCGTTACTTCAGTTAAGGCATTCATTCACTCAGAATTTCGCATCAAGGATCTTGGCCTACTCAAGTATCTTCTAGGCATTGAGGTAGCTCGTTCCTCAGCTGGTTTATTCATTAATCAATGCAAGTATGCCCTAGATTTACTATCTGAAGTTGGATTACTTGGTTGCGAACCCAGCTTTACCCCAACGGATATCAAACAAAAATTGGCTTTTCTACTGCACAAAAACTGGATGATCCTACTGCATATCGGAAACTAGTAGGGAAACTTGTTTACCTCAATGTCACTTGCCCAGATATCGCCTTCTCAGTTCACATTCTTAGCCAGGTTCTTATTGTTCTTACGATTGAACATCTTTAGGCTGCTCATCGTGTTCTTCGCTACATCAAATCTGCCCCTGCTCAAGGGCTCTTTTATCCAGCTCGTGCTAATCTTATATTGGAAGGTTTTTGTGACGCTGATTGGGCGTCCTGCACTGTCTCTCGGTGGTCCACATCGGGTTATTGCATAAAGCTTGGGCCTTCATTGATTTCTTGGCAAACCAAAAAACAAACAGTCGTCTCTCGTTCATCGGCTGAATCGGAGTATCGTGCAATGGCTCACACATGTTTTGAACTTGTTTGAATCGTGGATGTCTTAAAGGATCTTCGATTTCCTATTCCCACTCCAATTCGACTGTATTGTGACAACAGGGCGGCTAACCACATTGCTCGAAATCTGGTCTTCCACGAGCGGACGAAACATATAGAAATCGATTGCCATGTGGTTCCTCAGCATTTCTCCAGTGGCTTTATTGCTCCCCAGTTCCTTGGTTCATCTGAACAACCGGCTGATCTTTTCACTAAAGCTCTCCCCGCAGATCTGCTCCGGCGTCTCTCCGACAAGCTCGACATTTCAATTTTTTTGCACGCCAAACTTGAGGGGGGGGGGGGGGGGTATTAGGGGATACATGTAAAACCTAGCATACATAGAGGACCAAAATGTAATAAAGCACTTTTGTGCCAATTATAAATAGAAAATGGAGACGCCCCTCAGCGAATGCTGAGAATCTTTCCGCCAAAATATCTCTTCAATCTGCTCATTCTGATCTTCACTCCGATCATCTCAAATCCATCAGGCAACCTCATGATCTCCTCCGCCTGTGGATTCTCATGAACTATAATCACACTCGTTGGTGCATAAATTCTTTATTTCTTTGTGTACAATTTTCTAAAAAGTCGATACCCCGCGCATCGATTTATTAAAAAACAAGACAACAGGGAATAGTTCAAACATAAATGAGAGGTATTTTGTAAAATTAGAAACTCAAACAAAGAGCAATCTGAGAAGAAAAAAAACTTCTTCGAGCCATCTATGCTTCCCTTTCATTAGTGCAAGTTTCCGTCAGTTTTCTAGGGAATGTAGCTATTTTAGAAAATGAATTTGAAAATTGAATACACGGGAAAATGAAATTCGAATTTTGATTAAATTAGAAATTTTCTCCGTTTCCAACAACTATATTTTCTTTATTTGTATCAAACACTTAATATCATTTAAAAAAAACAACAAAAATTATAGTAATAATAACGGTTCACAAATACAACGGTCTAGTTTCGTAAGACTATATAAGCTTAGGAAAATAATTTCATCACCTACACTTGCTTTTCTGGTTCGCATAAAATAAAATACAAACTGAAGGAGAATTGGATCCATCTCAGGCCACAGCTGACTTGTCTCTCCATCTCATCGTCCATCTCCATCTCACAATTCCTTCTCCCTAACCCCCTCAACCGGATCGTTCCCTTTTCGTCGATTTTGGAACCTGATCGGCCACATTTTATGCTCCGGATTCAGCCGCCCAGTTTTCATCCGTCAGGTACAACATTCGTATCCGCGTTCTAATTTTTCGAAAAATTATTGCAAAATTTGCGGCTTCCGGGTCGTACTGGGTCATTCTTAAATATTTTTTTCAATGATTAGGGTTAGAATGTTGGATTGAATTGTTTTCAGGTGAAAGTTTGCATTTTGAAAATGCGGACAAAAATGAATTGTGGGGTTTTGAAATTGGTGTAAAAGTTCATAGTTCATACCTTGGCCAGATTTGATGATTGTGTTGGTGTGATGGGGTCTGGTTCATGTCTTGAAAGATAATTTGAATATATTGACAGATGGATTTATAGGTGTTGAATGAATGTATTTATTGATAGATTGTATCAGCGCGATCAACGGGCTAAACTTTGAATTTATCGTCGGTGCTGAAGCCATGTATAAAATGGATAAAAGAAGGCACTCGTCGAGTTTCAGGCCCAGCATACACACCAGAAGGGCGAACATAACTGTGAAATTTCAGGATTCGTACGACTTTATAGTGGAAGGTAACGTTGATGATGTCAATGTCTTGAACGAGGTCAGGGAGAGGGTGAGGCAGCAGTCTTGGGTTTGGTGGGCCTTGGAAGCCAGCAAAGGCGCTAATTGGTACTTGGAACCTCACATTCCGTCTATAACTCAAGTGATTAAGCTTAAGTCTTCACTTAGGTTTTCGACTATAGTTAATGCGGTCACTTTAAAGAGGCTGATCAGGAAGGGAGTTCCGCCTAACTTAAGACCCAAGGTATGGTTTTCTTTGTCCGGAGCAGCTAAGAAGAAGGATATGGTTCCAGAGAGTTATTATAGTGACTTGACCAAGGCTGTTGAGGGTAAGGTCACACCTGCCACCAAGCAAATTGATCATGTAAGTTATTTTGATGAGCCAGGTTTTATATTACTCCAATCACAATGAAACTATTGCTGCAAATGCATTCAAACAGTGTCTTTAGCCTCTACTAAATTTCGTTCCATTTGTAATTAAAATGTTAGCTGACGTTTTATGCATAGGACCTCCCACGAACATTCCCTGGCCATCCGTGGCTGGACACTTCGGAGGGTCATGCAGCTCTTAGACGTGTGCTTGTTGGGTACTCCTTCCGTGATTCTGAAGTTGGTTATTGTCAGGTGGGCTTATCTTTTTCCTGCTGACACAGATCTCTTGCATATAGTCTTTCTTTCGATAACTGAAGCCATGCCTGGTGCTCCAGGGCTTGAATTTTGTAGCAGCAATACTGTTACTTGTAATGAAAACCGAAGAAGATGCTTTCTGGATGCTCGCTGTTCTCCTGGAAGATGTTTTGGTCAGTGATTGCTACTCACATAATTTAACAGGGTGCCATGTTGAACAACGAGTCTTTAAAGATCTCCTGGCAAAGAAATGTCCAAGGTGTCTCTTCAACCTTTATACCTGAGAACTTTTATTGTTTTTTTTATTCTATGAAGCCAACATTGTTAACTTGTTAGTAATGAAATGTACAGAATCGCAACTCATTTGGAAGACTTAGAGTTTGATGTATCTTTAGTGGCTACCGAGTGGTTCTTATGTCTCTTCTCAAAAAGTTTGCCCTCTGAGGTACTCTTTATCCGATACTGAATTTGCTTCTGTTAGCCTCGGTTTTGTTCATTGTATTCATTTTGTTATTATTAATTTCAGCTTTTACTGTCCTTGCATTTATTTATTGCAGACAACTATGCGGGTTTGGGATGTCTTATTTTTCGAGGGGGCACAAGTGTTACTTCATGTTGCTTTGGCCATCTTTATGGTAAGTTCCTTCCATGACGCCACACGCAATTTTATTCACTTAGGACATAAAGAATGCATTCGCTCGATCTATCATTTCATTGCAGATGAAGGAGGACGAGTTGCTTCTAGCTCATCATGCTGGGGATGTAGTTAAAATACTACAGAAAACAACCCACCATCTATTCGACCCTGAAGACTTGCTTAGTGTAAGACTAAACATTCTTATCTCAATATTCGCATAATAAAATTATCAACTTCCGGCGAAGCTAACGAAATTCATGCAGGTGGCTTTTGACAAAATGGGGTCCATGACAACCAACACCATCACCAAGCAAAGGAAGAAGCAGGAGCCAGCAGTGATGGCAGCACTGGACCAGAGAATACGACGACTCAACTCTGTGAAAGTGCCGACGACCATTAACCCATGTGGCCAGAGCACTTGTACTAATGTTAACATATGCGAAAAGTGATTCCTTAGGGTCTCCGAAACAGAAAAGAGAAGGGACAGATTGGAGAGACGGAAGAAGAAAGTGCAAAGCCAATATGTCTATAGATGTAGCAACTGTACATGTGTATTTGAACTTGCAATTTGTAATTGGTAAACAAGCACCTCAAGAGACGACAACATCCTTGCAAATCGAAAAATCGTTCCCTTCAAATTTTGTAATTGATTTCCCTAGAGATTGAACAGACTTGAAGTTACCTGGTGGCAGAAACACAGGAAGAGAGACTCGTCCTCCTAATCAAATGATGGGATCATTTTTTACCCCGCTCACGCTTAATATTGGACATTTAAGCCCTAAAAGGTGATAATGGCTCAACTTTGAGTTATTTTCCTTTTTGCCCTAGTTTGAAACTTGAATTTCACTTTTATCGGAATTTTTTTATTTTTGCCATGTTTTGAAACTCAAATCTCGATTTTACCATGTTTTAAACTCAAATATCGATTTTGCACTGTTTTTAATAAAATCGGTTTGGGAGAACCCGGTTTGGCTCATTTTTGATAAAAACCAGTTTTGGGGAACCCGGTTTCGTTGAAAATCAACTAAACCGGTTTGCTGACTGTGCACATGCGTTGCATTATTTGGTCCTACGTGGACCGAAAGAAATATAATTATGGCCACGTGTCAGTCAAACCGGTTTGGCGGAAACCGGTTTCATGCGGAATAAAATTAGGGTTTCTTTTCTTTTAATAAAACCGATTTTCTTTAGTCAACAACAATTATTTTAAAATATTCACCCAATTCAACAATTCAACAAATTATCTTCAACATAAATATTTTAACTAATTTAGCACTCAATTCAACACACACATTTCAACTAATTAACACCCAATTCAACAATTCAATACAAATGATTCGACTAATTACCACCCAATTCAACTAATTACCATCTAATTAGAAAAGAATCAGCGGAGGAGAAAAGAAAAGAAACCCTAATTTTATTTCGCATGAAACCGGTTTTACACGTGGTCATATTTACATTTATTTGGGTTCACGTAGGACCAAATAATGACACGCAGGTGCACAGTCAGCAAACCGGTTTCCCCCAACCGGTTTCATTGAAAATCAACCAAACCAATTTGGGAGAAACTAGTTTTTATCAAAAATGAGCCAAACCGGGTTCTCCCAAACCGTTTTTATTAAAAACAGGTTTGATATTTGAGTTTAAAATAGGGCAAAATCGAGATTTGAGTTTCAAAATAGGGCAAAAATAAAAAAAACTCCTTTTATCGTGCTTGAAACTCGAATTTCAGTTTTGCCCTATTTTTAAAAAGATCGGGTTGGGAGGAAATGATTTTGTCCATTTTTTGGTCAAAACCAGTTTCTCACGAACCAGTCTGATTGATTTTCAACCAAACTGTTTTGATAAGTAAGCGAATGTGTGGCAGATATTGGTCCTACGTGGACCAAATGATATGCGTTTGTCGACCATGTATCAAACCGATTTGGCAGAAATCGGTCTCATTTAAATGAAATCGGTTTTCCAGGAACCGGTCTCATTTAAATCAAACCGGTTTTCTTTCTCTCTTCTCCCCCATTGACTCTCTTCTCCACCTACGTGACTCGACCTCCGACTGCGAATGGAAAAAGTGACTCCAATTTTCCCTACGGCGACTCGACCTCTGACTCAGATTCATCAAACCGCTTCACTACAAACTGTATTATAAATTATGTTGTTTGCTTGCGAATTGACTACTGAATTGTTGATTATGTTTGTGTTGAATTGTTTGATTCCCAAGAAATGTCCATTTTACAACTTTTGAATTTACGGATGTTTATTTGTCGATTGTAGGTCTAGCATCAATGAGACCATCATCTTCACGGGTCACATCATCCACTTCCAGGAATGTCCCATCTCAATTCACTTTGAATCCCAATATGGATGAGGACGACATAATTAATCCTGGTCCTCTTGATGAGTCTGTCCTTACTCGGCAGGGTAGTCGCCGTACTCAGGGAATTTGGAATAATCAGGCAAGTTTATCTTTAGATTAAACTTAAGTTTCTAATGTGTCATTTTGCATGTAATTTGTTACTAATGTTGATATTTTTTCTCTTGTGGCAAATGGATCGAAAAGTGAAGGCCCAAGAACCGCTTAAGTTAAGCATAATACCATGGAGGAGCCCGATAATCACATAAAGCAGTATATCGTCAATGGTGGTTTCTGCCCTTGGAGTCTTATGTGCAGTGTGAAGTCTAATCCGACGCTGATGACTGCACTAGTGGAGAGATGGAGGCATGAACCCCATACTTTCCATTTTAATGGAGGAGAGGCTACCATAACGCTGCAGGATGTGATGCTTCTTACTGGTCTACCTATAGGAGGAGCGCCTGTAATGGGGCACTCGCATTTGAACTGGTAGCCGATTTGCATGAGACTGCTTGGTCATTACCCTGATTGCCATAAGAACTTATCGGTGCTCGCGAAGAGAACAAGGTTCAATAATTTTTTTTGGATAAGGGTTCAATAATAATAATATGTCGAGGATCCCTGCTGATGCAAATGAGGAGATGTTGAGGAGACAGTCCGGGTGGTATCAGGTTATCCCATCGCCGATGATAGCATGTTCAGACGAGAATCATGGTATGGATAGGAAGTTCAAAGTGGATTGGAATGTGCAACACAACCGTTACATTCAAATATGGTATAATCGATTCCAGAGTTTAGTCGACGAAGAGGCCAATGATAATAGTGACATTGTGTCCCTCGAGTATCTTGCTTGGTACGCCATCATCATTCGTCGACTGGTCCAGCCCAGGATAGAGGAGGCGGTGGATGTGAATGTGGAGGAAGCGGTGGACGCGAAGGACGACCAACCTCAGCAGCCTTGGCAGCATCAGCAGACCCACTAATACCGTCTCGATGGACATCTTGTACTAGAGAATGTAAGTTTTATTATAACTTAAACTCTATTTCGTAGTACAATATCTGTTTTACAATTGGGTGACTAACAAATTGAATGTGTTTAAGCACATTAGTCTATTGTGCACGAAAAACTGCTAACGGTTTCAGTCACTACAAGGAATATTATTCACGCTAATACTTTCATGACATTTTCCACCTCGCATATGAGACATCGGAGAATATGGATGAAGCGGGTGTTGTAGCTGAAGACCCTGACACCATTGCATTTGACGTTTATATATTTACACTTATATTTATAATTTTTTATTCTTAATTGTGCAATTAGTAATTAATGTTTCATATAAATGCAGGCCAAGCCGAAGAGGCTGAAGAAGAGAATTATGGTAATTTGAATATCGACTCTTACCTAGACGATCGTTATTGTCCATCCAGCTCTTCACAATCTCGCACTACAGATCATACTCGTCAATCCAGTTCTTCACGACCTCGATCGCACAGAAAGGCTCGCAACCGTGGAGAGCCCCATCATTAAGCCCTCTAGGCGTTGCAGCAGGGCGACCCTATAATATTTTGAGTGTTTATTTACTATGGATTCGCTATGGATTTAATATGGACATATTATGTATTGATTTTTATTCTATTTTGAAGCCATTTATTATGGGTCTATCTTTTCTTACAACGGTACACAAGATACACTTATAAAACAACAACGCTGAAGATAATACTTTAAACTAAAAAGCAACAACGGTTTCCAGATTAGTGCAAGTAATTGAAAAACAACAACACAATAGAGACTACATGAAATTGGAAAACAATAACAGGAAATAGAACACACAACAACACACCGATAGTTCAGCAAGAATCTCGAGTTGGGCACGCATGCTTGTTTTGGCCAACTTCAAGGCAGACGGTGCAACGTTGGATTTGTGACGGCTGACTTGAAGTAGACGCTCCACGACTGTTTGATTCCCCGAAATGCCTCTGGTCCATATCGTTCCGTCTTCTCCTTGATGGGTTTCTAACAACTTAGTTATGTTTAAATTTGGGATTCGGAACATGTACTGGTAGTGGTGGGCAAAAATCGGTCCGAATTTAAAAACTGCCCGCACCGCACCACAAAAGTATGTTTGGTTAATCGCACCGCTTTTAGAAAAAACAAGTTTGTTAAAAACTACACCGCAACCAAATAAAGCGGTGCGGAAGCGATTCTTTATCTCAGACCACCCGTTTTAAACCGCACCGCACCGCATATATAATT
Organism: Rhodiola kirilowii; assembly: GCA_033675215.1. Lineage (NCBI taxonomy): Eukaryota > Viridiplantae > Streptophyta > Magnoliopsida > Saxifragales > Crassulaceae > Rhodiola > Rhodiola kirilowii. The sequence goes on from CM066200.1 coordinate 28,106,377, forward strand.
AAATCATTCAAAATTATTACATATAAAAACAAAAACAAATAATAATTTCAAGCCCAATGAGTCTGTTTATGAAGCTAAGAAAATAGAAGGATGTTGTTGAGATTAAGGATAAAGTAGACAAGTACTTCAATGAACCATCTGAAATCGCTTCAAACAAGAATTTCAATCTTTGGATTGGTGGAAGGAAAATGCATCAAGGTATCCTATTCTATCTAAAAATTCCAAGGACATATTTGCAGTTCCAGCTTCTACAATTGCTTCAGAATCAGCTTTCAGTCTTGGATCAAGGGTGGTGGGTCCATTTAGAGCTACATTAACTCCTAAGATGGTTGAGGGGTTGGTTTGTCTAAATGGCTGGCTTAAGGGTGGATCATTTTCCATGTATAGAGAGCCTACGAAAACAGAACTAGAACTCTATGCGGAGCTTGAAAACTTAGAATCAGAAACAAGTTCAAGAAAGCCATGAATGATGAGGTAATATTTCTATGTATTGTCAAGTTCATTTTTTTAATCATCTGTCATAGTGTTTGACTTTATGTTTGCTTCAGGGTTATTGCCTCGTTTGCCCCTTTTTAAAACTCAAATAACTCGTTTGCCCCCTTTCAAACTCAAATAACCGGATTGCCCCTTTTCTTTATATTCTCGGTTTATAATAAACCGGTAATATTGTTTTTGAACATTCTCGGTTTATTATAAACTGGTAATAATATTTTTGATTTTTTGAAAAATTTGATTAAACACCCATCTTCGACCACTATATTTATGAGCTTAACCTTTGAATTTCATTTTCGAGTAAACATGAAAGTTATAGAACATTCAATTAGCTTTCTAACCATATAAAGAACATCTTAAACGGACACCGGATGGCGCCTCTATGAGCTTACGAATGTTAGCTCGGACCCCCTCGGTTTCGGCTAATTTCGATCGATCGAAATTTGTCGAAACCGAGAGGGTCCGAGCTAACATTCGGAAGCTCATAGAGGCGTCATCCGGTATCCGTTTAAGATGTTCTTTATATGGTTAGAAAGATAATTGAATGTTCTATAACTTTCATGTTTACTCGAAAATGAAATTCAAAGGGTAAGCTGATAAAAATAGTGACCAAAGATGGATGATCGATCAAAATTAGCCGAAACCGAGGGGGTCCGAGCTAACATTCGGAAGCTCATAGAGGCGTCATCCGGTGTCAGTTTAAGATGTTCTTTATATGGTTAGAAAGCTAATTGAATGTTCTATAACTTTCATGTTTACTTAAAAATGAAATTCAAAGGGTAAGCTGATAAAAATAGTGACCAAAGATGGATGATCGATCAAAATTAGCCGAAACCGAGGGGGTCCGAGCTAACATTCGGAAGCTCATAGAGGCGTCATCCGGTATCCGTTTAAGATGTTCTTTATATGGTTAGAAAGCTAATTGAATGTTCTATAACCTTCATGTTTACTCGAAAATGAAATTCAAAGGTTAAGCTCATAAATATAGTGATCAAAGATGGGTGTTTAATCAAATTTTTCAAAAAACTGAAAATATTATTACTGGTTTATAATAAACCGAGAATGTTCAAAAACAATATTACCGGTTTATTATAAACCGAGAATGTGCAAAATTGATATTACCAGTATATAGTAAGCCGAGAATTTAACAAAAAGGGGCAATCCAGTTGTTTGAGTTTGAAAGGGGGCAAACGAGTTATTTGAGTTTCAAAAAGGGGCAAACTGGGCAATAACCCTTTGCTTCATTGCATCTGGTGGTACATATTTCACTTATATATTTAACTTGAGTGAAACTAGTATTTTACAGTAAGTAATCATCAGATTACTAGTACATGTTGTTGGTTTTACTTGTTACTATTTTGCAAAGCTAATGTATTTCACGTATTACTATTTTGTAGAGCTGGTGTATTTCACTTCTTACTATTCCTGTAATGAAGAAGCAAAGGAAGTCCTGTAGTTAAATTATACCCAGAGCGTATTCAGCTTGTGATGTGTTGTATTTGACTATATGTGTGTGAGTCCTGTAATTAAGGTATGTGTTGTTTCATTTGGGTCGGGCACAGTACAGTATCTGGGGTTCCTTTTCCCTTTTTTTAATGTAAACTTTGAAAATCGGTTTTTAAACCAAATCGCACCGCACTAAATAAAGTGGTGCGGTTCATATTTGGTTTTAACTTTTCTAATGCGGTTTGCGGTTTGAAAAATTTACAAACCAGTTAATTATGTGGTGCGGTTGCGGGTTTACCCTTAAACGGCACCGAACCGCACCGCGCCTACCCCTATGTACTAGTCCATGGTAAGGCCTCCATAAATTCTCATGATACAAAGGATTGAAATTACACTGCCAAGTGTCGTAGTGTGCTTGTAGCGTGTACTCGTAAGCCACATAATCAGAATAATCCACCCAGTCATATTTGCACGCCGCCATTGCATGACTACAAGGGAAGTGTAGCAATGTCCATTTCCCATAGGAACATGTTCTCGTCTCCAGCCTAACTGTGTATGACTTACCCTTCAGCCTAGTAACAACCTGGTACACTCCTCTCCCGAGATCATAGGGCGACATATGGTGGTAAACTGTCCTAGCACGAAGTTCGTCCCACCTCATATGAATTTTCGGAGGAAATTGAGATCCGTAACCATCGTAGGGAGTCTGTTGACACTTCACAAAATAAGCTGAAGTTTGCTTAAACATGAACATCACCAATGAAGAAATTGGCAAATCATGACCGTCTTTTAAAACATAATTAAAGTATTTGTGGTCATCGAGCCCCATTTAAACCCACCGATGTCGAATGTCTGTGACCATAACTCTACATCCATGTCTTCCAACCATCGGTGGACCTCTGGTTTGTCGTGCTACAGGTCCAACAATTCAGCATATTCAATCTTGAACTTAAGCTCCTTCCTCTGATAAGCCACGCTTCCAAAATTTTCTTTCAAGAATAAATCCTTCACCTTCTCCATGAAGTTGCTTTGCAAGTGACGAACACATACACGATGGTGGGCATACGGAGGCGACCATTCGGGTTCATGCACGACTGATAGAATTCAGGCGTGTCGGTCTGAAATGATGCACAACCCTTTGTGCGCAGCCACACCTCCCTGAATATAAGAAATGAACCATTTCCAGCTTGAGCTGTTCTCGCTCTCCACCACTACATAGCAGTAAATGATTATTGTCTTCCAAACCAATAACGACCAACAACTGGGATATCCATTTCCCATACATATGTGTGTCGTCGATTGACAACACGGGATAATAATGCTTAAATGCATTAATAGGTTCACCAAATTTTCAGAATACATGATTAACCTCCCAAGCATCACTATCGAGTGGTTTTCTATCCCACTTCACAAATGTCTATGGACTGGAATCCACCAAAGCCTGCATCAAGTGTGGTAGCTTTTCAAATGAGTCATCCCACTCCGAACAATTTAACAAGCGCCAGCTGCTTTGCTTCCCACGCCTTCAGGTATGATATTGTATACCCATAGTCCTTTCTAATTTTAGCACGTATCTCCCGCGTACTGAACTGCAAGTCCTCACTCATCGCCTCCTTGATCTCATCAGCTATGTATTTTTTATTCAGGTGTTTGTTAGTCTTGGAAATAGAGTCATGCTGGCATATGTGGTCATATGGGTTCTTCTGGACCACCCAGTAATTTGTTCTGTGAGTAAGTGCAATGCAAACATGCCACAAACAAACATCTCTAACATGTAGACATTCAAAAATCATTAAAGTAGGGTCAATCTTTTACCCTGTATTCTACACGTTCAGAATGGAGTACTTCCGCACGACATAGATAGCCACTTCTTTTTCACGAAAGCTTTGACCAACTGCAATTGATGGAGGTTGAGGGTGGATTGTTTGTAGATTCTCATTGAAGGGTTGAAAAGTTTTCCAGACTGAGATATCATCAAAATTTGGATGATGTCAAGTGTATAGAGGTTCCATAAATTCGAGAGCTGAATCTTCAGCAACGAGCATCTTCAGTTCTTTCATTTCATCATGGTCGTATTCGTCGATCACTAGATTATCCAGGGTCGCCAGTGTAGACATAAACATCGGATCGTCATCTGAATCACCATTATAGACATTTGCCATATTAGGAAGCTTAGAAATGGAGAGTATTGAATTGGTTATGCTCTAAGATGGTCGAACTACCTCTGGTTTTATATAAAAATGAAACCGGTTTGGACGGAAATGGTTTTACGTAAAACTGGTTTCCCCGCAAGTGGTATTAGAGCTGGTCTGGTCGGAAAAGCCAGGAACACTTCCAATCGCATCCATCCGAAAAGCCTCCAACTGGGTCTGAAAAGCATGGAACATGTCTAGTCCCATCCATTTGAAAGCCTACAATTGAGGCTGAAAAGCCTGGAACGCGTCTAGTCCCATCCGAACCAGACCTCTAAAGCTCTGACAAGCAAAAATAGTGGAATCGATTCATGGAGAACCGGTCTTACTAATTTTTAAATGAGATCGGTTCCTGCCAAACACTATTTGATACGTGGCCGACAAACGCATATCGTTTGGTCCGCTTAGGACCAATATCTGCCACGAATGCGCTTACTCATCAAACTGGTTTTCTCTAAACCGTTTTAATTAGAAATCAACCAAACTGGTTCGTGAGAAACCGATTTTGATCGAAAATGGACAAAATCGTTTCCTCCCATACTGGTCTTTTTTTTAAAAGGGAAAAATTGAGATTCGAGTTTTAAACAGTAAAAGTAAAATTCGAGTTTCAAACTAGGGCAAAAAAGAAAATAACTCCTAAATTCTTTGGAATACTTTTGTTGATAATGTGTTTTAACTAAGAGTTCGTAGTGTACTTTCTCCTTAGTTGAGGGACTCTCTTGTAACCTATCTATACAACATTCTTGTTGTTCTTTCAATCTAATTTGAAATTGGGGATTTCTCCGCCAAAATATCTCTAGGTCTTATCCCATTGATTCTAGCATGTTGCCCTTCGATTCACGACGCCTGCTGTTTCTCAAATGATGGTCGGAAAAGTGGGAAAAAAACTGGTAACCTTAAATCTGGTCATGAAGCCTTCAACTTTTTAGCTCCGGTGATTCTCCTTGGTGATAATCGGCTATACCCCCATCAAGCCATCAGCATCAGCACCAACAAATTCTTTTCGCATGATCTTAAATCCGCTTCCAATACCAAACTGAACAATCCTTGAACCCAAAGGACAGGATCTCGATTTTATCAACGTAGCAAACATCCACCTCCTACATTCCCATTGGGAAAAGCTTGAATTTTCATCATCTAGATTAACCCAATTTAGGGTTCAACACATTCTGCTTAAAACCGAAAAGACTATGGACCCGATTTTTAGGGGTTGGATTTGGGGTGTTGGGAGATTAGATTAGATTGGGGTGTGTTGGATGAGATTATGGTGTGTTAGGTGAGATTGAGTTGTGTTGGGTGATGTTAGATTAGATTGTATTAGATTAAGTGAGTGGAGAGTAGATTAAGTGAGTGGCCCTACATAAAAAATAATATTATAAAAATGTTAGATTAGGTGAGTGGAGAGTAGATTAGGTGAGTGGAGAGTAGATTAAATGAGTGGAGATTATAAAAAGAAAATATATTTTATAATAAATATATTAGGTGAGTAGAGAATAGATTAGATGAGTGGAGATTAGATTAGATTAGATTAGGTTGTGTTGGGGGAGATTGAGTGACATTGGGATGTGTTAGGTGAGACTGGATGAGATTGAGTGAACTTGGGTGAGAATAGAGAGTGAGAGTGGGTCGGATTGAACCAATCCCTAAAGAACAGGCCGAATGTCTTCTCTCTCGAACTCTTCGACTGAGTCTCAACAAAAAACCCTAATTTTCTCTCTTTAGAAACCCATTCCGCCATCCTATACTTTCTCACTTTCTCACTAAACATAGCAAATTTAAGTCAGCGGAGGTGATTATCAGGCGGCTTTTTTGAACTATGGTAGGGCCTGTTCTTTAGGGATTGGGTCAATCCGACCCAATCTCACCCAACACAATCCAATCTCACCCAATCTCACTCAACACACCCCAATCTCACCCAATCTTATCCAATCTCACCCAACACAACTAATCTAATCTAATCTTCACTCACCTAATCTACTCTCCACTCACATATATCTAATATTTTTATAATATTATTTATAAACTAGGACCCACTCACCTAAACTACCCTCCAGTCACATAATCTAAATATCTAATAATTTTATAATATTATTTTTAATGTAGGACCCACTCACTTAATTTACTCTCCACTCGCCTAATCTAATATAATCTAATCCAATCTCACCCAACACACCCCAATCTCACCCAACACAGTCTAATCTAATCTCCCAACACCCCAAATCCAATCCCTAAAGAACAGGCCCGTAATGTCGATTTGCAGCCCAAGTTTTTTGACTGTTTGGTGTATTCTTAGACTATTCACAATGGGGTTATTGAATAAAAAATTCAATTGCTGAAATCTTGCAATGGTGAGTTGAAAATGACTGTTTAATACATTTGGATTAATTTGTGTTGAATTCTTTCAACAGGTTGAATAATGAAGCTGATGGGACAAGTTTGACACGTGGCGGCATATCACAGGTGGGAGCAGGAGAGTGTGCTACACTCAAAGGACAAGGAGAGTGAAGCAAGAAATGAAATCATATCTGACACATGGCAAGTTCTGATTGGCTGGTGGGATTTTTTATTTTTATCCTCATTCCAATTATTTGGGGTCAATTATTGCATAGTAAAATAATTTTTTTTTTAAATTTTTTTATACCAAAATTCAACATTTTTTGTACTCTATAAATAGAGACTTGTTTCATTTGATTTGGACACACAATAAAACGTCATTTTCTCATATTATTAGTCTATTATCCTTCCCTAAACTCTTTTTTCAAGTTTTTTTCAACTTCTTTCAAAAAATATTGAAAGATAAATTATTTAGTGTCAATTAATTTTATTTAATTATAATCAATAATTGTTATTATTATGTAATCACAAAAATAAAAATATAAAAATAAATAAGAATATGAAATAAAAGTGGTGGAGAAGGGTGTTGAATTTTATTAAACAAAACCATTGTAGAGTGTAAAAAATGAATGGTTGTTGAATGATTAGGTGGAAGAGAGAGAAAATGACGTGGTGCGTTGGGAAGTTAAAAAGTAGGGTGTTGAATGTTGAAATCATTGTGGATAGTATTATAGAGCATAATGTGTTTAATTCACTTTTCAAGACTTTGTGCTCATTTAAAGAAGTTCACGAGTGCATCAACTGATACATTTTTCGGAATGAAGGAGTATGGATTCTTGTCGAACGTGGAATCATGTTAATGCTTGTTCGAGCTCCATGTGATTAAAATGAAGCAGCCAGGAATGGCTTTGTGGTTTTACGGCGAGATGAGGGAATTGCAGGATTTCGTCGAACATTTATACGTTTAATATGGTTGTGTTCATTTTGTCAGCTTGTTGAGTTTGGATAGGGCAATTGAGGTTCTAGACGTGATGGGGTTTAAGCAATCGGATGTGTCGTATGGGACTTGGTGATGGAGGAAGGGTGAAGGGAGAAAGGGGGGAGAAGAGAATATAGGAGAAGGAAGATAATTGTTATTGAATTCTTGTCTGACACATTACAGAGCTAGTGCCTTTATACTGAAATCATACTGGAAATATTCTGGTTTTTAGTGCCTTGACGTCCGCGCCTGCGTAACTAACTCTGCAGCACAAATTTGTTATAGCAGGGATCCTTCGGGAAGGTTCTCGTGGCCTTGTTCCTCTGCGCGGCACCACAGGCGAGTCCATTGTGCCCTCGCCATGCACACCCTCTCCGGCACGTGCTTGGTGATTCCCATCATTACCACCCCCATCGGAAAAAACCATGTCCTCATGGTGGAAGGTAGGAAAGTCTTTCTGGAGTTCGTCTTTGAATTCCCAAGTCGCCTCAGAGTCGGGGTGGTCTTGCCATTTGACGAGCCATTGAATCTTCCAGCCATTTGGGACTTGTACCTTGCGGGTGCGGATGACTGTGTCCGGAATCAAGGTGGGCCGGAGGTCCTCCAGCTGGGTGGGAAAACGTTGGGTAACTATTGATGGATCGCCTACGAAGCGGCGCAGCAGGGCGATGTGAAAGACATCATGGACGCGAGCCATGGGTGGCAGTTTTAGGCGGTAAGCAACAGGGCCGATTTGTTCTGAAATCTCAAAGGGCCCATAAAAACGGCGTGCCAGTTTGTTGGTGCCGCGGCTTCGGAGTGTGTTCTGTCTATAAGGCTGGAGACGAACCCATACGAAGTCCCCCACAGCGAAGCATTTGTCTTGACGTTTGGCATTGGCTTGTAGTTACATGCGCTGCTGGGCTCTGTGCAGATTGCCCTTGAGGTCTTGGAGTAGTTGTGTTCGTTTGTGCACCAGGTCCTCTACTGCTGGGAGTGATGTGTTGCTGGTAATATGGTCCAGAAGTGTTGGTGGTTGTCTCCCATATACCACTTCATAGGGTGTTTGTCCAATTGCAGAGTGTAAGGAAGTGTTATACACGTATTCTGCCCAAGGAAGGAAATTGACCCAGTCCTTTTGGTTGTCAGTGATAAAGCAGCGAAGGTAATCTTCGAGACTTCGGTTCACCACCTCGGTTTGTCCATCACTTTGAGGGTGGTATGTTGTGGAGTAGGCTAAGAGGGTGCCTTGTTGACGGAACAATTCCTTCCAGAATTTGCTTTAAAATATGGGGTCGCGGTCGGAAACAATGGTGCTAGGGAAGCCATGAAGTCGGATGATATCCCGGATGAAGATATGCGCAACTTCAGCAGCTGAACACCCACCTTTGAGGGGTGAAAAATGAGCATATTTTGAGAGTCGATCCACAACCACCATGATAGAAGTCTTACCTGCGGACGGTGGGAGATGAGTAATAAAGTCCATTGAGATGTCATTCCATATCTTGTCGGGAATTGGGAGGGGTACAAGCAAGCCTTGCGGGCCTGAGTTTGGGGCTTTTACCTGCTAGCAGACGTCACAGCGTTTGACATAAAAGAGGACGTCTTGGCGAAGTCCCTCCTAATGGAAGTTGGCACTGATACGGGCTAGCGTACGCTGAATCCCCGGGTGACCACTTGATGTGGTATTATGGAACTCGTACAAGATAAGTTCCTTTAGTGTTGTGTCATTTGGAACTCGAAGCTTTCCCTTGAAAAGAACCAACTCATCCCTTATCGACCACTCTGTATGCGAGTCCGGCTGGTCGGTGATGGACTTGATCAAAGCTTGCCCAGCTGAGTCAGTGGAATAGTAATGTCGAAGAGCTCTCAAGATACCAAATTCAGGTTTACTGGTAGCCAAGGTGACCATGCAGGATGGCTGGGCTATGGCATCGGTCTCATGCAGTCTTGATAATGCGTCAGCGGCAGCATTCTATTTTCCCGGGCGATACCGTACCTCAAAGTCATAGCCGAGTAACTTAACCACCCAATGTTGTTGCTCGGGCGTGTGGACGGTTTGGCATAGGATGGTTTTGAGTGGCTGATGATCAGTTTCAACAATGAATCTTTGGCCAAGAAGGTACTGGCGCCACTTCTGAACTGCCCAAACCAGCGCGCAAAGTTCTCGGTTGTAAGCCGACGAGTTTTGGAGGCGGTTGCTGAGTTGTTTGCTGAAGTAAGAGATCGGACGTCCTCCGTGTGCAAGGACCGCACCTACACCCGTGCCAGATGCATCAGTATGCACATGAAATGGAATGCTGAAATTGGGTAAGGTCAATACAGGCGTGGTGGACAGCGTAGTGCATAGGTTGTTGAAAGCTTGGGTGGCTTCCGTGGTCCAAACATAAGCATCCTTGCGGAGGAGGCTTGTTAAAGAGGCAGCGATGGAAGCATAGTGATGGACGAAACGTCTGTAGTAACCAGTTAGGCCAAGGAAGCCTCTCAATTGCTTGATGTTTGTGGGTTGTTGCCACTGTTTAATGGCCAAAATCTTTTCAGGGTCGACTGCCACTCCCTCTCGACTAATGACATGTCCCAAGTACGTAAGAGTTTCCCTGGCCACATCACATTTACAAGGCTTAGCGTAAAATGAATGTGAACTCAAGGTAGAGAGTACCTCACGGAGGTGGCTCAGGTGCTCGGCCGGAGTTGTGCTGTAAACCAAAATGTCGTCAAAGAATACGAGGACACATCGCCGTAAGAGTGGCTTGAAGATGGTGTTCATTTCAGCTTGGAAACTAGCCGGTGCATTAGTGAGGCCAAACGGCATCACAAGGAATTCATAGTGGCCTTCGTGTGTCCGGAAAGCCGTCTTGAAAACATCTGCCTCATTCATGCGTAATTGGTGATAGCCAGCACGAAGATCAAGTTTGGTTAAGAGTGTTGCACCATGCAACTCGTCGAGTAGTTCATTTACGGTTGGAATGGGAAACTTGTCCTTGACGGTAATAGCATTGAGGGCGCGATAGTCCACACAAAAGCACCACGACCCGTCCTTCTTTTTACGAGTAGAACCGGTGATGAGAATGGGCTGCGACTTGGCCGGATGATGCCATCTTTCAGCATGGTTTGGATCATCGTCTCAATCTACATTTTCTGATAATGTGGGTACCTGTAAGGGCGCACATTAACTGGATTAGTACCTGCGATAAGTGGGATGGAATGGTCGGTAGCCCTCACGGGTGGCAAGCCGCAAGGCGGAAGAAAAACTTCCTTGAAGGTAGATAGCAGTGCCGTGAGATTTTGCAGGAACTCTGGTTCTAGCCGGTCGGGCAGGGTGATCTCAGGGACACTGGACGAACTGGTACTTGGTGTGTCATGAGACCACGTAGTGAATAGCTGCAAGAAGTACAAGGCTCCTTGTTGGTTGGCCACCTTCTGAATTTGGAATGCTGATGATTGTGACACTTGCAGCTGGTTTTTAAGGCCGAATAAAGTAATGGTGTGGTCGTCACGTTGGAGGCTCATCCACATGTTGCGGTAGCAGAACGTTGTTGGCCCAACGTCGGCGAGCCATTGAGCGCCGAGGACAAGGTCAGCACTAAATACGGGCAGTAGATGGAGGTCGACTGAAAATAGTGTTTTATTGATGGAGATGGGAACCTCCCGGCACACGCCCTCACACTTCATCTCGTCGCCATTCCCCACCGTGACACTTAGGTGAGTGGCTGGTTCAATGGCCATCTTGAGGAAGCGCGCCACTCTGGTCTGGACAAAGTTGTGGGTGGATCCGCTGTCCACCAACACAAGCATAGGTTGGCCATAGATGACTGCATGGAAGCGGAGTGTGGATGGGGCAGTCCGACCCTGAAGTGCGTGGAAGGTGATGCATGGTGCCGGGTCATGGTGAGGTTCTGCTGTGGGTGGTTCAGGTTGCTCATGGTTGGTGGGTGATTCGAACTCCACAAGTTCGAAGCCTTCTGTGTCGACTGGCTCTTCCATTAGTAGGCACTGGAAACGTGGCCGACAACGATGGCCGGGGAGGAACTTGTCGTCACAGTTAAAACAGAGTCCCTTTTCACGCCGTGCCGCCATCTCTGTTGGTGTTAATCGTTTGATAGGTGGTGGTGTATGGGTTGAGCGAGGTTGATCGAGGTGGATCGGAAGGGTGTTGAGACGGAGGTCGTGTGTAGGGTTGCCTGGGAGTAAAGCGACGGAGAGCCTGGAGCTTGTCATCCGCAACTCGTGCCATATCCATTGATGTCTCCACGTCGGGAGGTCGCAGCATGACCAGCTCATGACGGATGTCTGGTTTCAGACCAGCCATAAAGCGAGTAAGCAGGTTGTGGCCGACTAGCCGAGGTGCGCTTGCAGACAGTTTCTCAAAGTTGGTGATGTAAGCCTGGGGTGAGGAGGTCTGGACGAGTTGATTGATGGCTAACTCGGCGTCATAGTACTCACTTGGCCCAAGGCGGCGTTTGAAGTCCCGAGCCAGTTGCTCCCATGTGGAGATTTGCCTCGTGGTTGATTTCCACTGAAACCAAAGTAAAGCGTCTCCGGCCAGGAATAGAGGTGCAGACTCAAGCATTTGATCTGGGTTGCAGTTGTGAATGGAGAAGTAACGGTTGATTTGGAATAACCATCCGACGACACCGTCGCCATTGAAGATTAGAACCTCCATGCGGGGCGTGCGTAGTGGTCGTTGGGTCATGTCGCCTAAGGTGTATGCGTGGTGTTCAGATGATGGGTCATTGCTCACGCCGGAGTGGCCATAGGCAGCGGTTGGAGGAGTGTCGAGCAACGGCGGTTGAGGTGGGTTTTGAAATATGGGTTGCTTGCCAGCATGATGATCGGGTTTGTCTGAGCCGATAACTGCATGTCTTCCACCGTTTTGGTAAGGCGTTCAATGGCGGTGATAACATGGTCCATGTCGGCGGAGCGCTTTTCCTCCATGACTGTCAGGCGGTTGTTCACGTCTTCCATGCCAGAGTTCAGGCTAGCTATAGCCTCTGCGTGGGTGGGCATGGTGCAATGAAAGCACCAATTGATGAGGAAGGGTGAAGGGAGAAAGGGGGGAGAAGAGAATATAGGAGAAGGAAGATAATTGTTATTGATTTCTTGTCTGACACATTACAGAGCTAGTGCCTTTATACTGAAATCATACTGGAAATATTCTGGTTGTTAGTGCCTTGACGTCCGCGCCTGCGTAACTAACTCTGCAGCACAAATTCGTTAGCAGGGATCCTTCGGGAAGGTTCTCGTGGCCTTGTTCCTCCGCGCGGCACCACAGGCGAGTCCATTGTGCCCTCGCCATGCACACCCTCTCCGGCACGTGCTTGGTGATTCCCATCACTTGGTATTTGAGTAAAGGGCTTGTGAATTTGGAACTAAAGCTTAAGAATGAGATATAGTAAGGAATGGAGTTGATCCTGGAGTGGAAGTGTATAATGCTTTGATAATTGGGCTTTGCAATGATTGGGAAAGTGCCGATGACAAGCAAGATGTTTACGGAGATGAAAGCGGTGGAGGTTGCTCCAAATGTTTTGAGATGGCCTTTTTGAGGAAATGGGGAAGAAGCGGATATTTTTGTACGTACAAATGCTTTGATTTTGGGTTTGGGCCTGTTCTATAGAGATTGATTCAATCCGACCCAATTTCACCCAACACAATCCAATCCCACCCAATCTCACTCAACACACCCCAATCTCACCCAATCTCATCCAATCTCACACAACACCACCAAATCCAATCTAATCTCCACTCACCTAATCTACTCTCCACTCACATATATCTAATATTTTTATAATATTATTTATAAACTAGGACCCACTGACCTAAACTACCCTCCACTCACATAATTAAAATATCTAATATTTTTGTAATATTATTTTTAATGTAGGACCCACTCACTTAATCTACTCTCCACTCACCTAATCTAATACAATCTAATCCAATCTCACCCAACACACCCCAATCTCACCCAACACACCCCAATCTCTTCCAATACACCCCAATCTCACTCAACACAATCTAATCTAATCTAATCTCCCAACACCCCAAATCCAATCCCTATAGAACGAGCCCTTTATGCAATGATGGCAAGACCAAAAAAGTTGTGTTTCAGGTTAGAGAACTTGATAAGATGGGACTATAGCCAAATGCGTCAACCTTTTCAGCTCTGATCTATGGCCAATGCCTGAGCGATAAACCTGATAGGGGATTACAATTGTTGAAGAGTATGATAAGAAGTGGCTGCTGATGTTTGAGACGCTAATAACTTCATTCTGCAAAAGTGACGATTTTGATGCAGTGTTGGAATGTAGGGGTTGGATTTGGGGTGTTGGGAGATTAGATTAGATTAGATTGTGTTGGGTGAGATTAGGTGAGATTGGATTAGATTGGGGTGTGTTAGGTGAGATTGGATTGTGTTGGGTGATGTTAGATTAGATTGTACGTATTAGATTGGGTGAGTGGAGAGTAGATTAAGTAAATGGGTCCCAATTTATAAAATAATATTATAAAAATATTAGATATTTATAAAAAAGTTTGAATAACAATTAATTAAGTTATTATATGAATTTAAATTAATTTATATACAATAATATTTTGTTACAAAATACAAACTAATCATACCCTTGGATCTTGATCTTAGGGCCTGTTCTATAGGGATTGGGTCAATCCGACCCAATCTCACCCAACACAATCCAATCTCACCCAATCTCACTCAACACACCCCAATCTCACCCAATCTTACCCAATTTCACCCAACACAATCTAATCTAATCTAATCTTCACTCACCTAATCTACTCTCCACTCACATATATATAACATTTTTATAATATTATTTATAAACTAGGACCCACTCACCTAAACTACCCTCCACTCACATAATCTAAATATCTAACATTTTTATAATATTATTTTTAATGTAGGACCCACTCACTTAATCTACTCTCCACTCACCTAATCTAATACAATCTAATACAATCTCACCCAATACACCCCAATCTCACCCAACACACCCCAATCTCTTCCAACACACCCCAATCTCACCCAACACACCCCAATCTCTTCCAACACACCCCAATCTCACCCAACACAATCTAATCTAATCTAATCTCCCAACACCCCAAATCCAATCCCTATAGAACGGGCCCTTAACCATAGAGGTCAGATCTGGTGCAAAACCCAAATATGGTGCAAAATACAAACTCATCGCCACTGTTCATTTGGATAATCATGTGGTGTAGATTAAATGAGAATAAAACAATTAATAAATTAATTTTGGACGTATATGACTCTTTGAAAGGGCATAATTGACCGCATACAAAAAACCAAAATCTCTCTCTCCTCCAGATCTGAAACCCAGATCAAAGATGGTCGCCGTTCGTTTTGCTTGCCAGAAATCGAATTCGTTCCATCACATATCCGTTCCAATTTTATGCACAAATCGAATGCTTTTCAGGTAATCAAACAGTTTCATCTGTAAAATTAGGGTTCGGAATCTCCCACTTCGGAATCTCACAACTTCGTAAATTAGAGTTTAGAATCTCACAACTTCAATATGTAAACAGCTTCAATTTTTTAGTTTCATTTAAAAAGTTGCAATATTGATGCGTAGCCAGTTTCATATATTTTGAACTGGATGTTGTTGAAAAATTCAGAAGTTGATTTCAATAATGGAAGCTGGACGAATTATGGGAGAAGACTGGGAAATCATGAATGAATTCTTAACGAATTATAGTTCAATTTTGACGAATTATGTCATAGTTCGTCAAAAATGGACTATAATTCGTTAAGAGTTATGACGAGTTGCCAAATAATAAAAGCTTGAGAGTGTAAAATCATGACGAACTATAAATTGGAATGACGAATTATAAGAAATCGGATTTAATTCGATCAAATTGAATGAGTAAAACTTCGACGAACTCAACTGTTCAAACTCTGGATCATCTTCGATATCAATGGAACTCAACCCAAAATGCAATCGACGGTTTTCGAAAAGAATAATTCGAAAACGGCCATGACGAACTATATAATGGTTATGACGAATTATAAAATGTCATGGCTAAATATACAATGATACTGCCGAATTCTGAACGAATTTTAATTTAGATTTGACGAATTATAGTATTATTCGTCGAAGTGTACTACAATTCAAGAGAATTTTTGACGAATTATAGTCTACTTTTGACGAACTATGACATAATTCGTCAAAATTGGACTATAATTCGTTAAGAATTCGTCATCTCATACTCTAAACCATTCATCACATTCCCACACCAGCCACCCGCACCATCTCCCCCATTTCTATTTCACTGTCATCTTTTTCACAATCTTGTTGTTGTGTTCAGAAACTAAAAAAAGCAGTAGCAATCTTAAGTTTTATAACTCATAAATAATTCTGCATGAGTGAATAATCCAAATCGAATCTCTGTTAGTTTGTCACGCAGCCCAGCCACCACTAAAAGCGACAACACTCAAATCAGATTTGGGTTTTGCTCCTGCACATCGCTCCCGCACCAGCCACATGCACCATTGTTCCGGCACCATCGCTCCCGCACCAACCTCTGATCCATCCAATTCAGATCTGGTCCATCCAATTCAGATCTGGGTTTTGCTCCCACAACATCGCTCCCCCACCAGCCTCCCGATTGAGATCCAATTCAGATCTGGCGTCGTCGTCGACGTCGTCGTCCTTGTTGGTGCCGATTTGATTTGAAGAACGCTACAGTTTAGGAAAGGGATGAACACGTGATAACCGAATTTTCCAAATGTATGCCAAATTTGCCCTCAAAACATTAAAAAAACAATTAACTATATTTATTTTCAATTAATCAGCACCATCCAAAAGAATAAATGAAGGGTTGAGATAACTTTGTATTTTTTACAACAATTATCACTTTGCACCGGATCCTTTCTCCTTAACGATATATATATATATTAAAAATAAAAGTAGAGTTCAGATTAAATACAAACCACAATTATAAATAAAAACTACAAACCCAACAAACTATTGTCACGTGTAAAAATCGACCAATCAGAATCCATGTCGTTAGGGGTTCTTTTCGTAAATAAAAAAATTAACGCGGAATTATTTAAAAATACATAAATAAAAATAATATAAAAAATTGATAAAAAATTAGTTTTTTTATAAAATAGGTATAAATAAATATATGTTTCTTATAAATATAGTTATTAAAAAATTACAATTTCTATAAATTTGGTATAAATTTTAGAATTTTATAAATACATTCACTTTGTTCATTGACTTTTTAAAAAGATAATATATTTTATAATAAATATAATGTAAATGGAATGTGAGTGGAGAGTAGTTTAGGTGAGTGGAAATTAGATTAGATTAGATTGTGTTGGATGAGATTAGGTGAGATTGGGTGAGATTAGATTGTATTGGTTGAGATTGGGTGAGATTAGATTGTGTTGGGTGAGATTGGGTCGGATTGATCCAATCCCTATAGAACAGGCCCTCAATGGCGCTTCGCGCTTTCTTCGGGTCAGATTTTCACTAAACTCTGTGGGGACGGAAATGATCAATTGGCTTTGAAATGATACAAGAAGATTCAGACCAACGATCTACTTCTAGAAGGATTTGGCATTAATAAAGGGCCTCTTCTATAGGGATTGGGTCAATCCGACCCAATTTCACCCAACACAATCCAATCTCACCCAATATCACTCAACACACCTCAATCTCACCCAACACAACATAATCTAATCTAATCTAATCTCCACTAACCTAATCTACTCTTCACTCACATATATATAACATTTTTATAATATTATTTATAAACTAGGACCCACTCACCTAAACTACCCTCCACTCACATAATCTAAATATCTAATATTTTTATAATATTATTTTTAATATAGGACCCACTCACTTAGGGCCCGTTCTATAGGGATTGGATTTGGGGTGTTGGGAGATTAGATTAGATTAGATTGTGTTGGGTGAGATTGGGGTGTATTGGAAGAGATTGGGGTGTGTTGGGTGAGATTGGGGTGTATTGGGTGGGATTGGATTAGATTGTATTAGATTAGGTGAGTGGAGAGTAGATTAAGTGAGTGGGTCCTACATTAAAAATAATATTATAAAAATATTAGATATTTAGATTATGTGAGTGAGGGTAGTTTAGGTGAGTGGGTCCTAGTTTATAAATAATATTATAAAAATGTTAGATATATGTGAGTGGAGAGTAGATTAGGTGAGTGGAAATTAGATTAGATTTGGTTGTGTTGGGTGAGATTGGATGAGATTGGGTGAGATTGGGGTGTGTTGAGTGAGATTGGGTGGGATTGGATTGTGTTGGGTGAGATTGGGTCGGATTGAATCAATCTCTATAGAACAGGCCCTTAATATACTCTCCACTCACCTCATCTAATACAATCTAATCCAATACACCCCAATCTCACCCAACACACCTCAATCTCATCCAACACACCCTAATCTCACCCAACACAATCTAATCTAATCTAATCTCCCAACACCCCAAATCCAACCCCTATAGAACGGGCCCAAAATCATCATTGGTATACCAGAATGAGACACCTCTTCAATAAACATAGCAATTCAGCAGAAACTGCAAATATACATTGTTCAGACTTATAGTTGTTGTCAAAAAAGTTTAACATTTTGGGGGTAAGTTCAAATAGTGTTGTATGTAAATTAGAATTTCTTTAGCTACTCAGGGCCTGTTCTTTAGGGATTGGATTTGGGGTGTTGGGAGATTAGATTAGATTAGATTGTGTTGGGTGAGATTGGATTAGATTGTATTAGATTAGGTGAGTGGAGAGTAGATTAAGTGAGTGGGTCCTACATTAAAAATAATATTATAAAAATATTAGATATTTAGATTATGTGAGTGGAGGGTAGTTTAGGTGAGTGGGTCCTAGTTTATAAATAATATTATAAAAATATTAGATATATGTGAGTGGAGAGTAGATTATGTGAGTGGAGATTAGATTAGATTAGGTTGTGTTGGGTGAGATTGGATAAGATTGGGTGAGATTGGGGTGTGTTAAGTGAGATTGGATGAGATTGGATTGTGTTGGGTGAGATTGGATCGAATTGACTCAATCCCTAAAGAACAGGCCCTCAGTCAAGAAATAGACTGATCTCCTAACTAGGGGAATATGAATGCAAGAACAAAATTATATCAATACGGCAAACATATCTTTTTCTTTTCTTTTCGAAAGCCTTGTCCATCTTCAAACTTGAGGTGGTCCACAAGCGGGAACATGACAATCCTCTGAAGAGCAGTAGAGACCATGGCTCATGGAAGTTATCCTGATCATCTATTCATCTCAGGCTCGGTTTGCAAATTCTCATGACCATAAATAAATGCGGAAAGGAACAATGTCTTATTTCCCCATCGGCTTCATTCTCTTGCCAATGGATCAGTTGTCCTTCCACTACCCTTACCCGGCAGCTTTACAGAGCAAACACATCCAGAATAACCATGAAAGGCAATCGCAATTGACTATATGCACAATTGGTGACTAGAATAGATGTGTGATGTTAAGGAATGATAGTATATGCATATCCCAGCCGTTCAAGTATATGATGTTGGTTTTACCGGACCTTGATTTAGTTTTCTGCTGCGATAACCCACCATAGTTACCATCAATTTTGTTTACGCAAATGTCAGCTATCTGTTTAAACTGCCCGTGCTTTTGAACAAAAGGTTGGTTGACAATACTCAACAACTGGCATCCACTGAAAATAAGAAAATAATTTCACCATCTTTCCTCATGTCAAAGAATGCTACTGTATTCATGTAATCCTGATTTGAGGGTTTCTTATATCTTTATGGCCGTACCTTTGCAGCCTCAATCTCTGTATCTTGTTTCTGAATGTTTGAGCTCAATTGTTTCAGCATGCAAACAAAAAACAAATCGGACTTTTGATAGAAAGCTTTATGACTTTGCCTGTATAAACAAGTCAACAGTCAGAATATAAGCGGTTTCAGCACAGGGGTTTGTGAGTACACCTGCTATATATAAGAATAGTACCGACCTAAATGACGAAAAAAGAAAAAAACATCTAACCTGAATGCTAGAACTTCAACAAATTCGGCATCGATCTGAAACAAAATTAATAAACTCTTAGCTACTTGTTGCCTGTGCTGCAAGTAGTCACTTAGGTGTTGTTCTTTTGAATTTAATTTAACTGAAATTTTACTGTACTGAATTTAATTAAACTGTACTGTACTGTACTGAACTTAACTAAACTGTATTCAACTTAATTTAACTGTACTGAACTTAATTTAACTGTATCAATTTTATTTAACTTTACTGAACTGTACTGAACTTAATTTACTGTATCGAATTTAATTTAACTTAACTTTATTGAACTTAATTTGCTGAAATTGAAAAATTATATATATGTGTGTATTTGTCATCATTTTTTCAAAATGATAAAATTATATAATTCATTAATTAACTTGCTCAAAAAAGTTTCATCATTTTTTCAAACTGATAAATATATATGTTTTTTTTCATTTTTTTAAAATTTTACTTGCTAAAAAATTGCGTGAAGCCTTAAACGTTTCATTTTTTTAAAAATCATACAACTAATTTTTTTCAAACTATATTTTTATGATTATATGTTACAAAGTATATAATTTAATATTATATAATTGTATTGCACTGCAGCCCTAAACTTGCAAACAGATCCGCACATCTTGCACGCCTAATTTTACGAGCAATCGAGCGAGCATTGAGGCACACCTTCCGCGACAAGGCAATCTCGGAAAACTGAAGAAATCGCTTCTCCACGCACGCATTGGCTCTCCGACTCTACCCTCACCCAATACGTCAGCCACAGGTATAGCGCGATGCGAAATTGAGGCACAGTGGTCAGCGATTTAAGTTTCCCATTTTTTATTTAAAAAATTAAAAATAAATTAAAATTTTGAATAATAGGATTGGAAACTAAAAAAACTGGGTTGACTTGAAAAAAATTATATTACCTTTTTTTACTTAAAATTAATTTAAGTATATTTAATTGTACTGAACTTCATTAAACTGTATTGAACTTAATTTAACTGTACTGAACTTTATTAAACTGTATTGAACATAATTTAACTGTAATGAACTTTATTAAACTGTATTGAACTTAATTTAACTTCACTGAACTTAATAAAACTGTATTGAAGTGCAAAAGAATAGAACCTTACTCCTGTCTCTTCCTTAACTTCCCTCACTGCAGCATCGCAAATATCCTCGCCCTGAGAGACAAACATTTCATGATGAAGATGCTCTCAAACACTCTACCGACTTTGTAGAGGTATCCTCGAGCACAAACCTCATCAACAACTACAGTCAGGAACTTCCACACTCCTGAACCTCCAAAAACTGCACTCTTTTCCTGAACTACCAGGACCTGCATTAGTTATAGAGAAACTTTAGAAATTCATTATTCAGTGGGCTACCAGTAAAATGCGAGAGACACGGAGTTGGACAAGTTAGCAGGTAACTTGATCCGACGACAATAAAAAGCCTAAGTCAATACTGATCAATCATCTACAGGATTTCTTGTCTCGAATCCTCGAAAGAAACCACACCATCATGCATTTATATCCCATGACCCGAGCAAGTTTAAATAAAATGCAAAACCATAACTAGGTGTGAAGCATTTGAAAGACCTTACCTCCACTACTACAAACGATGTATTATGCATCGGTTCAAAAAATACATTATGCATCGGTTCGTTTTCAGGCATCAGTTCTCAGGGAAATCGATGCATAATGTACATTATGCATCGGTTTTCAATGAACCGTTGCATATTGTTTACCTTATGCATCGGTTTTTTATAAACCGATGCATAAGTGTTGCCGTTAATCATCTGTTTCTTTGAACTCAGTTTTAATTTTGAACTCAGTCCGCCTGCTTCTCGTCTCTCGCCGCCTGCTCAGACGCACACTGTCCCCGTCGTTCGCCTCCGCTCGTCTCTCGCCGCCTGCTTCTCGTCTCTCGCTGCATTCTCATCTGTCGCCGCCTGCTCAGACACCGGTCCATGTCGCCGCTCGACTTCGACGGCTTTGCTCCTCATCCGAGGCCGCTCGACTTCCACGGCTTTGCTGCTCAGACGCCAGTCTGTCACTCGAATTCGTAATTCGCTCGACGCAGTTACTGTGTTTAGGTAAGAGTTTATGTTCAGGATTTGTGTTGCCATCATTGTTTCATATTTTGGTGCTTGATGATGAAATGAGCAAGAAAACAATGGCAGTGGACTGTGCCATTCATCTTTTGCCACTGTGTTTAGGTCGTTCATGGCTGCTGGTATATATTTTTGGTTGTTGAATCCGTTTGTTCTTAATTTCTAACTTGTATTCGTTAACTACTTGTAGTCATTGTTAATGGATTTGCAAGAGAGAAGGCTTCTTCTCTCCCACTTTATCCTCTGAACATCATTACATCCTCTTCCCTTTGGTGGTTCTTCACTTCTTCAATTCCTGGTATTTGATGTTTATCAATCTTTCTTGTTTTCCTATGAACATGAAGATTTGAATTTATTTTTCTTTGTTTACTAATTTTTTCTTGTTGTTTATAGCTCTAGTCCGTACTTGTTGCACACCAACCATTAAGATTTTTCTTCACGAGCTTCTATTCTAAGGTAAACTGCACGATTAAACTAATTCACTACTTATGTTCCCATTCATGTTGTGCACGATTTTTGTTGTGTAACTCATTTGATACTTTTTAATTGTTGGAGTGATTGTAATTCACTCAAATGTGATTGTTTGTTGGTGTAAATAAGTAGTATGTAACTAAGCTACATTTTTTTATTTCATTTCTTATAAGTTTTTGAGTTATGCAATATGATAATGGTAATTATATCACATTTGATACAATCTTATTCTAACAATAATATTTACATGTGTCATGTAGTGGATTTATAATGAATCGAGAGTGGGTGTCCGGTAATAGGTTGAGTGAGGAGTACGAAAAAGGGATTATGGATTTTTGTGCGTTTGCGTCATCTTATGCGTCTAGAAACAACATTGAACGTGTCTTTTGTCTGTGTATGGGTTGTTGGAATTACAAAAAGGTCAAATCGAAGAAGTTATATAAACACCTTCTGTTAAAGGGGATTAACCCACGCTATAAGGTGTGGCATATGCATGGCTAGGTTGAACAACAAAACTTTGAGCCTCCGCCCGCAGAAAGTTTGCCGGAGGATAATGATGATTGGGAAGAGGATAATCTAATTGAGATGGTTAACAACGTCGCCAATGACTTTGTTGATACGCCACATGTTTTGGAGTCATTGAGGAATGACTCCGAATTACCATTGTATGAAGAGTGTTCCAAATATACAAGGCTATCGGCAACGCTGAAGTTGTTCAATCTTAAAGCGAAAAATGGATGGAGCAACAAGAGTTTCACTGAATTATTGGCGCTAGTGAAAGACATGCTTCCTGAGGGAAACACCCTACCTAACCATACTTACGAGGCTAAGAAGGTTATGTGTCCCATGGGCCTCGAGTACAAGAAAATACATGCTTGTCCCAATGATTGTATCTTGTATCGAAATGCTTTTAGTGATTTCAAAGAATGTCTAGTGTGCAAGGCTTCTCGCTACAAGTTAAACAAAGAACCGAAAGGTAAATCTAAAGGCACTCATTCGAAAGTACTATGGTATCTTCCACTGATCCCCAGGTTTCAGAGATTATTTGCTGACACGGAAGATTCCAATAATATGCGTTGGCATGCTTAGAAATGTGTTGCTGATATGAATTTGGAATGACATTTGTCAATTTTTGAACAGAGGGATATAAGGATGAGCCATTCATTATGGCCGAACAAGCAAGACAAGTATTTTACGTCAAAGACCCTTCGAACAACAATCAGTATGTTGTGATAAATGGAAAACAACAAGATTCTTGTTTATACTACCGTTTTCCTAATGGAGTAGCGCCATACGAAGTCGACAAGATTCTTGAAGTTTTGGATGAAATCGCCAGCTACCTATGTGACTATGTGACCACTCATTTCGCGATAACATTAACTTAGATAACATTTGTTATGTGATGTTTTGTAGCATATGTGTACCAAAGAGACAAATATATGTGTATGAATGATTGTATTGCAAAATCAGTGAAATGATGTATAGCATGTAAGCTGTATTGTATTTAAAAGTTGGAACAGCAGGGTTTATTTTTTATGTTTAATTTCAGGTGGATTTGAGCTTTTGTAAAGCTAAATCTGCCAGTTTTTTTGAAGCTTATGCATCGGTTTTTGAAGAAACCGTTGCATAATGTCTGCACATTATGCATCGGTTCAAGGAAAAACCGATGCATAAGGTCCGCACATTATGCAACGGTTTTTTATGAACCGATGCATAATGTGCAGACATTATGCAACAGTTTCTTCAAAAACCGATGCATAAGCTTCAAAAAAACCGATGCATAAAGACAATCTTGTAGTAGTGCTCTCTGATCATTGATAACAAAAGCACCAATCCCGACTCGGTGTGAAGCATTTGCAGGTAAGGTGTGAGGTCTGTTGGGAAGCCAACAAACAAGCATCAAGTAATCAGGTTCAGTATGATGATACTTGAATCCTTCCTACATTGAATAAAAAGCAAAGGGGGTGAATCACAAGAGTTTTAAGAGAAGACGAGTTGACAGATAAAGAATAGCTAACATCCCAAACAAGGATGACAAATGTTTTGGATCATCAAACCATTTCATGCTAGGGCATTCAGGGTTTTTTTACTGAATTCTTAGCATAGAAAGTACCTGAACAGCAGATTCAACAAGACCAGCGAGTTTCAGAGGCAGCTGGATCCAAATACCATTTTTCTCCTAACAGCACCAAACTTTACTGTTGGATCGTAGTTAGCAACCTCACAAGTAATTCCTTGCCAGGTAATGTAAAGCAGCGGAAAATAAATATTGCAAGTAAAACTTAAATGCACGCAATGAGTTATAGTGGAAACCCTAGCACTCAAGTAAGTACTAGAGAAAAACCACTACCTTCTAGCAGAACTAAAACGATTTCAAAATAGCTCTTGTATTTAGCGTTTTTCGGTTACACAGAGTTGATTACAACGTAACCACTATCAAGGGTGTACAACCTCACAATCGGATGTACCTTCGCTGTAATTACCTCTGTTGTTCACCGCGCAACATGTCGATATCTCCATCGTGCTCAGATTGCACCGTTCGTTCCCTCACAGGTATGCAGTCAGTCTGCTAACCTTTAATTAGCAATCTGCAGTTGTTACTCGATAAGAAGCTTCGACACCAGCAGTCTCCAGAACAAACAATTGCTAAAGGAGGCTGTGGCATCCAATTTATAGGTCGTCCATCCTCCCGGGAAACCCTAGATTTTCCAGCGAAAATCTTTCCTATTTGACAAGATTATCCCATAATAATCTTGCCAAATCTTCAACAAGAATATCCCACAATATTCAAGTTGGACGTGTGCCATCTTAGTTTCCTAAAGTAGCACCGAAGATCTTCAATCAAATCTGCCCAAATCTTGATCTTTACTCTTTAAGCAATTTCCTAATTTGTAGCGCGATCTTTGATTGAATCTTTCCTTCATCATCCATACGCTTTCTAGCTGGATTTCGAGATCTTTTGGGAACTGAAAAGATCTTCCAGAATATCCTGACCGATATTCTCTCCTTGCAGTCACCTACTGAGGGAACGTTACTTCCAGAGTACATGTGCATTAACCTGCACGCTCAAGTAACACATCAGCATGATGTTTGTCATATCAAAACCAGTGGAGTTCACAGACTCCAACAATTTCCCCCTTTTTGATGATGACAAACATCCTCTTCACGAGAGATAAATATTAGCATGACACACATGTATATATTAACCTCTACACAGATTTTAAGCTAATGAATCTTTGATGAGGGAGATTTTAAACTCCCCAACCTAATCCAATATAGTAACACATTATTTCAATATTGTAAGTTAATAAATCATTGATGAGGGAGATTTCAAACTCCCGAACAGTAACAGAGTCACAGTTCACTTTTTATTACCTTTGGCATACAAAGTTCCACCTCAGATCAGCAATGCATATTGCTGAGGTAATGTTGCCCCTCAGAGCGAGCATATTGTCGTCTTCCCCCTTTTGGCATCATCAAAAATCTCGACAGATGGAGGTGCAGAGGTCAGATGTTACGGAGGAGGTAAGCTCAGGGTTGTATGGAAGTCGAATCGGTAGTTTGCAGGACACACAGGGGTCAGGTCTCAGGTGACGGAATTGGGGCTCTATGATATTGGGAATGCGAATCGCCTACGAGAAGGGTTGTCGAGGAAGGTCGGCACCTTGGCGAACGTGAAAGCAACAGAGGCTAGTTAGCTGGGAAAAGGAGGATTCGCATCCGGTACTGCCAAGTTAAAAACAGTCAATTGAAAGTGACGTCGTTTAGGTATAAAACTACGTAGTTTAGTATTTTTTTACACATAAATAAAATGTCTGAACCCTTAAACTGTGTCATTTTGAACCTATAAACACCAAAATTATACCATTTTTATTTTGAAAGCAAATAACTGCGCGGCTTGAGATTTTATTCCGGAAAAGGAATAGAGATGGTGTTGACTACACGCGTAGCGTGGAGTATAATGGGCCCACACCCAAAGCAGCAATGGGGAGATCTCAGTCGTGGGCCAGTTGTGCGAACTGGCAGCCCACCAAGGAAAGAAGAAGGTAAAATTTCTATAGCCCAATAAGATCCACAGCCTAAGAAAAGTAGGGTCGAGAGGAATGAAAAGGAAGAAGAGGGAGGTTAGCTGGAGTGCGAGACTGAGAAGATTTGAGGAGGAGAAAACGGGAGCTGAAGTTGGAGATGTTGCTGCAGGTGGGGAATCAAAGATGCGAGATGTTGAAATTGATGAAGCTGAAGAAACGTCGGAGGTCAAAAACCGGCTCTCCAGGAACAATGAAGTGTGTTGTCTGGAACTGTCGTGGCTCAAGCCGACCACGAGCAGTTCAAGCTGAAATCTACCTAATACGGTCATACAGACCATCCATTTCAAGATTAATTGAAAGAAAGCTTGAGGTGGGGGACTAGAACTCTCTTCGTGTAAAGCTAGGTTATAATAGCTGTTTCTCGTTTGGTAGGGAAGGATTATGTAGATTTATGACCTCAGTGTCATCATCGGAGTTGAGGAGTTTGATCGGAAAAGCAAAACCAGAGAAGAGGACAAATATTTGAGAAGATAGTGTATTGATTGATTTTCTGCATAGTGTTAACAGTTTGTTATACTGCTGTTAACAGTGTTACAATTTACACATCAGTGCTACAAGTATCAATCAGAACAATTTCGACCCTTCCAATTACAACTAATACCCTCAAGTATTTACAATTACCAAAATAATCCCAATTCAAACTAAACCCTAAATCCGCCATGGAAGACTGCTCAACCGGTTCACTGTCGACACAAACCGGTTCCGACGGCGATCAATCCGAGCATGGAACTCAGCTGGGATCACCACGCTCATCACCCCCCTCAAGCTCAGCGTGTGTAAAATATTGGACACGTTGAGCTTGGAACTCAGCCGGGAGAGGTGCTCAGCGGAAAGAGACTTGGTGAATAGGTCTGCGGGTTGTTCGATAGAGGTGATGAAACGTGGGTATAGAAGACCAGATGTGACATATTGGCGGACAACATGACAATCGAGTTCAATGTGTTTGGTGCGCTCGTGGAAGACCGGGTTTTGGGCAATGTGCATAGCCGCGTTATTGTCACAGTACAGCGGAATTGGTGTGGGAATGGTCACATGGAAATCCCTGAGGAGATGGACTAGCCAGGCTAATTCACAGGAGGTTTGTGCCATGGTGCGGTACTCCGCTTCGGCTGAAGACCTGGATACCACTGGCTGCTTTTTAGTCTTCCAAGTGATGAGGGATGTGCCCATGAGAATGGAGTAGCCAGTTACTGATCGTCTGGTAATGGGGCTGGCTCCCCAGTCTGCATCACAGAATGCAGTCAAGTGAAGTTCTTGATTGCTAGGATAAAAGAGTCCTTAAGCAGGAGCCATTTTCAGGTATCTCAATACTCTATGTGCAGCTTGTAGATGATCCTCTGTAGGAGTAGTCATAAATTGACTGAGTATGTGCACTGGGTAGGAAAGATCAGGTCTTGTGACAGTGAGATAGATGAGTTGTCCAATGAGTCTTCTATAAGAACTAGGATCAGATAATACATGGGCAGTAGATAGGGCTAGTTTGTGTTTTGTGTCCATAGGAGTAGTTGATGGCTTGCATCCCAAAAGCCATGCCTCAGAGATGAGTTCCAATGCATATTTTCTTTGGTTGATGAATATGCCATTGTGGGATCTTGAATTTGGAATGAATGAATTCTTTTACAGAAGCAATGAGATTATCCGAAGTCCCTGTGATGATAACATCATCAACGTAAACTAATAGGGCCATATAAACACCTTTCTTGTTGTATGTGAATAGGGAGTAGTAATTGAGACTTGGAATGAAGCCAAATTGAATCAAGACATCACTGAATTTAGAAAACCACTGTCTTGAAGCTTGTTTTAAGCCATAAATGCTTTTGTTGAGTTTGCAAACTTTCCCTTGAGATTTTTCTGTTTTGTAAAAACCAATGGGCAAAGTCATGTACACTTCTTCATCAAGATGGCCATGTAAAACGGCATTATCAACATCTAGCTGATAAAGGGGCCACCCTTTAGATGATGCAATGGCAAGAAGAGTCCTAACAGTGTTCATTTTTACCACCGGGGCAAATGTCTCATGATAGTCAAGGCCTTCTAATTGAGTGAAACCACGAGCAACAAGTCTTGCTTTATATCTTTCAATGGAACCATCTGATTTTCTTTTAACTTTATAAATCCATTTACTCCTAACAGCATGTTTCCCATGAGGTAAATCAGTGATAATCCAGGTGTTGTTTTTCTGCATTGCATTTATCTCTACCTCCATGGCCTGAACCCATTGTGATTGTTTGCTAGCTTGTGTGTAACTCTTGGGCTCATCATCATTGAGTATTTGAAGTGCATAATGTTGGAACTGGGGGGAACAACGTGAGTAGTTCATATATGTAGACAAAGGATAATTGCTCTTGTTGGACATAATAGTGTTGCATTGATAGTCATTTAACCAGATTGATGGTTTTGTTTGTCTGGATGATCTTCTGACTAGTGCAGGTTCATCAGTTTGGGGAACATCAGTTGTATCCACTGGAATATCAGCTGTAGTATCATAATGGATATCATCCGCATCAACAACATCAAATTCTCTATATATAGGATCAACTGATTCAGCCTGCAGGTCAGAGGTCTGAGTAACAACAGTGGGACATTGAGGTAAAACTGCATCTTCATTCATACTTTCAGTAGGTAACATAGCAAATGGAAAAATGTCCTCCTTGAATACAATGTCTCTGCCGACAGTGGTATTATGTGAGGTCAAGTCATATACCTTGTACCCTTTTTGTCCATATGGGTAACCAATAAAAATACATGCCTTAGCTCTAGGGTCAAATTTTCGTTTGTGAGGTGCAATATTTGTTATGTAGCATAGACAACCAAAAGTTCTCATGTGTTCATAGAAAGGGGCTGAACCATGAAGTACTTCATATGGTGACTTGTTTTTCAACACTATTAATGGCAGTCTGTTGATGATATATGCAGCGGTGAGGATACATTCTCCCCATAGGACATATGGAACCTTTGATTGAAATTTCAGCGCTCTTGCAACCTCAAGTAAGTGTTTATACTTTCTTTCCACAATGCCATTTTGTTGAGGACTATATGTACATGAAGTTTGATGTAAACAACCCTTCATGGATAGAAAATCTGATAGTTTTGAACTTAGGAATTCACTCCCATTGTCTGTTCTCAAGGTCTTAATAGAAGAATTGAACTGTGTGAGCACCATGTGATAAAAACTGATAAGTTTATCCACTGCATCAGCTTTGGTATTTAGCAAGAAGATCCATGTAGCTCTAGATAAATCCTCCACAATTGTTAGGAAATATTTGGCACCAGTTGAGGTTGGTGTTTTATAAGGACCCCATATATCTGCATGTACCAACTCAAATAAAGAACTGCTAACTGAGTTACTATCATAAAATGGCAATCTTCCTTGTCTGGCCAAAGGGCAGATATCACAATGTATTGGTTGAAAATTACAACTCAAACTAGGAATGTAAGTCTTTAAATTGTTGGACAATTTATTGAATGGGATATGGCCAAGTCTTTTGTGCCACAATATGTCAATGTTTCTTCTTCCTTGAGCTGAAAAACATGTGCTGGAATTCTGTGCCTTAAACTGGTACAAACCTTGATTTTCTTTACCAATCCATAGAGAATTCTGATTTGCTTGGTCCTGGACAGAATATCCCTTGTCAGTAAACTGAACTATCAAATGAGAATCATTGACTAACTTAGATACACTGATCAGATTGAATTTGATAGAGGGCACTAATAGAACATCTAGTAGTGTTACATGTGCACTTAGCTCACAGTTTCCAACATGGTTGACCTCTACTTGGTCACCATTAGGGATGAGAATATAATGAGGACTCTGCAACTGTTTAACATCCTTTAATAAATGCATGTGTGGTGTTATGTGATCTGTTGCTCCACTGTCTATAATCCAATCATTTTGACTGACTTTAACTGATGTTAAACAGGTCATACTGCCATATGCTCATTTTGGTTGCTGGGTTGATTGAGAAAGTTCATCAACTTGGCCAGTTGGTCATTGTTAACCTTCATGGAACCAAGCTGCTGCACAACACCAGTATCATCATTTGCACTTGGATCTTTGCTGGCACATTTCTGCATATAAGTTCCACCTTCAGAAGAGATCACATTGTTAACATCTCCTCTATTCCCTTTAGAGTTAAGGTTAGATCCCTTGTAAAATTTGTGACCAGGAGGATATTCATGGATTTTGTAACATGTTTCCTTTGTATGACCTTGAAGTTGGCAATGAATGCAAAACAAGTTTCTCCTATTTTTGTTGTATGTGTTACTTGTTCCAGAATTTCTTTGTGTTTGTCTACTTCCAGGAGATTGAGGGTACTGACGGAGCCCACCGCACTGTCGTTAAGGTGCGATGTTCTCTGTGCAAAAATAAATTTATATCTCCGCTACTCGCGACTTCACTACTGGGTAGCAAGTGGTAAGTAGGGGTCGAACCCAAGGGAATTGGTGGATTAGTTGTTCTTTAATGAAGCTTATGCATAAATTTAATGCGATTGGGGTTGGGTTTGAGTGTGCTTTGAGAACTGAATGTAAATTACAACAGTTGATAATGGACTGTAAGGAAAGGATTCGGTTTAGGGGTTTCATATCATATCATCGTTCATCATTGACCTCTAATGATCATACTAAGTGTTCAAAAGTGTATCAAGGCCATTTCAAGCACTCGACTTGCCACACTGTCTAGCCCATTTCAAGGTCATAGAGCACTTGTTCTATTTAGACTAGCACCCCAATTCAAGGTATACTAGCCTATGTGCATCCATTTGATCAATCATTTCCGATCAATCCAAATGGTGTTTTAAAGAGGTCGAACTCCTCAGATAAGCTTTGCCATTTCAAGCATCCACTTACCCGAGTATGTTCACGAACCCCACGGAAGAGTTTTGCCATTTCAAGCATCCACTCAACCTTGGAAGTTCTAACCTAATATGTGGCACATAGAACAAGTTTTGAAACACTAAGTAGCATTAAGCATAGAGTCTAGAACGGTTTATGATATAAATACTCCCTCTACCGAATACAAGCTTTAGCTACTTGTATTCATGTCAAGGAATACAAGTAAACCATGGCTTTGAACAAGGATACCGAAAAGGAGAATAACTTTAAAGTAAGAATAATATATACGGAAAGTAAAGGACAAGTCGTGGCTTTTGTACCTACAATAAGTGGAGGAGAGGAGCTCCTAAGCAAGATCCAAGCAAGGAAAAGTAGCTCCAAAATGAAGAACAAAGCAAGAACAAGTGAAGAAAAAAATGTGTATTGAAATTGAAGAGAAGAGAGTTAAGCTCTCTATCTCTCTAAGGAATTCGAACTACAAGTGAAGGGATGATTATTACATGAGGGCATGGCCTCTATTTATAGGGAAATGGATACTTGGGAGCTAAGTTTTGGGGATGAAATATCTATGGGGGAACCATTGGATTGGAGCACACTTGCATTCATCCAAGCCATCCATTTCTCCTCCAACCACAAGCCTCCACACTCCTCCACACACATGCATCTTCCTCAGCCGCCCCCCCTAGGTGGCACTTCCCAAAAGCCATCGGAAGATATTTGTTTCTCAAAAGCCATCGATTTGACCGGAATCTGACCGGAGCTTTGGCCGGAGCTTCTTGGATTTTGGAGAGTGTATTCTGAACGACAAAGTCATTCTAAGATGATCTCAAGAAGGAACCTAAGCCAAATTCTGCTTGGAACATGGTCGAAATCCCAAAACGATCGAAATTGCCCTAGTTTAGCTTTTACCAGGCTTGGTGCCTTTGCATTGCGTTCTTGTCCAAACGCCGACTGTTCTAGCATATTTGAGTGATTCCAAGTCGGTTCCATGAAAGTTGTACAGTCGGAATCTGATTGTGGCCTCGAGTGTCTTGTAATCAATTTTCAGCTTTAAAACTCCTCCTTAGCCTGTATTTTCTCTAGACTTCAGAATACCCTGTAGATAAATATCGGAACTAACAAGCAAAAGTTAAATAGACAAAGAGTCTAATTTGGTGGGTTTAACTGTGTTTATGATTCATACAATTATGGTCCATCAGATCACCCCACACTTTTAGTTGTTCGTCCCGAACAATGCTTTTCAAAGGGCGGCACACACAATCTAAGTAAACTTTTTAAATATGAAAGTGAGACTGTGGGACTTGATTTATCCTAATTCATGCATTACTTACTTATTACCAAACTAAACCGTGTAAATACTTAGAAGAAACTTGATACTTGTACCTTCGCGCCGAGATGCAAATTAATTTGGATGTTTCGGGAGATAGCCCTTTTCAGGCTCCTGGACTGCATTCTCGGGATCGACTCGCACTATATGGTTTCCTTGTAGCTTTCTCTAGCACGTGATTCGGTTCGGGTTTCACTGAGTTGAGCACTTTGATTTCTTTTTGGCGAGGGACAGCTTCTGTAGTGAATCGGCCTTTGGCCTTTGATGTTGAATTGGAGTTTCTTCACTTTTGTTTCGGTTAAAACCTTCACAATTTTGGCCTTTGGCCTTTGATTAGCTTCTTTGAGCTTTTGCTTCTTTGTGACTTGCTAGTCCATTTTCTTAGCCTTTTTGGGAGGTCCAATCATTGCCCGCGAGCATATGGAAATACCTCCCCGCTCTTTCTCATCCTCGTCGTTTTGCGCGGGTCAAGATGAGGGTCGCTCATCTATTTTCCCGGCTACTAGGACTAGAGATAGGACGGTTTGATTCCCGTCCCGCCTCTTGCATAAACGCTGCACGACGGAGATGACTTCAATCTTCATTGAAACCCGAAGTGCAGCCTCCACTGACTTCGAAAACCATATAGTTAGATTCGATCCTTCGAGTGCTTGCCAAGCCTCTCTAGGGCATTTTCTATCAACTCCACATCCCCTGTATATCTCAGCACAAAGGGACAAATGAGAAGTTACATTCTAAGTTATTAAACAGTTGAATTTTCACAAGGTAACTGCATGAATTTAGATCTATCTTTTTCACATTCTCAAGTTCATATTTTCAAAAAGATAATATTAAGGGAAAAGGAAAAAGAAAAACATGTTAACTATGTACACAGACGGTTCTCACCCCACACTTTTGAACGAAGGCGTGCCTTTCAGCACGACTTAGTTCAAAAGTCATGCAAATATATACAAGAGAAGGAAATGACATTAAGGAAAAGAGAAGAACTGAACTCCCTTTTACTGTGTCGTGTCGTGGAACGACATGCCTCAGAACTGGATAATCGAGGGAGTTCGGCTGGGGCCTTGAATTCTCAGCGCAGGCCCGACAATTCTCGGAAGCTGCCTGGCTGATCTGATCTTGCTTCAAAAACTGATTCCTACATGTTAGACATTCCTTCTATACAAAAAGTGGGTGAGAGCGACTTACGGTAAAAACTAAATGACAGAAAATAAAATTACTGAAAGTAAGATAGGTGTCGGGTTACCTTCCGACCAGTGCATTTGTTTAACGTCGTTAGCTCGACAGTACCTCATTCCTGGATCATAAGGTTGGGTCCCATGGGTGTGTGAGGTCGAATTTCTTCTCGGCTGCCCTTTTGCTCCGACAGGGTGAGGCTTCATTGACCATAGCTACTGGTCCAATGAGTCGTGCTCACTTGTTACTCCTTCCGGGTTTCCATTCTTTCGGCCCATGTCTTTGCCGCTTCTTCATGTTTGAATAGTTGGCACCTTTGCGAGTTTGGAAGTTTGGTTTTGTGCCATTAAATGTAGGCGACATTAAGCATGCGCCTCTGCCAATCCTCTTCATTGTGGCAGTGATGGATGGTTGTCTTGGAACGAGTGAGTTTTCAGGCGGTTTTCCTTGGCTTGTGATGAGTGAGAGTTCCTTTGTCGGCTTTTTTGACTCATGCTCCTCCTCTAACTCCCCTTGCACCTCATCATTATTGATTATATGATCTTCGGTGGCTATGATCGGCATAAAACACGAAGGGTTAATTTGGGGCACTTCGACTATGAGGACTGGGTCTGTTTCAGGTGCTCCGACAGTGAGGACCAGGTCTTTCTCGGACAGTTCGGCAATGAGGTCCGGGACTTCTGTTGGCTCGGCAGTTAGGACCGTTATTTCCTCGGATGGATTGGTGATAAGGACCGGACCTGATTTGGGCAGTTCTTCTTCTAACTCCCAGGGATAATCTGAATGGAGCTCTTCTTCAGGCAACCATGGGTCCTCATCCTCGTCATTCATATGGTCTCCGGGGGCAATCATACTGAGGTCCGGGTCTGTTTTGGGCAGTTCGGCACTGAGGTCTGGGTATGTCTCGGGCAACTCTTCAGTTAGGACCGAAATTGATTTGGGCAGTTTGGCAATGCGGTCCCAGATCAGTTGTGTAGCCGCCCAGAATTCCTCATTTTTGACCTTGTCTTGGTGTATCGGGGCACTCATTTGCTGGATGCTAGCTGCCAATTCTTCCTCCTTGTCCTTGAGTGGCTCGGCAATGTGGACCTGGGCTTCCTCGGGTATTTCGGAAATGTGTACCGGTACTGATTTGGGCAGCTTGTTAATGAGGTCCCAGAGCTGGTTTGATGCTTCTTTTTGAGCCACCCATGATTCTTCGCATTCGACCTGGATTTGGTGTACCATGTTGGCCAATTGCTGGTTGCTAGATGCCAGCTCCGTTGTAACGTCCTCGAGTGGCTCGGCCTGATCTTCTCTTGGTCTTGACCTCGCGGCCAAATCGTTTATCAATTTCCAAAGATCATCCATGTTTAAATTATTTACCGAGGCTCCTACCGCGTCATTAAGCCAATTCCACTCATATGACATCATCCCATTGAGAAACCTTTGAAGAAGATCTGAGTTGCTGAATCCATGGTGCGGGCAGCTCGTTACAATGGAATCGAAGTACCATGAGTACTCGTCTAACGTTTCGTCCCGGGATTTCTCAAGGTGGTTGATCTTCTCGCGGATTTCAAATTCGAAGGATGGTGGGAAAAACTCCTCATCGTTCCAAGGCTCGTTTTGATAGTACATCGACATGGTGGTTTGTAAAAAATAAAAAGAACAACTACTCCGATTTATAAATCCAATTCCCCGGCAAAGACGCCAATTTTGACGGAGCTCACCGCACTGTCGTTAAGGTGCGATGTTCTCTGTGCAAAAATAAATTTATATCTCCGCTACTCGCGACTTCACTACTGGGTAGCAAGTGGTAAGTAGGGGTCAAACCCAAGGGAATTAGTGGATTAGTTGTTCTTTAATGAAGCTTATGCATAAATTTAATGCGATTGGGGTTGGGTTTAAGTGTGCTTTGAGAACTGAAAGTAAATTACAACAGTTGATAATGGACTATAAGGAAAGGATTCGGTTTAGGGGTTTCATATCATATCATCGTTCATCATTGACCTCTAATGATCATACTAAGTGTTCAAAAGTGTATCAAGGCCATTTCAAGCACTCGACTTGCCACACTGTCTAGCCCATTTCAAGGTCATAGAGCACTTGTTCTATTTAGACTAGCACCCCATGTCAAGGTATACTAGCCTATGTGCATCCATTTGATCAATCATTTCCCATCAATCCAAATGGTGTTTTAAAGAGGTCGAACTCCTCAGATAAGCTTTTCCATTTCAAGCATCCACTTACCCGAGTATGTTCACGAACCCCACGGAAGAGTTTTGCCATTTCAAGCATCCACTCAACCTTGGAAGTTCTAACCTAATATGTGGCACATAGAACAAGTTTTGAAACACTAAGTAGCATTAAGCATAGAGTCTAGAACGGTTTATGATATAAATACTCCCTCTACCGAATACAAGCTTTAGCTACTTGTATTCATGTCAAGGAATACAAGTAAACCATGGCTTTGAACAAGGATACCGAAAAGGAGAATAACTTTAAAGTAAGAACAATATATACGGAAAGTAAAGGACAAGCCATGGCTTTTGTACCTACAATAAGTGGAGGAGAGGAGCTCCTAAGCAAGATCCAAGCAAGGAAAAGTAGCTCCAAAATGAAGAACAAAGCAAGAACAAGTGAAGAACAAAATGTGTATTGAAAGTGAAGAGAAGAGAGTTAAGCTCTCTATCTCTCTAAGGAATTCGAACTACAAGTGAAGGGATGATTATTACATGAGGGCATGGCCTCTATTTATAGGGAAATGGATACTTGGGAGCTAAGTTTTGGGGATGAAATATCTATGGGGGAACCATTGGATTGGAGCACACTTGCATTCATCCAAGCCATCCATTTCTCCTCCAACCACAAGCCTCCACACTCCTCCACACACATGCATCTTCCTCAGCCGCCCCCCCTAGGTGGCACTTCCCAAAAGCCATCGGAAGATATTTGTTTCTCAAAAGCCATCGGTTTGACCGGAATCTGACCGGAGCTTTGGCCGGAGCTTCTTGGATTTTGGAGAGTGTATTCTGAACGACAAAGTCATTCTAAGATGATCTCAAGAAGGAACCTAAGCCAAATTCTGCTTGGAACATGGTCGAAATCCCAAAACGGTCGAAATTGCCCTAGTTTGGCTTTTACCGGGCTTGGTGCCTTTGCATTGCGTTCTTGTCCAAACGCCGACTGTTCTAGCATATTTGAGTGATTCCAAGTCGGTTCCATGAAAGTTGTACAGTCGGAATCTGATTGTGGCCTCGAGTGTCTTGTAATCCATTTTCAGCTTTAAAACTCCTCCTTAGCCTGTATTTTCTCTAGACTTCAGAATACCCTGTAGATAAATATCGGAACTAACAAGCAAAAGTTAAATAGACAAAGAGTCTAATTTGATGGGTTTAACTGTATTGATGATTCATACAATTATGGTCCATCAGGTACTGTAAATATGATTGTTGTCCATATGAATGTTGTTGATTGTTGTGTTCATGCTGTTGAGCAGCATAAAGAGCTGACATCTCAGGGACATAAGGCCTCACATTCCCTTTCTGCATTTCATCCTCTAAAACCATGTGATAAGCTTCATCTAGTGTTGGTCTGGGTTTCATTGCAGTGATCTGGGTCCTGACAGTGGCATGAACCTCATTTAATCCAGTCAAAAATTGCATCAGTCTATATTTCTGTTTCCTTAACTCCATTGATCTAGTGGACTTGCAGTTGAAACCCAAATCACAAGGTTCTTCACTATCCAGGGCCTCCTCTTCTCCCCACAGCTGAAGTAGTTTACCATGATATGTTGCTACATTAATAGTGCCCTGAACCAGTGTTACAGTCTCCTTGTGGAGTTGAAGCAATCGTGGACCGGTGTTGGCATCCGCAAACCTCATTTGGAGGGTATTCTAAGCATGGATTGAATCATTGCAATGGATGATTGATCCAGCAATCTCTTTAGAAACAGAGTTAATAAGCCAAG
The DNA here is from genome assembly GCA_033675215.1 of Rhodiola kirilowii. Taxonomy (NCBI): domain Eukaryota; kingdom Viridiplantae; phylum Streptophyta; class Magnoliopsida; order Saxifragales; family Crassulaceae; genus Rhodiola; species Rhodiola kirilowii. Next base: position 28,143,805 of record CM066200.1, read on the forward strand.
CAAAAATAACATTGTTGCATTTCTCCCAACGTGTTAACTGATAAGGATCAGTGGGTTTGGGGAACCTTCCTTGAACAAAACCCAGTTTGGATTTAATCCCAAGTACCATGTCCATGGATTTTTTCCAGTTGATAAAGTTACTCACACCTACAAGGGGCTGAGTGACTAAAGATGTGCTGAAGTTTTCAGTGCTGCTAATGAACAATGGATCATCAGTGATCTGAATAGTTGTGTTCTGTTGTACAGCCACATCAGTGGTCTGTGCTACAGCAGTTTCAGTCGCTGGATTCACTTGGTTTGATGGACTAACAGACATAGCTGATCAAACTCTCAAAAACACAGAAAAATGTAAGGAAAGTTATGAAAATGGATTACCAGCACAGCTCCGTTCGATTGAATACGAATCTGCTCTCGATACCATGTAGATTTATGACCTCAGTGTCATCATCGGAGTTGAGGAGTTTGATCGAAAAAGCAAAACCAGAGAAGAGGACAAATATTTGAGAAGATATTGTATTGATTGATTTTCTGCACAGTGTTAACAGTTTGTTATACTGCTGTTAACACTGTTACAATTTACACATCAGTGTTACAAGTATCAATCAGAACAATTTCGACCCTTCCAATTACAACTAATACCCGCAAGTATTTACAATTACCAAAATAATCCCAATTGAAACTAAACCCTAAATCCGCCATGGAAGACTGCTCGACCGGTTCACTGTCGACACAAATCGGCTCCGACGGCGATCAATCCGAGCTTGGAACTCAACCGGGATCACCACGCTCATCAGATTACGGGGAGGTTTGGCCCTACTATGGAATGGGGAGGTAGATGTGACAATGCTCTTATATTAAAAGGCACACATTGATGTTTCAGTTAAAAACAGTCAGAATTTAAGCTGACACTATTTTATGGTGAGCTTAGGGCAAACAAAATGGAGGAGAGCTGGAATTTTTTAAGAAGGTTTGAAGGAAGAAGAAGATGATAAATGGGTTGTTCTGGGGGATTTCAATGAAATCCTTTATTCTGAGGAGATGAGTGGCAAGAGGAATAGGGCTAGGGAACAGATGAGGAAGTTTCGAAAGGCTCTTGTTGATTACTCGCTCAGAAATATAGGCTTCACAGGTCCTTGTTTCACCTACTGATGGATCGTTAAGTTAGCCAACTATGTGAGGGAGATCCCAGAGTGAAATAAACTTTCGTACAGGAAATATAGAACGGAAAGTAAGTGCTCATGGTTTACAGTGGAAACCTTACTGCAATCTTTGCAGCAGGCTGAAAACCACTTGCCTTCTGAACAGTTCCATAAGGGCTTCAAGATCAATGTTATTGATGAAAGAGTATGCTTGTAGATTGTTACACTTTGTGACAGCTAACAATACTACTCAACTCAAAGTATCAACTAACGCGATCTGTCTCGTCCGCACACTACAGCACTTCGTCAGCTCCGGAATTGATCTTCTCTTTGATCACTGACAGAACCGCTCGTCGTCAAAGCGATTTGTGCAAATAAATTTATAAGTCCGCTACTCGCAATTATACTACTGGGTAGTACTTGGTAAGTAGGGGTCGAACCCAAGGGAGTCAGTGTGGATTAGTTGTTCTTTGGGGGGTTTATCCAGCGAGAGAGCGTGTTTTAGGTTGGTTGGTTGGTTTTAAAGCTACCAGCTATATGATTGTTTGATTGGTTGGTTGGTTTTAATACTGAAAGTAAATTACAGATTTAATAATTAAGAGAAATGTTCGGTTTCAGGGGCCTTGTATTATATTTGTTTATCATTGACTGCTAATGATCATACCAAGTGTTCAAAGATGAATTGAGGCTATTTCTAGCGCAAGATATGATCATGCTAAGTATTCAAACGATGAATCGAGGCTATTTCTAGCGCAAGACTTGCAACACCATTTAAAACACTTGTTCTAAGCAAAACTAATTCCTCCTTTCGAAGTATCTTAGTCGTAAGTGCATCCATTTGGTCCCTTTGGTCCAGTTTCCAAATGATCTTTTAGATAAGCCGAACTCCTCGATAAGTTTTGCTTGTTACAGCTTCCACTTACCGAGTATGTTCACGAATTCCCACGGAAGAGCTTTTTGCTTGTCAGGCACTCAACCTTGGAAACTCTGACTTGATATATGGCACATAGAACAAGTATCGAATACAAAGGTATACTAAGAGTAAAGTCTAAAACATTTATAATACAAGTACGCCCCTTCTACCGAACTACTAGTTTAGCTACTATTCATCGCGCTAAACATTATTACTAAGGAAATAAAAGCAGTTGAATAAATACTAAGAAATACTTACAACCGTTGAAGCGCCAAGGGAGCTATCCTTTATTTCCAAAGCGAAGAACAATTTATTGAAAATGAAGAGAGGAGGGTTAGGCCCTCTCTCTCTAAAGTGTACAAGTATGGATATGAGGTGTGTTTTCAAATGAGAGGGGAGCACTTCTATTTATAGGCATGGGAGGAGACTTGGGAGCCAAGTTTTGGAGAATGGAGGGTGGAGATGGTGGGCATGTGGAGGAGCATCCAAGGGTGGAGGAGGAAGGGGAGGAGATGTGGAGGAGAAGCCTCCACATGTCATCATTTCCATGGAGGAGCTCTAGCCGCCGGCGGCTTTTGGAGGAGGGTGGTGGTTGTGACAAGTGGAGGGAGGAGAGTGGAGGAGCCACCATGTGAGGAGGAGCTTGTGGAAGCTTGTGGAAGCTTGTGGAAGCTTCCCTTGAGTCGCCGGAAAAAGCCAACCGCAATAGTGAACTTGGCCGGTGGTTCTGCTGGAATTCTTGCCGGAGTTGGCCTGGCCTTGGTCGGAGTTTCACCTGGTCGGAGCTTCGCCGGAGACTCGCCGGAGCTTGGCCAGAATTCTGGCCGGAAAATGAGCCGACGGTCCCTTGCATTTGAACAGCTGATTCTGAAAGTTGAAGCAATTCTAAGACTAATGGTCGAGACCGTTTTGTCAGAATTTGGCCGGAACTAGGCCTGGGCCTGATTTGAAGTTCAGCGTGCGCACAGGTCTCGGACTGGCTCTCGGCGCGGGCCTGGTTCTTCGGACGGGACTTGGTCTTCTCGGCCATGGATGAATTTACTCGGGCATTTTGTCTGGAATTTGAGATTCACCGAGTTATTGGGTGTTTTGAACACTTTGGTCGAGCTAGAATTTCCAGATTCCAAAGTTTGGTCGATCAATTTGGACTTGGTGCCTATGCGTGCGGGACCTTGCTTTGGAATTGGGCCAACTCTCAATCTGCTCGAGCTTTCTTCTTGGTTCCTCGACATTGTCCACCTTATTTGTCATTTGGAATATTTTGGTCGAGGTGGATTCATTAAATAAGGTCGTTTGCTCGAGCGACTTGCTATTGGTCCTTGGTGGCTCGACTGGGGCCTAGGACTCTGCTAGGCGTGGCCAGGTCTTGCTAGCGCCAAAGTGGCCTGATTTGCCTTGTACTCCATTTTTGCCTCTAAGAACTCCTCCTTAGCTTGTATTTTCTCTATGCTCCAAAATACCCTGTAGAAATAAATCGGAACTAACAAGCAAAAGTTAAATAGACAAAGTGTCTAAATAAGGGGGTTATACTGTGTTTATGATTCGTATAATTATGGTCCATCAGATCACCCCACACTTTTAGTTGTTCGTCCCGAACAATGCTTTATAAGGGTGTACACACAATCTAAGTAAAATATGAAAGTGAGACTGTGGGACTAGATTTATCCTAGTTCATGCATTACTACTTATTACTAAATTAAATTGCGTAAATAAATAGAAGAAACTTAAAATTTGTACCTCCGTGCTGAGATGCAAATTATATTGGATGTCTCGGGAGATAGCCCTGTTTAGGCTCCTGGACTGCAATCTTGTGATCGTCTCGCGCTATATGGTTTTCTTGTAGCTTTCTCTAGCACGTGATTCGGTTCGGGTTTCAGTGGTTTGAGTACTTTGATTTTCTTTTGGCGAGGGACTGCTTTTGTAGTGAGTCGGCATTTGGCCTTTGTTTTGACTTTTTGAGTTCTTCACTTTTTGTTCGGTTAAAACCTTCACAATTTTGGGCCTTTGGCCTCTTGATTTGCTTCTTCGAGCTTTTCGCCTTTTTGTGACTTTGCAAGTCCATTTTCTCAAGTCTTTTTGGGAGGTCCAATCATCGCCCGCAAGCCTATGGAAATACCTCCCCGCTCTTCTCGTTTTTGCCGTTTTCGCGCGGGTCAAGGTGAGGGTCGCTCATCTATTTTCTCGGCTACTTTGACTGTCATTTTCGCGCGGGTCAAGATGAGGGTCGCTCATCTATTTTCTCGGCTACTTTGACCGGAGATAGGACGGTCTGATTCTCGTCCTCGCCTTTTGCATTGCATGGCGGAGATGACTTCAATTTTCACTGAAACCCGAAGTGCAGCCTCCACTGACTTCGAAAACCATATAGTTTGATCTGATCCTTCGATTGCTTGCCAAGCCTCTCTAGGGCATTTCTATCAACTCCACATCCCTAGTTTATCTCAGCACAAAGGACAAATGGAAAGTTACATTCTAAGTTTTTAAACAGTTGAATTTTCACAAGGTTAATGCATGAATTTTGGTCTATCTTTTTCACATTCTTAAGTTCATATTTTCAAAAAGATATTATTATTAACTAATATATACAGGTGGTTCTCACCCCACACTTCTGAACGAAGTCGTGCCTTTCAGCAAGACTTAGTTCAAAAGCCATGCAAGCAGATATTATATGAGAAGAAAATGATATTAAGGAAAAGGAAAGACAGAACTCCCTTTAAGGTGTCGAGTGAATGACATGGCTCGAGGCTGGATAATTGAGGGAGTTCGGCTGGGGCCTTGAATTCTTAGCGTAGCCCTGACTGGCTTAATGTTGCACCCAAGTCCGATTCCTGAATAGTCAAATCTTCTATGCACCAAGTGGGTGAGAGCGACTTATTGATAAAAACTAAAAGACAGAAAATAAAAAGACAGAAAATAAAGTGCAGAAAGTAAGATAGTGTCGGGTTACCTCCCGACTAGTGCACTTATTTAACGTCGTTGGCTCGACAGTACCTCAATAATGGATCATAAAGTCGGATCCCAAGGGTGAGTGAGGTCAAACTTTTTCTCGGCAGCCCTTTTTCTCCGAGAGGGTGAGGTTTCCTTGACCATAGCTGCTGGTCCAATGCGTCGTGCTTGCTTGTTACTCCTTCTGGGTTTCCATTCTTTCGGCCCATGTCTTTGCCGCCTCTTCATGTTGGAATAGTTGGCACTTTCGCAAGTTTGGAAGTTGGGTTTTGTGCCTTCAAACATCGGCGACCACAGGCATGTTCCCATGTGAGGCCTCTTCTTGGTGGTAGCTACGAATGGTTGTCTTGGAATGATTGAGTTCCCGGGTGGTTTTTCTTTGCTTGTGACGAGAGAGATTTCCTTTGTCGGCTTTTTTGGCTCATGCTCTGCCTCCAACTCCCCTTGTACCGCATCATCATTGATTATATGATCTTCGGTGGTTATGATCGGCATGAAACGCGAAGGGTTAAGTTGAGGCACTTCGACCATGAGGACTAGGTCTGTTTCAGGTGCTCCGACAGTGAGGACTAGGTCTTTCTCGGACAGTTCGGCAATGAGGTCCGGGACTTCCTCGGGTGCTCTGAGCGCAAGGACCGGGCCTGGCTTGATTTCTTCGGCCGCTTCAGCAGTGAGGTTCGGGACTTCTGTAGGCTCGGCAGTTAGGACAGTGATTTCCTCGGATGGATTGGTGATAAGGACCGGGTCTGATTGGGGCAGTTCTTCTTTGGTCATTTGCGGGTCCTCATCCTTAGTCGGCTCCTCGGGTTCAGCCGTGAATTGGTGCATCAATGCACTCAATTGCTGCATGTCTGCGGCCAATTGCTGGGTGCTAGCTGCCAGCTCCTTTTCTACCGCCCATAGTTCAGTTTTGGCCCTGATTTGTTGCATCGTGTTGTCCAACTGCTGGATGCTAGATACCAGCTCCGTTATACCGTCCTCGATTGGCTCGGCCTGATCTTGGCTTGGTCTTGACCTCGCGGCCAAATCGTTTATTAATTTCCAAAGATCATCCTCGGTTAAGTCCCACATTGATCCTCCTGCTGCATTATTTAGCTGGTCCCACTCATATGGCAACATTCCACAGAGAAACTTTGTTTGAAGATCGAAATTGGTGAATCCATGGTGCGGGCAGCTCGTGACAATGGAATCGAAGTACCATAAGTACTCATCCAATGTTTCGTCCCGGGATTGCGTTATTTTGTTGATCTTCTCGCGGATTTCAAGTTCGAAGGGTGGTGGGGAAATTTCCTCAGTGTTCCAAGGTTCCATTCCGTAGTAGTAGGACTTAGTGAATTGCATGATAAAATAAAAAAGAAAAAAACAAAATAGAACAACTATTCCGATGCACAACTCCCCGGCAACGGCGCCAATTTGACAGAACCGCTCGTCGTTAAAGCGATTTGTGCAAATAATTTTATAAGTCCGCTACTCACAATTATACTACTAGGTAGTACTTGGTAAGTAGGGGTCGAACCCAAGGGAGTCAGTGTGGATTAGTTGTTCTTTGGGGGGTTTATCCAGCGAGAGAGCGTGTTTTAGGTTGGTTGGTTGGTTTTAAAGCTACCAGCTATATGATTGTTTGATTGGTTGGTTGGTTTTAATACTGAAAGTAAATTACAGATTTAATAATTAAGAGAAATGTTCGGTTTCAGGGGCCTTGTATTATATTTGTTTATCATTGACTGCTAATGATCATACCAAGTGTTCAAAGATGAATTGAGGCTATTTCTAGCGCAAGATATGATCATGCTAAGTATTCAAACGATGAATCGAGGCTATTTCTAGCGCAAGACTTGCAACACCATTTAAAACACTTGTTCTAAGCAAAACTAATTCCTCCTTTCGAAGTATCTTAGTCGTAAGTGCATCCATTTGGTCCCTTTGGTCCAGTTTCCAAATGATCTTTTAGATAAGCCGAACTCCTCGATAAGTTTTGCTTGTTACAGCTTCCACTTACCGAGTATGTTCACGAATTCCCACGGAAGAGCTTTTTGCTTGTCAGGCACTCAACCTTGGAAACTCTGACTTGATATATGGCACATAGAACAAGTATCGAATACAAAGGTATACTAAGAGTAAAGTCTAAAACATTTATAATACAAATACGCCCCTTCTACCGAACTACTAGTTTAGCTACTATTCATCGCGCTAAACATTATTACTAAGGAAATAAAAGCAGTTGAATAAATACTAAGAAATACTTACAACCATTGAAGCGCCAAGGGAGCTATCCTTTATTTCCAAAGCGAAGAACAATTTATTGAAAATGAAGAGAGGAGGGTTAGGCCCTCTCTCTCTCTAAAGTGTACAAGTATGGATATGAGGTGTGTTTTCAAATGAGAGGGGAGCACTTCTATTTATAGGCATGGGAGGAGACTTGGGAGCCAAGTTTTGGAGAATGGAGGGTGGAGATTGTGGGCATGTGGAGGAGCATCCAAGGGTGGAGGAGGAAGGGGAGGAGATGTGGAGGAGAAGCCTCCACATGTCATCATTTCCATGGAGGAGCTCTAGCCGCCGGCGGCTTTTGGAGGAGGGTGGTGGTTGTGACAAGTGGAGGGAGGAGAGTGGAGGAGCCACCATGTGAGGAGGAGCTTGTGGAAGCTTGTGGAAGCTTGTGGAAGCTTCCCTTGAGTCGCCGGAAAAAGCCAACCGCAATAGTGAACTTGGCCGGTGGTTCTGCTGGAATTCTTGCCGGAGTTGGCCTGGCCTTGGTCGGAGTTTCACCTGGTCGGAGCTTCGCCGGAGACTCGCCGGAGCTTGGCCGGAATTCTGGACGGAAAATGAGCCGACGGTCCCTTGCATTTGAACAGCTGATTCTGAAAGTTGAAGCAATTCTAAGACTAATGGTCGAGACCGTTTTGTCAGAATTTGGCCGGAACAAGGCCTGGGCCTGATTTGAAGTTCAGCGTGCGCACAGGTCTCGGACTGGCTCTCGGCGCGGGCCTGGTTCTTCGGACGGGACTTGGTCTTCTCGGCCATGGATGAATTTACTCGGGCATTTTGTCTGGAATTTGAGATTCACCGAGTTATTGGGTGTTTTGAACACTTTGGTCGAGCTATAATTTCCAGATTCCAAAGTTTGGTCGATCAATTTGGACTTGGTGCCTATGCGTGCGGGACCTTGCTTTGGAATTGGGCCAACTCTCAATCTGCTCGAGCTTTCTTCTTGGTTCCTCGACATTGTCCACCTTATTTGTCATTTGGAATATTTTGGTCGAGGTGGATTCATTAAATAAGGTCGTTTGCTCGAGCGACTTGCTATTGGTCCTTGGTGGCTCGACTGGGGCCTAGGACTCTGCTAGGCGTGGCCAGGTCCTGCTTGCGCCAAAGTGGCCTGATTTGCCTTGTACTCCATTTTTGCCTCTAAGAACTCCTCCTTAGCTTGTATTTTCTCTATGCTCCAAAATACCCTGTAGAAATAAATCGGAACTAACAAGCAAAAGTTAAATAGACAAAGTGTCTAAATAAGGGGGTTATACTGTGTTTATGATTCGTATAATTATGGTCCATCAGATCACCCCACACTTTTAGTTGTTCGTCCCGAACAATGCTTTATAAGGGTGTACACACAATCTAAGTAAAATATGAAAGTGAGACTGTGGGACTAGATTTATCCTAGTTCATGCATTACTACTTATTACTAAATTAAATTGCGTAAATAAATAGAAGAAACTTAAAATTTGTACCTCCGTGCTGAGATGCAAATTATATTGGATGTCTCGGGAGATAGCCCTGTTTAGGCTCCTGGACTGCAATCTTGGGATCGTCTCGCGCTATATGGTTTTCTTGTAGCTTTCTCTAGCACGTGATTCGGTTCGGGTTTCAGTGGTTTGAGTACTTTGATTTTCTTTTGGCGAGGGACTGCTTTTGTAGTGAGTCGGCATTTGGCCTTTGTTTTGACTTTTTGAGTTCTTCACTTTTTGTTCGGTTAAAACCTTCACAATTTTGGGCCTTTGGCCTCTTGATTTGCTTCTTCGAGCTTTTCGCCTTTTTGTGACTTTGCAAGTCCATTTTCTCAAGTCTTTTTGGGAGGTCCAATCATCGCCCGCAAGCCTATGGAAATACCTCCCCGCTCTTCTCGTTTTTGCCGTTTTCGCGCGGGTCAAGGTGAGGGTCGCTCATCTATTTTCTCGGCTACTTTGACTGTCGTTTTCGTGCGGGTCAAGATGAGGGTCGCTCATCTATTTTCTCGGCTACTTTGACCGGAGATAGGACGGTCTGATTCTCGTCCTCGCCTTTTGCATTGCATGGCGGAGATGACTTCAATTTTCACTGAAACCCGAAGTGCAGCCTCCACTGACTTCGAAAACCATATAGTTTGATCTGATCCTTCGATTGCTTGCCAAGCCTCTCTAGGGCATTTCTATCAACTCCACATCCCTAGTTTATCTCAGCACAAAGGACAAATGGAAAGTTACATTCTAAGTTTTTAAACAGTTGAATTTTCACAAGGTTAATGCATGAGTTTTGGTCTATCTTTTTCACATTCTTAAGTTCATATTTTCAAAATGATATTATTATTAACTAATATATACAGGTGGTTCTCACCCCACACTTCTGAACGAAGTCGTGCCTTTCAGCAAGACTTAGTTCAAAAGCCATGCAAGCAGATATTATATGAGAAGAAAATGATATTAAGGAAAAGGAAAGACAGAACTCCCTTTAAGGTGTCGAGTGAACGACATGGCTCGAGGCTGGATAATCGAGGGAGTTCGACTGGGGCCTTGAATTCTTAGCGTAGCCCTGACTAGCTTAATGTTGCACCCAAGTCCGATTCCTGAATAGTCAAATCTTCTATGCACCAAGTGGGTGAGAGCGACTTATTGATAAAAACTAAAAGACAGAAAATAAAAAGACAGAAAATAAAGTGCAGAAAGTAAGATAGTGTCGGGTTACCTCCCGACTAGTGCACTTATTTAACGTCGTTGGCTCGACAGTACCTCAATCATGGATCATAAGGTCGGATCCCAAGGGTGAGTGAGGTCAAACTTTTTCTCGGCAGCCCTTTTGCTCCGAGAGGGTGAGGTTTCCTTGACCATAGCTGCTGGTCCAATGCGTCGTGCTTGCTTGTTACTCCTTCTGGGTTTCCATTCTTTCGGCCCATGTCTTTGCCGCCTCTTCATGTTGGAATAGTTGGCACTTTCGCAAGTTTGGAAGTTGGGTTTTGTGCCTTCAAACATCGGCGACCACAGGCATGTTCCCATGTGAGGCCTCTTCTTGGTGGTAGCTACGAATGGTTGTCTTGGAATGATTGAGTTCCCGGGTGGTTTTTCTTTGCTTGTGACGAGAGAGATTTCCTTTGTCGGCTTTTTTGGCTCATGCTCTGCCTCCAACTCCCCTTGTACCGCATCATCATTGATTATATGATCTTCGGTGGTTATGATCGGCATGAAACGCGAAGGGTTAAGTTGAGGCACTTCGACCATGAGGACTAGGTCTGTTTCAGGTGCTCCGACAGTGAGGACTAGGTCTTTCTCGGACAGTTCGGCAATGAGGTCCGGGACTTCCTCGGGTGCTCTGAGCGCAAGGACCGGGCCTGGCTTGATTTCTTCGGCCGCATCAGCAGTGAGGTTCGGGACTTCTGTAGGCTCGGCAGTTAGGACAGTGATTTCCTCGGATGGATTGGTGATAAGGACCGGGTCTGATTGGGGCAGTTCTTCTTTGGTCATTTGCGGGTCCTCATCCTCAGTCGGCTCCTCGGGTTCAGCCGTGAATTGGTGCATCAATGCACTCAATTGCTGCATGTCTGCGGCCAATTGCTGGGTGCTAGCTGCCAGCTCCTTTTCTACCGCCCATAGTTCAGTTTTGGCCCTGATTTGTTGCATCGTGTTGTCCAACTGCTGGATGCTAGATACCAGCTCCGTTATACCGTCCTCAATTGGCTCGGCCTGATCTTGGCTTGGTCTTGACCTCGCGGCCAAATCGTTTATTAATTTCCAAAGATCATCCTCGGTTAAGTCCCACATTGATCCTCCTGCTGCATTATTTAGCTGGTCCCACTCATGTGGCAACATTCCACAGAGAAACTTTGTTTGAAGATCAAAATTGGTGAATCCATGGTGCGGGCAGCTCGTGACAATGGAATCGAAGTACCATAAGTACTCATCCAATGTTTCGTCCCGGGATTGCGTTATTTTGTTGATCTTCTCGCGGATTTCAAGTTCGAAGGGTGGTGGGGAAATTTCCTCAGTGTTCCAAGGTTCCATTCCGTAGTAGTAGGACTTAGTGAATTGCATGATAAAATAAAAAAGAAAAAAACAAAATAGAACAACTATTCCGATGCACAACTCCCCGGCAACGGCGCCAATTTGACAGAACCGCTCGTCGTCAAAGCGATTTGTGCAAATAAATTTATAAGTCCGCTACTCGCAATTATACTACTGGGTAGTACTTGGTAAGTAGGGGTCGAACCCAAGGGAGTCAGTGTGGATTAGTTGTTCTTTGGGGGTTTATCCAGCGAGAGAGCGTGTTTTAGGTTGGTTGGTTGGTTTTAAAGCTACCAGCTATATGATTGTTTGATTGGTTGGTTGGTTTTAATACTGAAAGTAAATTACAGATTTAATAATTAAGAGAAATGTTCGGTTTCAGGGGCCTTGTATTATATTTGTTTATCATTGACTGCTAATGATCATACCAAGTGTTCAAAGATGAATTGAGGCTATTTCTAGCGCAAGATATGATCATGCTAAGTATTCAAACGATGAATCGAGGCTATTTCTAGCGCAAGACTTGCAACACCATTTAAAACACTTGTTCTAAGCAAAACTAATTCCTCCTTTCGAAGTATCTTAGTCGTAAGTGCATCCATTTGGTCCCTTTGGTCCAGTTTCCAAATGATCTTTTAGATAAGCCGAACTCCTCGATAAGTTTTGCTTGTTACAGCTTCCACTTACCGAGTATGTTCACGAATTCCCACGGAAGAGCTTTTTGCTTGTCAGGCACTCAACCTTGGAAACTCTGACTAGATATATGGCACATAGAACAAGTATCGAATACAAAGGTATACTAAGAGTAAAGTCTAAAACATTTATAATACAAGTACGCCCCTTCTACCGAACTACTAGTTTAGCTACTATTCATCGCGCTAAACATTATTACTAAGGAAATAAAAGCAGTTGAATAAATACTAAGAAATACTTACAACCGTTGAAGCGCCAAGGGAGCTATCCTTTATTTCCAAAGCGAAGAACAATTTATTGAAAATGAAGAGAGGAGGGTTAGGCCCTCTCTCTCTCTAAAGTGTACAAGTATGGATATGAGGTGTGTTTTCAAATGAGAGGGGAGCACTTCTATTTATAGGCATGGGAGGAGACTTGGGAGCCAAGTTTTGGAGAATGGAGGGTGGAGATGGTGGGCATGTGGAGGAGCATCCAAGGGTGGAGGAGGAAGGGGAGGAGATGTGGAGGAGAAGCCTCCACATGTCATCATTTCCATGGAGGAGCTCTAGCCGCCGGTGGCTTTTGGAGGAGGGTGGTGGTTGTGACAAGTGGAGGGAGGAGAGTGGAGGAGCCACCATGTGAGGAGGAGCTTGTGGAAGCTTGTGGAAGCTTGTGGAAGCTTCCCTTGAGTCGCCGGAAAAAGCCAACCGCAATAGTGAACTTGGCCGGTGGTTCTGCTGGAATTCTTGCCGGAGTTGGCCTGGCCTTGGTCGGAGTTTCACCTGGTCGGAGCTTCGCCGGAGACTCGCCGGAGCTTGGCCGGAATTCTGGCCGGAAAATGAGCCGACGGTCCCTTGCATTTGAACAGCTGATTCTGAAAGTTGAAGCAATTCTAAGACTAATGGTCGAGACCGTTTTGTCAGAATTTGGCCGGAACTAGGCCTGGGCCTGATTTGAAGTTCAGCGTGCGCACAGGTCTCGGACTGGCTCTCGGCGCGGGCCTGGTTCTTCGGACGGGACTTGGTCTTCTCGGCCATGGATGAATTTACTCGGGCATTTTGTCTGGAATTTGAGATTCACCGAGTTATTGGGTGTTTTGAACACTTTGGTCGAGCTAGAATTTCCAGATTCCAAAGTTTGGTCGATCAATTTGGACTTGGTGCCTATGCGTGCGGGACCTTGCTTTGGAATTGGGCCAACTCTCAATCTGCTCGAGCTTTCTTCTTGGTTCCTCGACATTGTCCACCTTATTTGTCATTCGGAATATTTTGGTCGAGGTGGATTCATTAAATAAGGTCGCTTGCTCGAGCGACTTGCTATTGGTCCTTGGTGGCTCGACTGGGGCCTAGGACTCTGCTAGGCGTGGCCAGGTCCTGCTTGCGCCAAAGTGGCCTGATTTGCCTTGTACTCCATTTTTGCCTCTAAGAACTCCTCCTTAGCTTGTATTTTCTCTATGCTCCAAAATACCCTGTAGAAATAAATCGGAACTAACAAGCAAAAGTTAAATAGACAAAGTGTCTAAATAAGGGGGTTATACTGTGTTTATGATTCGTATAATTATGGTCCATCAATCACCGATTGCTATCTCCAAAAAGCCGAACTTCTCTTCGAAGACTTCTCTTCCTTTTATAGTCTCTTTAAGTCGGCGAAGCATATCTCCATCAGAGATCCGGTTGCTATCTCGTAGATGTGATATGGTTAAGATATTTCCATATCTTAACCACATCATATATTTGCTTCCCAAATCTGGCTTCGATCTTCCCATCGTATATACTTATTCGTATATATGGACATCAATTCTTCTCGTCAATTATCTAGCATGTATATACTCGTATATCTCCTTATTTATGTCGAATATATTCTCCTTGATCCGATCTCGTCATAAGTCGGTTTGTCTCTCACATGGAACACATCTCTCTCGCAGCTTTGCTCTCTCTCAGAGTTGTCCGGTGAGCTTACCTGTCAGACAGTGATTTCTGCACACTCAAGTGGATTATTAGTTAAGTGTTTGTTATCATCAAAACACAAGGGTCCAACAAATTCCCCCTTTTTGATGATGACAAACACTTCTTCACAGATAAGAAATCACACACAGCGATGGTACGGAACTCCCATCTACATTCCCTTAGTACAGCTAGCAACTTCAGAGTTTATATTCACTAAATATTTATTTAGAGTCTAGCTAGCATAGTTCCCCCTCAGATAGACATCCGTTTGAATTTCGGTACCGGTTTTCCCCCTTAGTGTATGCACATATAGTTCTTCCCCCTTTTGGCATCATCAAAAAGATATGCAAAGAAGAACACAGTGTAATGGAAAGGAAAACATTTCATTCATGCCAGCAAAACGTAAGTGTGTCATTCAGACACCATACATGCGGCAGAGAGTTCAGAAAGCATAGAGAACTTAAACATGAAACTAAAAAAAACAAGTTCAAAAAGAGGGGGGGCTGTTGTGGGTGGGGATGGCAGGGAGGGGGGTCCATGAGACAGTTTAGACTAGGGCACAATCGTGAACGAGTCCTTCATCTGGTCCACAATCTCTGCGGCAAGATCCTTTATTTGCCCTGAGAAATCTTGGACAGCAACGGACATTGCCCCCGAGTCAACAGTTATTGCAAGCTCCAGGTCAACCACCTTCTGCTTCACAAGCTGCAATTCAGACTTCACCTCTACCAGCTCAGTCTTTGCCTCCATCACCTCAGATTTGACCTCCTTCAGCTCACCCCTGAGCTCCTTCCTCTCTGCACGAAGCACCGTCAGCAGAGCCAGCACCTCACTTAAGCCCTCAGAGGGGTTTGCCTCAACACCACTGACGGGAGCAGCAACATTGATAGGAGTCACATCCTTGACCTCCTCATCCTCATCTTCCTCTTCCACAGCTTCCTCTGCCACAGCAGGAACTCTCCAACCAACTTCCTCAGAGTATTCTAACCCCAGCTTGATAATATGATCACCACAAAGTGCAGACGAAAGCACTTTCTCCGACTCCGGTTGATAAACCTCCCAGTACGTCAGTATCTCCTTCACAACCCCTGGATAGGGTAGTCCATTGGACGGATTGTTGCTATTGTTTTCCATATGCTTCATAACCTGAAAGGCCAAGTTCACTGGCTGCTTCTGTATAATCTTATCGACTGAACAGGCTGTCGTCGTACCTGTGCAAAAAACAATTTATATTTTCCTCACTTCGAACTGTGGGTTAGGACAGTGGCAAGCAAGGGTCGAACCCAAGGGAGCTAGATAGCTACTACTTTGTTCTGTAATGGAGAAAGACAAGAAACTAATGTGAGAGTAAAGGTTAGTGAACAAAAGCAAGGCACGAAAATAAGAGGGGGTTTTATCAATCAGAGAAGATATTCAGGTTAGGGTTTTATTCAATTGTGACTACGTTTATCCTTGATTTCTAAATGTTTATTCTTGCTTCTTAGGGTTACTCCTGGTCTGGTTATAACCGTTTTAATTCTAGCAAACCTAATACTCCTGGTCTGGTTATATTAGGTTTCGTGCAACTACTTATTCTAACTGGGTCGGTATCAAATAAGCAGTGAATGGATAGTAAGAATCACTAGGTTAAGTTGTACCCTTTCGGATCTCCCCTTAACCTAATAATTCAAACTGATAATTTGCACAAGAACTAAATAGAATGCAATAATAATAAGTAAGATCAGAATCTCAAAACAATAGTCACAATTATTTAACCCTAACCCGAATAATCGGATTAGTTACACATAGCCATGGAATAACAATACAATAAATAAAAGGAAACAAGGATTCTCACTAAAACCGAATGAAGAACAAGCTGGCCGTGCAAGGCTGAGAAGTGGCGGAAGCAAGGAGGAGTAAGGAATGAAGACCGGCTGTGCAAGGAGGAGCTCACGGCGGCTGATGGAGGAGATGGGCGGCGGACCAAGTTAGGTCTAGGGCACACGACTAAGTGATGAATGGGATGGATTATGCCTTGCATTGCACCTCCTTATATAGGGATTTGAAAACCCTAAATCTTTGCTTGATGAGCAAGCTACTTGATCTTCTTGAAAATCCTAATATCACATGTAAATTGGGCCGGCTGCTGGATTTAGGGCTTGGACTTTCTTTTTCCGAAGTTACTGTTCACGGCCCGAAATCACTATTCACGCCGGAATTACTATTCACGCCAGAATCACTGTTCACGCCGGAATCACTGTTCATGTCGGGTTACTGTTCACGAGCAGAAAAACACTGTTCACGACGCTCCTCTGGCCTTGATCTTCAATTGCGATGTTTTGGGCATGAAATGCCGTCTTTTAAGCGCGATTCCTCCTAGAGCTTCCAAATCACCTGAAATGCAAAACAACACTAAAAAGTAACTGTTCGCATAATAAAGTGCTGGAATTGGTGGGATTTGATGACTCGATGAGTCGTATAAATACGGCTCATCAAACCACCCCACACTTAAACTTGTTCGTCCCGAACAAGAACTATGTCATAAGAGGAATGAATAATGTAAACACCACAATGCTTCGGTCATCCTAGACGTGCTACATGGACATGAATCGATTACTCTAGATCTCGCCTGTTATGCATGCTTGCTACTAATATCTTTGTGCGAAAACATGGGTTAAAGATACGTGTTACCTTTGGGTCGAGATGCAAATCAATTCGGATGTATCTGGAGATAGCCCTGTTTAGACCCATGAACCCTCATCCTCGGACTCGAACTCGCTGCTATATGGTTATGCTTTGCCGCTTTTTCTTGCACGTGATTGATTCGAGCTTCAAAGTGTTGAGTGCTTTTCGGCCAGCTAAAGTGTCATCTGATTTGGGATTTCAATGATTCTTTCACATGAGAAACGTGTGGACTATCACAATGGTGGTGGATTTGTTGCCTTGAAGTGCGGATTGTGACTTGCTCGAACCGTGGTTCCTTCTCCTTTTGACGCGAGTCAAGCAGAGGGTCGCTCGTCTATATTCCCGGCTACTCGGATTAGAAACCTTCCTGCTCTCACTCATCATCGTCCTTTTGACACGGGTCAAGTCAAGGGTCGCTTGCCTATTTTCTCGGCTACTTGGACTAGAGCTTGGACGGTGTGAAGTTTTCCCGTCCCGACCAACCGCAAGGGTGCCGCAGTGGTGGAGCAGACTCGTACTATGTCGCCTCGAAGTGCTAGCCTCCACGAACTCCACATAACCATACATCCTGAGTTCGGTCTTTGAATGATCTGTCAAGTCTCTCTAGGGCATTTCTATCAACTCCACATCCCTGTTTATCTCAACTAACAAAGGCACGCAAAGATTTTAAGATCACATGTTAGTCGCACAAAATCAATTTTCACCAAAGACATGCATGTAATCGGCTCTATCTATTTCGCCAAATCATTATCCAATACTGCAAGTCTAGGAAATAGTGAAGTAATCATGTACAAAATTTTAAAAATGACTCAAAACGTGCTGACTCTGTGCAGGGTGCAGTAAATAAACGTGCTGACTCACTGACTGACTCTCCCACCCCTCACTTTTGAAATGAGCCGTGTCCTCACGGCACGACTCAAGTCAAGACACACAATGCATGCAATAAAACGAAGGGAAATAAGAATAGAGTAAGGACAGGCACTTCCCTCGTGCGTGCGTGACAATGAGAGATGGCTGATAATTCTCCTGTGAGTCCTCGAAGAGCACCATTGGAGCTTGTATCGCAGCGTGAGTTCGTTGCACACCGAACGGTCTGCGTCGATGACATTAAGACGAATAAAAGATTCCCAGGAGGTTGGAGGAGTCACAGCGGTCTCTCTTAAAACCCAACCTCCTTAGACTCGTAAGTCTTTGTGACAGAATCTTTAAACGCTTGTGTTTCTCGACGCAACTTATTCGAGGTGTGAACTACTCATGCTAGATACAGTCTATTGCTAACATCTCTGATACGTTCGCCTCTGTCCCTGCATGAAGATCATTTTCTTTCCCAAGTACAATGTGACAATAATGACTCAAAAAAAGATAAACTTAATATGTAAATCAACTGAAAAGTAAAAAGTGCAGGGCTGCCTCCCTGCGAGCGCCTTTGTTTTACGTCGTTGGCTCGACGGTACCTCTGTAGAGATCACAAGTTAGGGTCCCATGGGCATGTGCGGTCATACTTCTGCTCAGCAACTCCTTCGGTCCGTCCAACATGCTCCTCTAGCTGTTCACTCGGTTCTGCTCTCCAATAATCAGGCGGTTTCTTCTTCACATATCCCCGAGAAGGTGAGTGTGTCTTGGCCATAGCTGCTGGCCTGGTAGTCTGTATAGCCTGCTCTGGTGGGTCTGGAACTAGGGTGTCATACTCTGATGTGTGCACAATGTCTGGCGGTTTCCTTGCGAATGGACGGTTTGCATCCTCATAGACATAAAAATCAGCTTCCTTACCACCGAATGATAATGACAGTAAGCCTATGCCCATGTAAATCCTGGTCTGGGTGGTGTGGAGGAATGGTCATCCCAAAATCAGCCCTGGTGGTTCGCCTTTCCTGGATTTTTCCATCTGCAAGACATAGAAATCTGCAGGCACAGTAATATCTCCTACTCGGAGGGTTAGATCTTCAAGCAATCCAGTAGGGCGTACACAAGACTTATCCCCTAATTCTATAGATAGCCTAGGCGGTTTCAGTGGGCCAAGACCAAGCGAGCAATACAAAGAATAAGGCATAACATTGATAGCGACACCCAAATCAATTAAACAGTGAGGTATTTGGGTCTTACCGATACCACAGGTAACCGTGAAGGCCCCTGGGTCCTTACTCTTTCCTGAAGGTGTCTCCTGGCTCGCAGTGGGTGAGTGCATCGTCATTTGGTCGTTCTGTGTAGGCCTGACCACCATTCTCAGCTCTGGTTCAGCTTTCTCAGTTATCTGGCTCTCTGGAGCAACTACCTGCATAGCATAAGAGAAACCGTGAATGTCGGCGTCCTTGGTTGTAAGGGCCAGTTCTTCCTTTGTTGGTTCGGTGGTCTCCTCGAATGCTGCATCCACATTTATCACCTCTACCAGGCTGACGTTTCCTCTCGGGTTCTCAACTGTCTGTGAGGGAAGTCGTCCTGCATTCAGAGTGGCTGCGAGGCCTGTGACTGTTGCAGTGAGCTGGGATATCTGTTTCTTTATGTCTTCAATGTCACTCTTGGTCGAGGCTGCCAGCTCTTCTACTACTTTTTCTATGGGGTTGCCGTGGTTGCTCGGGCCTGACTGATTGTTGTTCGGCCCTCTCTGCTGATACTGGCCTGGAGCATTCTGCTGATACTGGTGATTAGGATGTCTGTATGGCTGCTGAGTCTGCTGAGGTGCATATTGACGTGCTGGCTGGGCCTGATTCTGCTGGTTGTTGTTCCTCGAGGGCTGTCTAGTGGCTCCTTGGTTGGGCGCTGCTGCATTAAACTGTTTGACTGGCCCTGGCTGATTGCCATAATTTTGATAGTTGCCCACTGCATTGATCTCAGCTTGGTCATCTTCCACTATAGTAGGGCACTCGTCTGTTTTGTGATCTGTGGATGCACAAAACTCGCATGGTCTGACCTGGACTGGCTGCCTTCGAACGACATGCTTCATTAGCTCCCTCATCTCCTTGAGTTCTGTGACCATGGCACTGATAGAGGGCTCCACTCGTGATACATTCCGAGTTCGGGCATAGTCATCCTCCTTTGTAGCTTCATCCTGGAACCGCTCACTTTCTGCCACTGATATGATCATCTGTTTGACTTTGGCAGGGCTGAGGTTCATCAGGTTGCCTCCAGCTGAGGCATCTAGGAGCTTTCTGTCTAGTTTGCAAATTCCATCTAGCAAGTATTCCACCAGTAACTTCTCTGGAAGCTCAAGGTTGCAACAGCTTTTCTCCAAGGCAAGGAACTTCTCTACGTACTCGGATAGGGTCTCATTGGGTCCTTGCTTGAGCTCTTGCAACTGTCTACGGACCTTCATGGCTCGTCCAGCTGGGTAGTATTTCGAGAGGAACTGGCGCTGCATCTGTTCCCATGTATAAATGCTGTCTGCGGGCAAGGATAGGAACCAGTCTGTGGCGGAGTCAGTGAGTGAGAAGTAGAATGCTTTGAGTTTGAAGTCATCCACTGAAGCTCCGTAGGGCCTATAATTATGGCAACTGCCATGGTAACGCTTCAGATGCCCTGTAGCTGATTCTCCCTTGGATCCTGCGAATTTGGGAAGGTGATGGACGATTGAGGTGCTGATAGTGATGTCCTCGAGTTCTGGTCCTTCATAGATTGGCCATGTCTGGTCTTTGAAGTCTGGAACCAAGAGCTCTCCCATAGATGGCTCCTCATCGTGATAGTAGGCTTCCTCTTCGTATACCGGCTGTCTGAGTCGCCTAAGGGGCGGTTGGGGCTGAACCTGATACTGAATCTGTTGTCTTACTGGGGCCTGTTGTCGGACTTGTTGCTGGCCCTGGACTGGATTTCGAACTGGTTGTCTACCCTGAACTGGATTTTGGACTGGTTGTCTAGCTGCAACCTGTTGTCAAACTGGGGCTTGTTGTTGTCGAGCTGGGACCTGCCCTTGGATCGGTCCTCCTCTTTGTGGATCTGCAGCTGCCCCTTGGTTCTAATTTTGTCTAGCTGCATCTCTTTGTGCCCTTCTCTGATCACGGAATAGCTGCTCCGGATTATCATAGATTACTTGTTGTACTTCCTCGTTGTTGTCGATTTCTGGGCGGTTTTGGTTTTGGTTTTGGTTTTCGAGAGGTAATTCGAACTGGTCTTCTTCTTGGTCACTGAGGTTGTCATCTTTATATGGGACGTTTTCAGCAACTCTACTACCTGCGTGAGACATGTTGCAAGAAATAGCAAGCACCGGTCTAGCAAACACCGAAATAGCAAAGACAGACTAGCAACAAAGGGTCCCCAGGTGATTGGAGGGGTCACAGCGGTCCCACTTAAAACCCAAAATCCTTAGACTCGTAAGTCTTGGTGACAGAACCCTCTGAGAGCTAGAAATTGGAAATCGAAAAGAATTGAAAACAGAAATCGAACAGTTGAATGGGGAATCACCGAAATAAGCAGCTTTCGAAATAAACAAAAAACAAAGAAAAATAAACGAAAAACAAAGGAGAACAAAAGTTCACCGTGCGTAGGTCCCCGGCAACGGCGCCATTTTGAACAGGCTGTCGTCGTACCTGTGCAAAAAACAATTTATATTTTCCTCACTTCGAACTGTGGGTTAGGACAGTGGCAAGCAAGGGTCGAACCCAAGGGAGCTAGATAGCTACTACTTTGTTCTGTAATGGAGAAAGACAAGAAACTAATGTGAGAGTAAAGGTTAGTGAACAAAAGCAAGGCACAAAAATAAGAGGGGGTTTTATCAATCAGAAAAGATATTCAGGTTAGGGTTTTATTCAATTGTGACTACGTTTATCCTTGATTTCTAAATGTTTATTCTTGCTTCTTAGGGTTACTCCTGGTCTGGTTATAACCGTTTTAATTCTAGCAAACCTAATACTCCTGGTCTGGTTATATTAGGTTTCGTGCAACTACTTATTCTAACTGGGTCGGTATCAAATAAGCAGTGAATGGATAGTAAGAATCACTAGGTTAAGTTGTACCCTTTCGGATCTCCCCTTAACCTAATAATTCAAACTGATAATTTGCACAAGAACTAAATAGAATGCAATAATAATAAGTAAGATCAGAATGTCAAAACAATAGTCACAATTATTTAACCCTAACCCGAATAATCGGATTAGTTACACATAGCCATGGAATAACAATACAATAAATAAAAGGAAACAAGGATTCTCACTAAAACCGAATGAAGAACAAGCTGGCCGTGCAAGGCTGAGAAGTGGCGGAAGCAAGGAGGAGTAAGGAATGAAGACCGGCTGTGCAAGGAGGAGCTCACGGCGGCTGATGGAGGAGATGGGCGGCGGACCAAGTTAGGTCTAGGGCACACGGCTAAGTGATGAATGGGATGGATTATGCCTTGCATTGCACCTCCTTATATAGGGATTTGAAAACCCTAAATCTTTGCTTGATGAGCAAGCTACTTGATCTTCTTGAAAACCCTAATATCACATGTAAATTGGGCCGGCTGCTGGATTTAGGGCTTGTACTTTCTTTTTCCGAAGTTACTGTTCACGGCCCGAAATCACTATTCACACCGGAATTACTATTCACGCCAGAATCACTGTTCACGCCGGAATCACTGTTCATGTCGGAGTTATTGTTCACGAGCAGAAAAACACTGTTCACGACGCTCCTCTGCCTTGATCTTCATTTTGAACAGGCTGTCGTCGTACCTGTGCAAAAACAATTTATAATTTCCTCGCGATGAACTGTGGGTTAGCACAATGGCAAGCAAGGGTCGAACCCAAGGGATCTAGATAGCTACTACTTTGTTCTGTAATGGAGAGAGACAAGAAACTAATGTGAGAGTAAAGGTTAGTGAACAAAAGCAAGGCACGAAAATAAGAGGGGGTTTTATCAATCAGATAAGATATTCAGGTTAGGGTTTTATTCAATTGTGACTACGTTTGTCCTTGATTTCTAAATGTTTATTCTTGCTTCTTAGGGTTACTCCTGGTCTGGTTATAACCGTTTTAATTCTAGCAAACCTAATACTCCTGGTCTGGTTATATTAGGTTTCGTGCAACTACTTATTCTAACTGGGTCGGTATCAAATAAGCAGTGAATGGATAGTAAGAATCACTAGGTTAAGTTGTACCCTTTCGGATCTCTCCTTAACCTAATAATTCAAACTGATAATTTGCACAAGAACTAAATAGAATGCAATAATAATAAGTAAGATCAGAATGTCAAAACAATAGTCACAATTATTTAACCCTAACCCGAATAATCGGATTAGTTACACATAGCCATGGAATAACAATACAATAAATAAAAGGAAACAAGGATTCTCACTAAAACCGAATGAAGAACAAGCTGGCCGTGCAAGGCTGAGAAGTGGCGGAAGCAAGGAGGAGTAAGGAATGAAGACCGGCTGTGCAAGGAGGAGCTCACGGCGGCTGATGGAGGAGATGGGCGGCGGACCAAGTTAGGTCTAGGGCACACGGCTAAGTGATGAATGGGATGGATTATGCCATGCATTGCACCTCCTTATATAGGGATTTGAAAACCCTAAATCTTTGCTTGATGAGCAAGCTACTTGATCTTCTTGAAAACCCTAATATCACATGTAAATTGGGCCGGCTGCTGGATTTAGGGCTTGGACTTTCTTTTTCCGAAGTACTGTTCACGGCCCGAAATCACTATTCACGCCAGAATCACTGTTCACACCGGAATCACTGTTCATGTCGGAGTTACTGTTCACGAGCAGAAAAACACTGTTCACGACGCTCCTCTGGCCTTGATCTTCAATTGCGATGTTTTGGGCATGAAATGCCGTCTTTTAAGCGCGATTTCTCCTAGAGCTTCCAAATCACCTGAAATGCAAAACAACACTAAAAAGTAACTGTTCGCATAATAAAGTGCTGGAATTGGTGGGATTTGATGACTCGATGAGTCGTATAAATACGGCTCATCACCAGCAGCAGATCTTGGAAGGTGACCAGATTATGTTTGGCCCGTCTCGGGGAGATATTCGATACAAGGATCCTGTGAAGAATCCGAGGGAGTACGTCCATATGAGTGTTTTCCCTCTGGCCCTTTGCCGTGGCATCTAGCCCTAGTCGTTCAAACACTTCTGCCTTGGCCACAGTGCCTGGCCACGTCCCTTTGGAGTAGGTGGCATACCCACCTTTCGGCACCCCCAGGACAGTGGCCAACTCCCTCATGCTGACTGAGTACGACTCACCTCCAATGACAACCAATAACTCATAATTTCCTTTTCCCTTCTCCACAACCTTCAGTTTTGAATAAAACTCCCTCACCAATTTTTCATCCACGACAACAGGTTTTCTAAACAGCGTGCCCCATCCTTGGGACTCCAGTAGTTCAACTACCCCTCCCAACCTTTTCTCCACCAGCCATTCATTGTTCAGTACTAACTCGTGAACGAACCCTTTCCCTGCTTCCTCCGACTGCTCTGCGCTTCCATCCGACTCAGCCTCCTCTTCAACTGGTGGAATGGAGGACGAAGTAGTTCTCTGACTTTTTCGGGCGGAGGGAGTGGCGGTTGGCCTCGGTCGTTTGCCCACTGACCTGGTAGCCACCGAGGTCTCCTTCTTAACCGGGCGCTGGGAGGAGGAATCCGCTCGCAGAGCTTCGAGACGCTCCTCAAATCGGACCACTTCTTTGGCCACTGTAGAGCCGGTCGGACCAGAGCCAGAAGGCGTGACCAACTGTAGAATAGCCTCCAGGTTGAGAGGGTTGACGCCACTTGCGATCAACTGAGCAGCCATGTCGGCGGCTTCAGCGGAGGAGAGATTCAACTTAGGGTTTGAAGACGCCATGGATTTAGGGTTTCGAAACTTCTGAACTTTTTGTGAGAGAGAAAGCAATAGTCTGAGAGTGATGAGACAAAATGCTCCGTCTACTTTCTTTAAATACCCTTTGCAAAACCCTAGAGGTTGAGATCGAACTGAAACCTCAAACGTCGCCTCTTTTCAATAGAGAAACCGCCTTCAAGTTTTGGCAATTGCCATATTTTCTTTCCTTCCAAAAATGGTTTTGCATTAAACCCTTGCCAAAACAACTCGACGCCAACAGCCAGGGGATCGACACGTGTCAACTGAAATTATGCATGTCGCTTCACAAAAGCAGTCGACGGGACAACTCCCTGCTGCAGAACCTGTTCGCCTTTCAATTCAATTTCACCTCTTTCCAAGGCCGAGCCAACTTTACCAGAAGACATAACTGCCCATCGTCATCACTGTCACTGAGATTGTTTCCCAGCTAAAGGTGATCCGTTCAAGGTGATAGCTCAGTCTTACTGTCTCATGGGTACACAAGGTTTTGGCATGGTGTGCAACTTTACCCGAATGGTACAAATAACACCACACACAATCAAGAAAAGAAATTAAGAACTTTCAAGCAAAATTTATTTTCTTCGTACCTCATGTGAACGAACTCTGGGAAAGGAACATTTCGACGGGCTCATAGGAGCGTTCCACACGAAGATAGGCTAAGGTTGGTCTAGAGTACCTCCTTGGTTTATAGTGTGGGATCAAGTACGGAGGTCACTTTTGGGCAGAAAGAAATTAGAATTTCATGTCTTTCAGTCCCTAAAACAGTCATCAATCACATAGCAAGCATGCATGGCTACATTATGAACACAACTTACTTTTTCACTGGCACAGAACATCCATGTTAATCTATCCATCAGACATGACTCATATGCATCTAGTCTAGCCAATCACTGAGGGAGCAACAATAGAGCATAGTGACAGAACCGCTCGTCGTCAAAGCGATTTGTGCAAATAAATTTATAATAGTCCGCTACTCGCAACTATACTACTGGGTAGTACTTGGTAAGTAGGGGTCGAACCCAAGGGAACTAGGGGAATAATTGTTCTTCGGGGGGATTACGCAGCGTGGGAGCGTGTTTTAGGTCGGTTGGTTGGTTTTAAAGCTACCAGCTATTTTGATTGATTGATTGGTTGGTTGGTTGATTTTAATACTGGAAAGTAAATTACAGTTTATAATTAAAGAGAAATGTTCGGTTTCAGGGGACTTGTATTATATCCTGTTTATCATTGACCTTTAGTGACTCTCCTAAGTATTCAAACGGTGTATCAAGGCCATTCCAAGCACTCGATTTGCGTACACTGTCTAGCCTATTCCAAGGACGTAGAACACTTATTCTATTTAGACTAATACTCCATTCCCGGTTATATTAGCCTATGTGCATCCATTTGATCAATCATTCCCGATCAACCAAATGGTGTTTAAGATGAGTCAAACTTCTCAGATAAGCTTTGCCATTCCAAGCATCCACTTATCCATACAAGTTTACGAACCCCGCTGTAGAGTTTTGCCATTCCAAGCATCCACTCTACCTTGGACATTCTGACTTAATATATGGCACATAGAATAAGTTTTGAATACTTAGACTAGACACTAAGTTAATAGTCTAAAACATTTTATAATACAAGTGCGCCCCTTAGACCGAACTACAAGTTTAGCTACTATTTATCACGCTAAACATTATAACTAAGGAAATAAAACAGTTGAATAAATACTAAGAATTACTTACAACCGTTGAAGCGCCAAGGGAGCTATCCTTTATTTCCAAAGCCAAGATTACAACATTACAAATATTACAACTTCTAGAGAGAGAAGTGAAATTGAGATTGAGGTGTGTTGAAATGAGGAGGAGGAGGCCTCCTTTTATAGCCAAAAGGGGAGGAGATGGGTGGTGGAGATGGTGGACATGTGCATTTGATCCAAGGGAGGAGAAGGGAGGAGGAGGAGGAGGTGACATGTGGAGGAATAGTGAAGCCGTCGGTCACTCCTCCCTTGGCCACCACTTCATCAAGTGGCCGGTCATCATTGCCCATATGTGAGTTTTGTACAGTTTTGTGCAGTCTTTTCACAAAACTGTCAATGTGTTTCTTCCCCGGGCTGTCTTGACTCCACTCCTGATTCTTTTGATTAATTTGTTATGGTCAATTCAACGTCAGGATCCTTGATATTTCTTCAGTCGGCATATGATCTTGACCTTGGATTGACTCTTGTTATCTTTTCAGCATAAAATCCTCTCCTTAGCGTGTTTTCACTTCAGTCTCTAAAATGCCCTGTGGAAATATATCGGGACTAACACATAGAAGTTAGATAGACAAACAGTCTAGTTTGGTGGGTTTTACTATGTTTCTGATTCGTATAATTATGGTCCATCAGATCACCCCACACTTTTAGTTGTTCGTCTCGAACAATGCTATTAAAGGGCGTAAGTTCTAAGTTTGGCTTTGGAATATGAAAATTAGACTGTGGTACTCGATCTATCCTAATTCATGCATCACTACTTATTACCAAATTGAACTGCGTAAATAAATAGAAGAAACTTAATATTTGTACCTCCGTGCTGAGATGCAAATTATATTGGATGTTTCGGGAGATAGCCCTTTTTAGGCTCCTGGACTGCAATCTTGGGATCGTCTCGTACTATATGGTTTTCTAGTAGCTTTCTCTAGCACGTGATTCGGTTCAAGTTTCAGTGGTTTGAGTACTTTGATTTTCTTTTGGCGAGGGACTGCTTTTGTAGTGAGTCGGCATTTGGCCTTTGTTTTGACTTTTTGAGTTCTTCACTTTTGTTCGGTTAAAACCTTCACATTTTTGGGCCTTAGGCCTCTTGATTTGCTTCTTCGAGCTTTTCGCCTTTTTGTGATTTTGCAAGTCCATTTTCTCAAGCCTTTTTTGGGAGGTCCAATCATCGCCCGCAAGCCTATGGAAATACCTCCCCGCTCTTCTCGTTTTTTCCATTTTCGCGCGGGTCAAGGCGAGTGTCGCTCATCTATTTTCTCGGCTACTTTGACTGTCGTTTTCGCACGGGTCAAGATGAGGGTCGCTCATCTATTTTCTCGGCTACTTTGACCGGAGATAGGACGGTCTGATTCCCGTCCTCGCCTTTTGCATTGCATGGCGGAGATGACTTCAATTTTCACTGAAACCCGAAGTGCAGCCTCCACTGACTTCGAAAACCATATAGTTTGATCTGATCCTTTGATTGCTTGCCAAGCCTCTCTAGGGCAGTTTATGTCAACTCCACATCCCTAGTTATCTCAGCACAAAGGACAAATGGAAAGTTACATTCTAAGTTTTTAAACAGTTGAATTTTCACAAGGTTAATGCATGAATTACGATTTATCTTTTTCACATTCTTAAGTTCATATTTTCAAAAAGGTACGTATTAAAAAGAAAAACAGCCGCATGTTATTTATGTACAGAGGTGGATCTCACCCCACACTTTTGAACGAAGGCGTGCCTTAGTTCAAAAGTCATGCGAGCTTAAAACTAAATACTGAATTTAAAAGACAGAAATTAAAGTGCGGAAAAGTAAGATAGTGTCGGGTTACCTCCCGACCAGTGCACTTGTTTAACGTCGTTGGGTCGACAGTACCTCGTTGTGGATTACTGGTTTGGGTCCCATGGGTGGCTGAGGTCAAACTTTGCCACCGTTCCAGTGTTGCTTCTTCCTGACTTCTTGCTGGATGTTGTGTTCTGGTTAGGACTCCTTGGTTTCGGGATCTTTTCTTTCCAATACCCCGGAGGGGGTGATGGACCTTTCACTACTAGCCTTTCGAAGTTTTTGTATTTGGGACTGCCTAGTCCGGTTGCGGCATAGCACTGCTCCATCGAGGGGTCATTCTGCAGAGGTGCTTTTCCCATTCTCCTTTGAGCTTCTTCTTGGATCGCATAGTTCGCAGTGACTTGCTCATTAATTAAGGGGAAAAGTCGGGAAGGCCTCATGAGGCTTGGTTCTGCCTCGTTATGTTGGTTCGTGAAGAACTGATCATAGATAGTTTCAGCTGCCTGGGTAATGATAGTCGGGTATGGCTTGGGCAATTCGTCAGTGGTGTTCTGGACTCCTACTTCGTTGCTTCCGGTGCTTTCCATGTTTGTTTCTTCAGACGGTTCAGGAGTCTCTTCCGACGGTTCGGTGGTTTCTTCTTCATCAGCCTCAGGATCAGCTTCTTCTGTCTGCATTTCCTTGTCAGTGTGGGGAACTCGTCTTGTGGCAGCGGCTAGGGCAGTTATAAGGTACCACATGTCTGCAATGGTGAGGTTTGCGGCAGACCTTCTCATAGCTTCGTTGACTCTTCTTAGCTCTTCGGACCTCATCCCACGAAGAAATTTTTGGAGAAGAATTTTCTTCGTAAATCCATGGTGCGGGCAGCTTGAGACGATGGCATCGAATTTTATGTAGTATTCGTCCAAAGTCTCATCCCGGGATTGTTGAAGGTTCAGGATCTTCTCGCGGGTTTCTTGGCGTAAGGATGGAGGGGAGAATTCCTTCAGGAACGGAACGCAGAGATCTACGTAACGTTCTGCACTGCTAGCGGTGGATGTGTAGTACCAGATTGTGGCGAAGTCGGTTAGAGAGAATTTGAAGCATTTCAGCTTAAACTCTTCTAACACTTCATTTTCAGGTTTGATGTGGTGGCAGACTTGGTGGAAGTTTCGACAGTGCTGTACAGGGTCTTCTCCCTCCGTTCCTCTGAACAGGGGCAGAAATCGCGTTGTCCATGCATGCGTAACGGGTAGTGTCATAGAGAGATGAACAGAAAAGAAAAAGGGGAGGGAAGAACAGTTATCCGATGACTAGTTCCCCGGCAACGGGGCCAATTTGACAGAACCGCTCGTCGTCAAAGCGATTTGTGCAAATAAATTTATAATAGTCCGCTACTCGCAACTATACTAATGGGTAGTACTTGGTAAGTAGGGGTCGAACCCAAGGGAACTAGGGGAATAATTATTCTTCGGGGGATTACGCAGCGTGGGAGCGTGTTTTAGGTCAGTTGGTTGGTTTTAAAGCTACCAGCTATTTTGATTGATTGATTGGTTGGTTGGTTGATTTTAATACTGGAAAGTAAATTACAGTTTATAATTAAAGAGAAATGTTTGGTTTCAGGGGACTTGTATTATATCCTGTTTATCATTGACCTTTAGTGACTCTCCTAAGTATTCAAACGGTGTATCAAGGCCATTCCAAGCACTCGATTTGCGTACGCTGTCTAGCCTATTCCAAGGACGTAGAACACTTATTCTATTTAGACTAATACTCCATTCCCGGTTATATTAGCCTATGTGCATCCATTTGATCAATCATTCCCGATCAACCAAATGGTGTTTAAGATGAGTCAAACTTCTCAGATAAGCTTTGCCATTCCAAGCATCCACTTATCCGTACAAGTTTACGAACCCCACTGTAGAGTTTTGCCATTCCAAGGATCCACTCTACCTTGGACGTTCTGGCTTAATATATGGCACATAGAATAAGTTTTGAATACTTAGACTAGACACTAAGTTAATAGTCTAAAACATTTTATAATACAAGTGCGCCCCTTAGACCGAACTACAAGTTTAGCTACTATTTATCGCGCTAAACATTATAACTAAGGAAATAAAACAGTTGAATAAATACTAAGAATTACTTACAACCGTTGAAGCGCCAAGGGAGCTATCCTTTATTTCCAAAGCCAAGATTACAACATTACAAATATTACAACTTCTAGAGAGAGAAGTGAAATTGAGATTGAGGTGTGTTGAAATGAGGAGGAGGAGGCCTCCTTTTATAGCCAAAAGGGGAGGAGATGGGTGGTGGAGATGGTGGACATGTGCATTTGATCCAAGGGAGGAGAAGGGAGGAGGAGGAGGAGGTGACATGTGGAGGAATAGTGAAGCCGCCGGTCACTCCTCCCATAGCCGCCGGTTGCCGGTGGCCCAAGGGGGAGGAGCTCCTCCCTTGGCCACCACTTCATCAAGTGGCCGGTCATCCTTGCCCATATGTGAGTTTTGTACAGTTTTGTGCAGTCTTTTCACAAAACTGTCAATGTGTTTCTTCCCCGGGCTGTCTTGACTCCACTCCTGATTCTTCTGATTAATTTGTTATGGTCAATTCAACGTCAGGATCCTTGATATTTCTTCAGTCGGCATATGATCTTGACCTTGGATTGACTCTTGTTATCTTTTCAGCATAAAATCCTCTCCTTAGCGTGTTTTCACTTCAGTCTCTAAAATGCCCTGTGGAAATATATCGGGACTAACACATAGAAGTTAGATAGACAAACTGTCTAATTTGGTGGGTTTTACTGTGTTTCTGATTCGTATAATTATGGTCCATCACATAGCTTTAAGGGAGAGAAACCATACCTAGTTCGAGCCTCAGCTTCTCGTAGGGTTCTCTGTGCAAAGCTTTTGTGAATATGTCTGCAATCTGTTCCTCAGTTCTGCAATATTCCATCTCAATTGTTCCCTTTTCTACACAGTCACGTAGAAATTGATACCGAATTTCTATATGCTTGGTACGTGAGAATTACACTGGATTTTTAGAGATGTTAACAGCACTAGTGTTATCACACAAAATTTTAGCACAATTAGTAATAACACCATAGTCACTTAGCTGTTGCCTGATCCATAGCAGCTGCGCACAGCATGCAGCTGCGGCGATGTATTCTGCCTCAACGGTGGACAGCGCAATTGAGGATTGCTTCTTTGAAGCCCAGGAGATGAGACATGGTCCAAGATATTGAGCCATCCCTGACGTGGACTTCCTGTCTATCTTACATCCAGCATAGTCGGTGTCGGTGTATGCTTCCAGACGTAATTCACCTCCCCTTGGATAGAACAAGCATAAGTCATCTGTTCCCTTTAGGTATCTCAATATCCTCTTTACTGCTTTCACGTGGGTTTCCCTAGGATCAGCCTGAAACCTTGCACACAGACAAACACTGAATAAGATATCAGGTCTACTAGCAGTGAGGTATAACAGCGAACCAATCATTCCCCTGTAGAGAGTTGGATCCACCCGAGGTGAGGACTCATCCTTTGTCAGGGTGTCATTTGGGGACATCGGTGTGGCACACGTCTTGGCAGATTCCATCCAAAACTTCTTCAGAATCTCCTTTACATACTTCTGCTGATGGATTCGGGTACCATCCTCTCCTTGAGCAACTTGAAGTCCAAGAAAGTAATTGAGCTCCCCTAACATGCTCATCTCGAATTCACTCGACATCAAATCTGTAAACTTTTTGACAAGGTTAGGATTAGTTGAACCGAAAATGATATCATCCACATATACCTGAACAACCAGAGTGTCTTTTCCTTCCTTCAGAAGGAAAAGTGTTTTGTCCACCTCTCCTCGGACATATCTGTGGGATAGCAGAAACTGTGACAATCTCTCATACCAGGCGCGGGGTGCTTGCTTCAGCCCATACAGAGCCTTGTCAAAGATGTGGACATGATCAGGGTGAGAGTGATCCTCGAACCCTGGTGTCTGGCTGACATAAACTTCTTCCTTCAGAACGCCGTTCAAGAAGGCCATTTTCACATCCATCTGCTGTAGAGTAAAACCATGGTAAGTCGAATAAGCAATTAATAGTCTGATTGCTTCTAACCTTGCGACTGGGGCGAATGTCTCATCGTAGTCTATCCCCTCTTGTTGGTTGTACCCTTTGACAACAAGGCGGGCTTTGTTTCTCACAACAACTCCCTTGTCGTCCATCTTGTTTCTGAAGACCCACTTTGTTCCTATCACATTCTTGTCTTCAGGCCTAGGAACCAGTCGCCACACTTTATTTCTTTGGAACTGATGCAGTTCCTCTTGCATGGCATTGACCCATTCTGGATCCTTCAGCGCATCCGCAATCGTCTTTGGTTCTACATGAGAGACGAAAGACGCAAATCCACATAAATGACATAGTTTGTCCAAACTTACCTGATTCTACGATGAGTAGCACTGGTAGTCCCTTGTCCAGGTTGGGGGCTGAGTAACTATCCCCCTCCTTGTGGTTCTGGGTTCCTCCGCAGTCCCTGCCGGAGGAGGGTTATTCGCAATCACTTCTTCATTGGGGGGGTCTGCGTTGACCTCTATCACTTGGGCTTCTGGAGCCTGCCCTTCAGCTAGTATCTCTGTTTGTGGAGCTTCGGCTGGCTCAGCAAGTTCTTGAGCAACAGCCTGAACGACCTCTGGAGCTGGCTCTGTAGTCTCATTTTGGGCAGGTTCCCAGTCGGGATCAGACCTATCAGTAAGCTGGAGTTCTCCATCATCCTGTGAGGAGGGATCCTTCACGAGGTGTCCAGTCATGGCGCGCTCATCAAAGGTTACGTGAATGCTCTCCTCCACCCGTTCCAATCTCAGGTTGTAAACTTTATATGCTCTGCTATGGCTTGGGTACCCTACGAACACGCCTTCATCGCTTCTTGGATCGAACTTTCCCTGATTTTCTTTTTCCATTGTTGTGTACATAGCACCTGCAACCAAACACTTTCAAATGAGCAATGTTAGGCTTTCTTCCCCTCAGAAGCTCATAAGGTGTTATTCCTATTAGAAATCGTAGGGATGCTCGGTTCAGTATGTAGCTGGCGGCATGTACTGCCTCAGCCCAGAATCCCTTGGGAACACCACTGGCAATCAGCATTGTCCTTGACATGTCTTCCAGTGTCCTGTTCTTTCTCTCTACCACACCATTCTGCTGAGGAGTCCGTGGTGCTGAGAAGTTGTGATCTATCCCAGCTGTCCTGCACAGGGAGATAAATTGGGAGTTTCGGAACTCGGTTCCGTTGTCAGTCCGAATAGATACTAATTTCTTACTCAATTTGTTTTCAATTAGCTTCAGCCATGACACAAATTCAGAGTACGTTTCATCTTTAGAACTCAGAAAGATGGTCCATGTATACCTGGAATAGTCATCCACAATGACTAATATATACCTGTTGCCTCCACGGCTGACGACGTTGACTGGACCGCATAGATCCATGTGAATCATGTCCAGAGGACCTGAAGTACTCACTGATTGTTTTGACTTAAATGAAGTACGTACCTGTTTTCCTGTGGCACAGGCGCTGCATATCTGATCGAACGAGCTTTCCACTTTTGGTAAACCAACCACCAATTCATTTTGATGGAGTTTATGAATCAGCCTCGTGCTTGCATGTCCAAATCTCTTGTGCCACAGCAATGTGTCGTCAGTGATGCTTGACAAACACAGCTCCCCGTCTGGGACGAATTCTGGGTCCATTGTATATATCTGATTCTCCCGAACACCTCGAAGAATTATTTTCCCTGTCTCAATGCACTTCACAACACAGTCATTAGAGTTAAATATCACTTGATTTCTTCCATATTGACACAATTGTGATTTACTCAATAAGTTGTATCTCAAATTTTCAACCAGACTTACTTGTTGAACTTTAATAGTTTCTGAAATTCTTACCTCTCCTGTAGCTACTACCTTACCTGAGCTCTTGTTTCCGAAGATAATGTTGTCTCCGGAATAGGCTTGGAGTGAGATGAACCAACTTGGATCTCCCGTCATGTGTTTGGAGCATCCACTGTCCAGATACCATGGCTTGCTCCTCACTCCAACCGGCAAGACAGAAATCAGTTTTTACGAACCCAGACAAGCTTGGGCTTACTGGGCTTTGGGATAGTTTTAACAGCAGAAGAGAACTTTAAGAGACGAGAGTCATTGTCATCAGTGAGATTGATTCTTCTCCTGGGGGTTATTCTGGGTTGTCCGTAGATAGCTGTGTCATGGTGAGGACGAACCCATTCAGCTCTGTCTTTCCTTCTATGAGGTGAACCACTTCTCCTAGGGACATGAGCGGTACTGGCCTTTCTCTGATAGCTGTAATTCTTCTCATTGGCTTTTCTCCATTTCTCACAGTCAGCTCTGTAGTGGCTAGAGTGACCACAGTGCCAGCATACACAGTAGTAGAGACTGCCAGTTTTTTTGTGTCTCTTTAAGGGCACTGGTCTCCTGTTTCCACGTGTCTGAAGGCTGCTCGAGAGAGATTAACGGTCGGAGCTCATCTTTTTCCAAATTTCAAAAGCTTTCCCAGCCTTGAAGAGTCCAGAGTCATCTTCATGGAGATGACTCTTCCTCGGAGAAGAGGGTGCTCTTCCTGACTGTCTTGTGGGTACCGGCTTTCTTTGCTGATGGGAGCTCTCTCCGATTTCTGTCATTGGTCCCTTCCCTTTGACAGTCCTTCTGTTTTCCGCCTCTTCATCAGTTTCTTTCATCGCTTCGACATACCCAAGTCCAGGTCTGGCAAATTTTCTTCGGTAGTCTTGTCGTACCTCCTCGACCTTTTTGGCTTCTAGTTCTCTGAGCCAGACTTTCTTTCTCTCCGTCTCCTTTTGTCTGAGATCAGCAACGGTCTGACGGAGTTCATCGTTATCCAACTCGGTCCTGACCGATTCAGCAATTGATCCTACCATCCTGGTGTCCTCAATTCTCATGTGCCTCAGTCTCTCACTTAGATCAACAAATTGTGCGTCCCTTCGGTCACAGGTAGGGCATTTGCAAATGTGCTCCTTTATTTCTCTCTCAAGGCGCATAGCCTTGGTTGACCAGAGACGATTGTTTTCCATGTCGTCTTCGTGTTCATTGATGAGACGTATTTATACGACTCATCGAGTCAACAAAACCCACCAAATACGACTTTTGGTCATACGAACATGTGCTTGTTAATGTAGTTTTGCATTTCAGGTAATTTTGGAGCATAAAGAGGAATCACACTTAAAAGAATGCATTTAAGGCCAAAAACAGCGCACTGACAGATTCGACCTCTGGACGTTCAGCGGAGGGCTGGGAATTCACCGTAGATCAGAAAAATATGAGTAATATGCCCACGCGTAGATAGCTCAATTTCCTACAACTCTCCAGTTGACACAAAGAGAAGCCGAGATCATTTGGGCAGTCAAATCAACGAAGTTCAGATTACATCAGTGCTGACTGCATCACATGGAGCATAAAGGAGCTTGTGGGATTTATATTTTAAAGGGGCATTAAGGAGCCTTCCTTTGGAGTCTTGTTGGAGCTAGACAAGACAAATACAACAATTCACATTCATCCCTTCGTGCATATGATGGAAAATAGAAGGAAACATGGAGCCAAAAGGTAAAGAAAACATGGAGCCAAAAGGGAAAACAAAAAAAGAAAGCTTACCTTTTGTTTTTCTATTAAACATTCATCCTTGATTTGTGGTTCTTTGCTTCCTCTTCAAATGCTATAAAAGGAGGACTTGGGAGAAGGTTCAAGGCATCCCTCATCATCCATCTCTCAAGCTCTACACAAGCTCTCTTTCTCACTTTGTTCAGCCCTTGCTCAGCCACACATCAGCCCTTGCTCAGCCACACATCAGCCCTTGCTCAGCCACACATCAGCCCTTGCTCAGCCGTGACCACGGCCAGATCCTCCCTTTTCGGTTTAGTGAAGTTTCCTTGTTCCTTTTATTACTTGCATTATGTTATTCATGACTATGTGTAACTAAACCCATTATTCGGGATAGGGTTTCGAATATTGTGACATACGTTTTTGAGACTTGAATCGTAATGCTTATTTCTTTATTCCACTAGACCTTGTGCTTATTATCTCGATTTATATTGTGAAACTAAGTTGATACTCGGAAAGGTTAGACTTAATCGAACAATACAAATCCCTTATTTACTGTTTGTTGATACTAGACCGTTGAAAACAAATAGTGCACTAATTTAATATATCTTGGAATGGAGTATTAAATTGTTAGGTCTAGCGTGTGGTGTAGGCGTCCGGAAAGACCCTACTTTAGGTTATAACTTGGAATGGAAGTAACCACACCTAGGAATTAGAAATACGATATTTAGAAGTCAAGGATAAAACTAGTCACAATTAAGAAACCCTAGTCTGAATATTTCTCTCTGATAATTACACCCTTGCTTATTTCGTGATTCACTGCTATTTCCTAAACTATTATTTTCACCCAATCGTTTCTCTTTCTCTCTTACGGAACAAAGTAGTAACCATCTAGCTCTCTAGGGTTCAACCCCTTGCTTACAGCTATACTAAACCAAGAGTAAGTGGACTTTATAAATTTAGATTTGCAGGTACCAACGATTGCCTGTCAAATTTTGGCGCCGTTGCCGGGGAGCTAAGCAAGGTGAAATTTGTTCTCTTTTAATTTTTTGTTTATTTCTTTGTGTTTATTTCGAAATCTTGCTATTCGGTGCTTCCCCATTCAAATGTCTCGATTTTGTTTTCCGATTATTCGATTTCCTATTTCTAGCTTTTAGAGGGTTCTGTCACCAAGACTTACGAGTCTAAGGAGATTGGGTTTTAAGTGAGACCGCTGTGACTCCTCCAATCTCCTGGGGACCCTTTGTTGCTAGTCTGTTCTTGTTATTCGGTACTTGCTATTCTCGTAACATGTCTCACGCAGGCAGTGTAGTTGGTGGCAATAGTCACAATGAAGAAGTAGAACAGGTTGTCCGAAATGGAGAAGGAGTGCTGCCACAACAACAGGGACCGATCCGGGGGGCTATCCCGGGACAATTTCAACAACAACCGATCCAACCACAACTGTACCAGCAATACCCACAATATCCACCCCCATATCAATAGTACCCACCACCTCCATATCCACAGTATCCACAACCGCCCTATCCACAATATCCACCACAATACCCACCACTACCATACCCTCCACAACAACCATACCCACCACCTCAGAGACCTCCACGCCAGCCAGCAGTCAGAGATGACGATGAGGATGACGCCAATGAAGGACCAACTATGGGCGAGCTCTCAGTTCCTAACTTCAAGGACCAGTCATGGTGTATCTACGAAGGACCAGACCTCGCAGCTATAACAGTCAACACAGCAGTCGTTCATCATCTGCCCAAGTTCTCAGGAACCAAGGGAGAGTCGGCCACATCTCATTTGACACGATATCACGGGATATGCCTGAACCTAAAGCCATACGGAGTCGAAGTAGATGACTTCAAACTGAAGGCATTCTACTTCTCACTTACAGACGCTGCTACAGATTGGTTCTTATCCTTACCCTCAGATAGCATCTACACATGGGAACAGATGCAGAGACAATTTATCAGCAAGTACTATCCAGCAGCCCGCGCAATGCAAGTCCGGAGACAGTTGCAAGAGCTCAAGCAAGGACCAAACGAGAATATGTATGAATACGTAGAAAAGTTCAATGCCTTGGAGAAGAGCTGCTGCAACCTCGAGCTCCCAGAGAAATTAGTCGTCGAGTATCTGCTGGATGGACTTCGCAGACTGGATAGAAAGCTATTGGAAGCCTCGGCTGGAGGCAATCTCATGAACCTGACCCCAGCCAGAGTCCGGCAAAAGATCATGGAAGTAGCTGAAAGTGAGCGGTTCCAGGATGAATCTAATAAGGAGGACGAATATGTCCGAGCCAGGAACGTGTCAAGGGTTGAACCCACAGTTAGTGCTATGGCCGAACAGATCAAGGAGCTGAAGGACATGATGCAACATGTGATCAGAAGACAACCAGTCCAGACAAGGCCATGCGGTTTTTGTGCAACTACAGATCACAAGACAGATGAGTGCCCGACCTTGATGGAAGACGACCAGGCTGAGGTCAATGCAGTAGGAGATTATCAGAGTTATGGTAACCGGCCAGGGCCAGTCCGACCATATGGCATAGCCACAAATATTCAAGGAGTCAACGGACAGCCCTGGAAGAGCAACAATCAGCAGAATCAGGCACAGCCAGCACGTCAGGGTGCATCTCAGCAAAATCAGCAGCCTTATCAGCCCCCACATCGACATTTTCAGCAGAATGCACCTGGACAGTACCAGCAGCGAGGACCAAACAATAATCAGACAGGTCCAAGCAATCACGGCTCCAACAAATCTCTTGAAGAGATGATGAAAGAACTAACATCAACCGTGACCCAGCACATGGCCAAGACCGACGGAGCTATAACCGACTTGCAGAAACAGATGTCTCAGATCTCCACGGCAGTTTCAAGGCTCGAGGACAATGCTGGACGACTTCCCTCGCAGACCATTCAGAATCCGAAAGGGAACATCAGTGCAGTGACATTAAGGAGTGGACGAAGAGCAGCAGGACCAGCAGAGCCCGAGGATGAGACAGCCGAGCCGAGTACCTTATACCAGGACGGGCCCGGACCGGACTTGATCCCATCAGCAGAGTCCCCTCGGCCAGTTCAGGTACCCATT
The DNA here is from genome assembly GCA_033675215.1 of Rhodiola kirilowii. Classification (NCBI taxonomy): domain Eukaryota; kingdom Viridiplantae; phylum Streptophyta; class Magnoliopsida; order Saxifragales; family Crassulaceae; genus Rhodiola; species Rhodiola kirilowii. The sequence goes on from CM066200.1 coordinate 28,182,274, forward strand.
GTCGAGAATTCTAACGTTCAGGTACCCTTACCTTTTCCTGTCCAGGTACGAGCGCGGAAGAAGTATGTGATGGACAAGGAAGTGTGGGAGCTATTCAGTAAGGTGGAAATCAACATCCCACTCCTTGAGGCCATCAAGCAGATCCCAAGGTACTCCAAGTTTCTGAAGGAGTTGTGCACAAACAGACGAAAAGGGACCCAGCCAGACGAGGAGCTATTAAGCAGGAATGTCTCAGCGGTAATTCAGCGCAAGGTGCCACCAAAATGCGGTGATCCAGGCACATACACCATTCCCTGCACGATCGGTAACATTAGGCTAGACAATTGCATGCTTGATCTTGGAGCCTCTATTAATGTTTTACCGTATTCGATATACTCCTGTTTGCGCATTGGTCCTCTAGAACCTGCAGGTCTCACCATACAGCTGGCGGACAGGTCATGCAAACAGCCCGAGGGCAAGATGGAAGATGTTCTAGTACAAGTAGGAGAGTTAGTATTCCCAGCAGACTTCTATGTGCTCAAGATGGAGAACAGCAGCCCGACAGACCATGCACCGATCCTACTAGGCCGACCATTCCTGAAGACTTCGAAGATGAAGATAGACTGTGACACTGGGACACTGACCATGGAGGTTGAGGACGAGATGATCAGTTTTGACATCTTCAGGGCCATGAAGCATCCTACAGAGTACGAGGCGGTCCATGCCTTAGACACCTTGGACGACCTTGTCCAGGAGGTACATCCGGAGAGAAGGACCGACCCGCTAGAAGAAATCATAGAGGAGGCAGTGTACTCGCCCGAGGACTCTTTCGAGCATACAGAGACGATCATGGATGCCCTAGATCAGCTAGAGATCGTCCAGCCACTCACACCGAGGTATGAGGTTAATGCAATTCGTTTATTTAAATCACAAGTGTGTTTGCCTTCTGTTGTGCAGGCACCTACAGTTGAATTGAAGCCTCTACCTGGTCACTTGAAGTATGCATTCTTAGGGGAGAACAGCACGCTGCCAGTCATCATCAAGAATGGCCTAGAGGCAGATCAGGAGCAGCGGTTGATTGGAGTACTGACCGAGCACAGACAGGCGATTGGATGGACACTAGCCGACATCAAGGGAATCAGCCCGACTGTCTGTATGCATCGGATTTTGTTGGATGATGGAGCGAAGCCTTCGAGGGAACCTCAACGCAGATTGAATCCTATTATGATGGAGGTGGTCCAGAAGGAGATTCAGAAGCTGTTAGATGCAGACGTGATTTACCCGATCTCAGACAGTCAGTGGGTGAGCCCAGTACATGTTGTACCGAAGAAGACATGGATCACAGTAGAGAGGAACGCCGAGGGCGAGATGGTCACGACACGAGTCAAGAATGGATGGCGCATGTGCATAGACTACAGGAAGCTGAACGCAGTTACGCGCAAGGATCACTTTCCTCTTCCATTCATTGACCAGATGCTCGACCGCTTGGCAGGTAAGCCTTATTTTTGCTTTCTAGATGGATTTTCAGGCTATAATCAGATTCCCCTAGCACCCGAGGATCAGGAGAAGACGACCTTTACATGTCCATTCGGTACGTTTGCTTTTCGCCGGATGTCTTTTGGCTTGTGTAACGCACCCGACACCTTTCAGCGGGTCGTTACTAGTATCTTTTCTGACATGATAGGTTCGTTTATTGAGGTGTTCATGGATGATTTTACTGTGCATGGTGACACTTTTGATGCATGCTTAGATAATTTGAGTACAGTTTTAGCACGATGTGTTTCGATGAATTTGGTACTCAACTATGAAAAGTGTCACTTTATGGTTACTCATGGAGTCGTACTAGGTCACATAGTCTCGCATGAGGGTATAGAGGTAGACAAAGCTAAGATAGACTTGATTGTTACTCTGCCATATCCCTCCACTATCCGTGATATTAAGTCATTTTTAGGGCATGCTGGTTTCTATCGTAGGTTCATAAAGGATTTCTCTAAAAAGGCATTGCCTTTATCTAACCTCTTGCAGAAAGATGTTCCTTTTGAGTTTACAGATCAATGCAGGGCAGCATTTGACGAGCTAAAGGAGGCCCTCACCAGCACGCCTATCATTAGAGCTCCGGACTGGGCGCCGCCCTTTGAGATTATGTGTGACGCGAGTGATTATGCTGTAGGAGCAGTTCTCGGTCAGAAGGTGGACAAGAAGCCCATGGTGATCTACTACGCTTCAAGGACACTGGACGTGGCCCAGAAGAACTATTTGACCATAGAGAAAGAACTGCTAGCCGTGGTCTTTGCCTTAGAGAAGTTCAGGTCATATTTGCTATGTACTAAAGTTGTTGTCTATTCTGACCATGCAGCTATTAGGTACTTGATGACGAAGAAGGAGGCAAATCCGAGGCTCATTAGGTGGATCCTGCTCCTACAGGAGTTTGACGTGGAGATCAGGGACAAGAAGGGCATAGAGAACACAGTGGCCGGCCACTTGAGCCGTCTTGTCCGAGAGGAGGATACCGGGCAGATTACCGAGACGTTTCTAGACGAGCACTTGTATGCTATTTCGGGTAAGGTGCCATGGTTCGCTCCCCTAGTGAACTACCTGGTCGGAGGTAAGTTCCCGCCCTCATATTCTAGGGCACAGTGTCTGAAATTGAAGCATGATGCTAAATACTATGTGTGGGATGATCCGTACTTGTGGAAAATAGGTGTAGATCAGATTCTTATACGGTGCATCCATGATAATGAGATTGCTTCAGTTATTAGCTTTTGCCATGAGTTAGCATGTGGTGGCCATTTCGGCCCTAGGAGGACGGCTAGGAAAATTTTAGATAGTGGTTTCTTTTGGCCGCATGTTTTTAGAGATGCCTACAACCATTGTAAGAGATGTGATAAATGCCAGCGTGTGGGTAATATTTCGGCCAGACAGGAGATGCCACAGGTCCCCATACTAGTGAATGATGTGTTTGACATTTGGGGGATAGATTTTATGGGTCCTTTTCCTGTTTCATGTGGTTTTTCTTATATCTTAGTTGCAGTTGACTATGTGTCCAAGTGGGTAGAGGCCAAGGCCACTAGGTGTGACGATGCTAAAACTGTCATAGACTTTTTGCGCACTAACATCTTTTGCAGGTACGGAGTACCTAAGGCCATTATCAGTGATCAGGGGACACATTTCTGCAACCGAATGATGGCATCCACACTGAAGCACTACCATGTTCACCACCGGACTTCCACTGCATATCATCCCCAGACGAATGGGCAAGCGGAGATCTCCAACCGTGAAATCAAGGGAATTCTGGAAAAGATGGTGAGTCCGAACAGGAAGGATTGGAGCCAGCGCTTAGAGGAGGCACTTTGGGCATACAGGACAGCCTACAAGACCCCGATAGGCACCTCGCCTTTTCGGTTGGTCTATGGGAAGGCGTGCCACTTACCAGTTGAGCTCGAGCATAAGGCATATTGGGCACTGAAGAAGTGCAATCCAGACTTACAGGCAGCCGGGCTAGACAGGAAACTACAGTTGTGCAAGCTGGAGGAGTTGCGCCTCGAGGCTTATGAGAGCCAAACAGACTACAAGGCGCGGACCAAGCTCTACCACGATAAGTTTATCCTCAGGCGCACTTTCGAGGTTGGACAGCAGGTCCTGGTTTTTTCATCACGTCTACGATTGATACCAGGCAAGTTGCGATCTAGATGGACAGGCCCATACTCAGTGACCCACGTTTATAACCATGGAGCGCTCGAACTAGAGTGCCCTACAGATGGCCGGCGCTTTAAGATCATTGGCCAGAGGGTGAAGCACTACCATGGAGAGATCGAGGCACCCACACAGGAATTTGACCTAGACGAGCCTCCCAACACATAGAGGAGGTATTGTCGAGCCAACGACGTTAAACAAAGGCGCTCGCCGGGAGGCAGCCCAGCATTTTACAGTATTTTCTGCATTTCTTTATCTTTCTTGCATTTTACACTAACCCTCACCCTTTGTGAACTGGAAAAGAAGCATGATTGTTTTATAGGTCGGGGTCCCAAGTGCTACACACTTTGCCGGTCCTGCTACGCATTTTAAGCAGAACCGGGCGTGCCAAGGGAGAGCACCGAGACGCATCAGAGACCTTAGGCCCGAGGAACCCAGCGACGGTCCTAGACCGGGACGCACCCAAAGCCGAGGCTCACCTGAGAGACGTGTCCGATGAAGAGACCATGCCCGACCTAGCTCCCCATGAGCTTCAGTTGCTAGTCCAAGTCTTGCCATTTCATGGCATACAAGGACAGCACGAGGGGAGTTTTGTTTCACTTTCGTACCTTGTTCTTTCCATTGATTTTTGTGCATAATTGTCTTGATTGAGTTGTGCCGTGAGGAAACGGCTCATTTCAAAAGTGTGGGGTGGGGTGTTTAGTAGTTTGTTGTGTCATTACGTCTATTTTCTTGCACATGCACGAGTCAGCACGTTTCCCTTTGAAAATTTTAAATTTTTTGAATAAAATGCGTAGATTTGCGAATAAAATGTGTAGGAGAGGGGTGTTGAGCTTTCATGATGTGAAATAGATGGATCTTAGTACATGCATTACTCTTATGAAATTATAATTGTGCGACTAACATGTGATCTAACTTCTTATGTGTCTTTATGAGTTGGGATAAATAGGGGATGTGGAGTTGATAGAAATGTCCTAGTGAAGCTTGACAAAGCACTCAAGGATCGGGGATTCGAGTTACATGGTTATATGGACTTGTGGAGGCTGCATTTCGAGACCCATGGTTGTAGTTGACTCCACCATTGCAGCATTTATGCAAGTGGTGGGACGGGAATCAAACCGTCCTATCTCTAGTCTTAGTAGTTGGGAAAATAGATGAGTGACCCTCATCTTGACTCGCACGAAATGACAAGGATGAGAGAGAGCGGGGAGGTATTTCCATATGCTTGAGGGCGATGATTGGACCTCCCAAGAAGGAATGGACAAGAAAAATCACAAAAGGGGCAAAACTCAAAGAAAAATCAATTCATGTGAAGTTCTAACCGAAGCAAGTGAAGGATTATCAAAGTATCACCAAAGGCCAAAGGCCAAGTTCACTACGAGTATGTCCAAGAAAAGGTATCAAAAGGACTCAACCCTTGAGCTTGAATTCATCACGTGCTAGAAGAAGCAACAAATATAACCATGTAACAAGATCCGAATCCAAGAGTGTAGATCATGGGCCTAAAAAGGACTACCTCCCACTCATCCGAATTGGTTTGCATCTCGACTCAAGGTACATGTATCTAGTTAAATTCCATGTTTTAGCAAAAATGCTTGAGTAGTGATTGAGAATGCATGGAAAGGAGAAATCTAGACTAGTATTTATCTGGAGTGCCGAGAAGGACTTGTGTGATCAGTTTTTTCCTCTTTTGGCTAGCCTTGTTCGGGACGAACAAGATTAAGTGTGGGGTGATTCATCTTTCATGATTTCAATCTGTTCCTTAAGGCTCGTGATCTTCTTTAGTAATTTGGCAATAGTTTCTGTAAAATCAGATTCACTAAACACTTGATCTATAAAGGAGTCAGATTCGTTTACCTCACTGTTTGCAGAGTTCGCCATCAGACATGGCTCCTTAACTTGCTTCCTATCGCTTTGTTCCTCGTCAGAGTCACTCCAAGCAGCAAACATGGCATGAGATTCCTTTGGGGCAGGTGGTTCCCCCTTCTTCTTGTTGTAGCAGTCTTTAGCAAGATGTCCCTTTTTCTGACAGTGATAGGAGGTTCTTTCTTCCTTTGCTCCTGCCTTTGTCTTGCCTTCCTCCGAGGCAGATCCTTTGTTCCACCTTTGATTGTTTCGACCTCCGCCAGAGACACCTCTGTTCTGTGTTCTGCCTATGTTCGCCATTTTGAAGGCCCTCGAGAGAAGAGCTATCACCTCGTCCTCTCCTTTAGATGGCAAGCTTACTTGTGCCAAATCCAAGGCTTTCTCAACTTTCAGTGCTATAGCTTGAGATTTTCCAGCTTGTCGCCTGGCCATTTTCCTCTCTGCTATTCCAGCTTGGCTTTGCAGATTTGCCACGAGCTCTTCCAGAGTGATGTCTTTGATCCCCTTCTGAGCTTGGAGAGCAGTAGTTACTGTGTCCCATCTGGAGCTGAGAGCTTGCATGAACTGATGAGTTACTTTCCACTGCGGAAGAACCTCATCCAGGGAGTTTAGTTGCGCGACGATGATTTGAAATCTGGTGAAGAAATCATCCAGAGATTCGTTCTTGCGCTGTTCGACAGATTCATAATCCTTTGTGGCAGCTAGGATTCTGTTCCTTTTAATGTGCTGGTTTCCCTCGTACAGTCTAGCAAGTCCGTCCCACTGCTCCTTTGTAGTTTTGTACACAGCCATCTTCACCTGGTCTCCTGGGGAGAGGGCCATGTTAAGAACCTTTTTAGCCCTAGCATTCTGCTGGAGAGCTTTGTAGTCATCATCTGTGTACTCGTCTTTCTCCTTCTCTTTCGATTTGTTAGGATCTGTCACATCCAGAATAGGGAAGTTACCCTTTTCAAACACTCGCCACATCTTCCCATCCAGGGAATAGACATGGGCTTCGAACTGGTCCTTCCACCAGTCATACTCTCCCGGACTGAGCATCGGCGGCTTCCAGAACGAATCGCTTCCGTTAGACATGATTTCCTGCAAAGGCTAACACACAATCTAGAGCTTCCCGGCTCTGATACCAATTGATGGATCGTTAAGTTAGCCAACTATGTGAGGGAGATCCCAGAGTGGTATCCCTCAGACAGATGGCAGCGGAAATAAACTTTCGTACAGGAAATATAGAACGGAAAGTAAGTGCTCACGGTTTATAGTGGAAACCTTACTGCAATCTTTGCAGCAGGCTGAAAACCACTTGCCTTCTGAACAGTTCCAGAAGGGCTTCAAGATCAATGTTATTGATGAAAGAGTATGCTTGTAGATTGTTACACTTTGTGACAGCTAACAATGCTACTCAACTCAAACTATCAACTAACGCGATCTGTCTCGTCCGCACACTACAGCACTTCGTCAGCTCCGGAATTGATCTTCTCTTTGATCACCGATTGCTATCTCCAAAAAGCCGAACTTCTCTTCGAAGACTTCTCTTCCTTTTATAGTCTCTTTAAGTCGGTGAAGCATATCTCCATCAGAGATCCGGTTGCTATCTCGTAGATGTGATATGGTTAAGATATTTCCATATCTTAACCACATCATATATTTGCTTCCCAAATCTGGCTTCGATCTTCCCATCGTATATACTTATTCGTATATATGGATATCAATTCTTCTCGTCAATTATCCAGCATGTATATACTCATATATCTCCTGATTTATGTCGAATATATTCTCCTTGATCCGATCTCGTCATAAGTCGGTTTGTCTCTCACATGGAACACATCTCTCTCGCAGCTTTGCTCTCTCTCAGAGTTGTCCGGTGAGCTTACCTGTCAGACAGTGATTTCTGCACACTCAAGTGGATTATTAGTTAAGTGTTTGTTATCATCAAAACAGAAGGGTCCAACACCTACTCAAGGCGAATGAAGGGCGACGATGAGATTAGAGTAAGACTGGACTGTGTAGTGGCGAACAGAAATTGGATGAGGAGCTTCCCAAAGGCTGTGGTTCCTAATAGATGGGCGCTGCATTCTGATCACCGCCCTCTGATATTGTTCCTGGATAAATGGGTGGCTTCCAGCAGCAAAAGATCAGTACCAAGTTTTAGATTCGAACACATGTGAATGCTGGATGGAGGTTTCAAGGAGGAAGTGAAAAACATTTGGAGGAAAGTTAGAGACAGATCTGCTAGCATGGGAGACAAGCTTCACACATGTGGGAGAGAATTGGAGAGGGGGAATTATTCAATGTTTGGCAATGTACAAAGGAAAATTAAGGAGCTCAATGAGCATATAAGCAATCTTCAGTCCCAACCAAGAACCAGTGAGGTGATTGAGCATGAAGATGAGGCTTCGAGAAGACTGGATGAATGGTTGGCAGGGAGGAGCTTCTATGGAGGCAGAGGGCGAGGACTGAATGGCTGAGGGACGGAGACAGAAACACTTCTTTCTTCAAGGCTAAATCCACGCGAAGAAGGGACAAGAAGTTAATAAACAAAATGAAGACACGCGATGGAAAGGAGGTTAATAGTACTGAAGAAATTTTAAATGAATTTATTGACTACTTTCACAACTTATTTCAGGCACAAGAGGCAATGCTGGAGGATGAGTGGGAGGATGCACTCAATAATGTCCCTAGGAGAGCAAGTGACGAGATGTATCAAAGACTGTTGGAGCCCTACACATTTGCTGAAATAAGAGCTTCTCTATTCTAGATGCACCCTACAAAGGCCCCAGGTATAGATGGTTTTTCGGCAATATTTTACTAGAATTTTTGGGCACAATTAAGGATGATTTGTGCAAGGAGGTTCTTACTTTCCTAAATGAGGGTGTACTAGATCAGACAATGAATGAGACGTTAATTACTTTGGTACCAAAAAATAAGGATGCATGCAGTGTTGGTGAATATAGGCCTATTAGCCTTGTACAGTTTTTATAAAAATTATTACCAAAGTCCTAGTCAATAAGCTTAATTCATGCCCATCAGAAATCATCTCCCAATCCCAAAGCGCGTTTATTAAGGGCATACTCATCTCTAACAATATTTTGATAGCCCATGAAATATCTAATGTCATTAGACAAGAGTCAGAGTCAAGAAGGGTATCTATCTTTTAAAGTCGACATGAGTAAAGCTTATGACCGTATGGAGTGTGGTCTTTCATGGAAAGGATGCTGCTTAGATTGGGATTTAATCATTTATGGGTCAACGGAGTTATGACTTGTGTAAAGACTGCTTCTTATAGAGTGAAAGGTAATGGGAAGATATAGGTCGAACAGTGCTAGGCAGGGGCTGAGACAAGGCGACCCAATCTCGCCCTATCTCTTCATTATTTGTCAGGAATGGCTATCTTTAAAACTGAACATGAAGCAAGAGTGGAATAGATTGAAGTGAGTAAGCATTGACAGGGGTATTTCTTTAATTAATCATGAGTTTTTTTGTGTGCAGATGACTGTTTATTAGTTTTGAGACTTGATTTTCATAGCCCGTGTGTGCTTAAGCATGTGTTGGAATTATATGGGAGAGCATCCGGGCAATAGGTAAACTTTCAAAAGTCAGAAATATGTGCAAGTACCGCAGCATCTATATGAAGAGCATATGGGTATGAATATTACTGATAGGCACTCAAAATACCTAGGGCTGCCACTGATAGTTGGGAAGAGTAAGACTGATGCTTTCAAGTGGCTGGAGGATAAGATGGTGAAGAAGGTGCAGGATTGGAAGACCCTTTTACTGTCTGCTGCTGGAAAGGAGCCTTTAATCAAGTCTTGCTATTTGGCAGTCCCTCTGTTCGCGATGGGCTGCTAATTGCTATAAGGTACCAAAAACACTTTATGAAAAGCTATCTTCAACTTCAAATGATTTTAGAGTTCAAAGGAGAGCAGAGGAATTGCTGCAGAAGGATAAGATGAAGGGAGGGCTGGGATTTAGAGTTTAGGAGGCCATGAATGCGGCGATGCTAATGAAGCAGCTGTGGAGATATTTAGAGCAAGATACTTCAAGGATGGTCAACTGGTGAATGCCAAGGTAAAGCCTAATGACTCCTATGCCTGGAGGAGTTTACATGGAGCCCTAGAAATATTCAGAACTGGTTTAGTGGAAACAGAATAATCAGATGGATGTAGATGGAGAGGAGCTGGTAAAAGAGAGTTTACGGTGAAGTCAGCATACTCATTGGTGATGAACTGGATAGAAGCAAAGAGCAAACAGAATGGAGAGGTATCCAATACTGAGCTCTTATGCAAAGCGTGGAGGAATTACTGGAGAATCAGGCTACCTGAAAGGGTTAAAATTCTATGCTGGAGAATTTTTTACAATGCTCTTCCAATAGCAACTAATCTAATGAGACGAGAATGTTCAACTAATCAAGATTGCTGCTTTTGTAGCTATAAGGAGGAGTCTGTATCTCGTATATTTTTGGAATGTTGGTGGGCTAAGGAGTTCTGGAGAAGGATGGGATTGTCTTTACCAGCTGGAAGTAGCTTTAGTAATGCAGCAGACTGTTTATGGTACTTCATGACAGAAGGAAACATGGTAGACCTGAAAAGAATCATGGTAGGTTGTTGGATTACATGGTTTAACTGGAATCTACAAGCCTATGGAAAAACGGGAATGAATCTTGAAAGGTGCTCTTGAGAGCAAAAAACGCCTTATTGTAGTTTGAACGCAGAAATCTAGTATAATGCGATGGAGTTGAAGGAGTAGAATCAAAGGATTTGTCACCATATGCTGTGATGGATCATGGTCTCATGGCTCATGTGTCATGTGTGGGAGGTTATGCGGCAGTTGCTGTTAAAGGTGACCTGATTCTAAGATGTAGCGCTAAGTGGCATGACAATTGTACATCTGTGTTAGACATGGAGTGTATGGCGCTGCTGGAAGGTCTGGTTCTTACAAAAGGAGGGTGGAGCTCAATTTCAATCAGATCAGACAACTCATCAGTGTCTATATGGGCAATTCAAACAGGCTTATGGCGTTAGGAGGACTTCTCCCAGGAGGCTAAAGAGCGCCTGATCTTGTTGACAGACCACATGGATTGGAGCTTGAAGTTCATTTTATGAGAAGGTAACATTCTTGCGGACAGCCTTTCAAAGAAAGTTAGGAGAGAGCGTTGGAGGTGGATCATCCATGATGCTATTCCCAGATGTCTTTGTTTCAATAGGTCTTAAGTTGTATTTTTTGTCTTGGTCGGGTGGTGTCTTCTCAGTCATGTTTTGTTCCTAGCTGTCTTTTTTTTTTGTCTTGAACTCATTAGCTCAGTTCCAATTCACTATGTCTGATGGATCGTTAGGTTAGCCAACAATATGAGGGAGATCCCAGAGTGGTATCCCTCAGACAGATGGCATCGGAAATTTACTTTCGTACAGGAAATATAAGACAGAATGTAAATGCTCACGATTTAGAGTGGAAACCTTACTGCAACCTTTGCAGCAGGATAAAAACCACTTGCCTTCTGGACAGTTCCAGAAGGGCTTCAAGATCCGTATTATTGACAAAGGAATATGCTTGCAGTTTGTTACACTTGTCTCACACAGTGACAACTAACACAGCTACTCAATTCGAAGAGTCAACTAATACGATCGCCTTGCCCGCACACAACAGCACCTTGTCAGCTCCGGATTTGAACACTCTTCAATCTCCGATCGCTATCTTCCGAAAGCCGAGCTTAAACAATGAAGACTCTTCTTCTTTATATAGTCTTTAAGTCGGCTGAGACTCTTCTCCATCAGATATCTGATTGTATCCATCAGATATAACAGCCTTCCAAATCTGGGTTCAATCTTCCTCTCGAATATATCGATTTGTGTACACCGATCTCAATTCTTCTCATCGTATATTCTCCGTGCAAATATTTGCAATTATAATCTTAAACAAATATTACACTTCGAATACTTGTATATCTTCAGATTTGTGTCCAGTATCTTTCCTCAAATCCGATCTCGTTGCAAAGTCGGTGTGTCTCTCACACAGAGCGCATCTCTCTCGCAGCTCTGCTCTCTCTCAGAGATGCCCAGTGTGTCAGACAGTGATTTCTGCACACTCAAGTGGAGTATTAGTTAAGTGTTTGTTATCATCAAAACACAAGGGTCCAACAAATTCCCCCTTTTTGATGATGACAAACACTTCTTCACAGATAAGAAATCACACACAGCAATGATACCGAACTCACATCTACATTCCCTTTGGACAACTAGCAACTTCAGAGTTTATATTCACTAGATATTTACTTAAAGTCTAGCTAGCATAGTTCCCCCTCAGATAGACATCCGCTTAAATTTCGGTACTGATTTTCCCCCTTAGTGTATGCACAAATAGGTCTTCCCCCTTTTGGCATCATCAAAAAGATATGCAAACTAGAACACAGAGTAATGGAAAGAAAAACATTTCATTCATGCTCGCAAGTAATAGGCGTGTCATGCCGACACCATACAGGCAGCAGAGAGTTCAAAAAGCATAGAGAATTTTAAACATGAAATTAAAAAAAACAAGTCCAAAAAGAGGGGAGGGCAAATGTGGGTGGGGATTGCAAGGAGGGGGGATCCATGAGACAGTGCAGACTAAGGCACAATCGTGAACGAGTCCTTCATCTGGTTCACAATCTCTGTGGCAAGGTCCTTCATTTGCCCTGAGAAATCCTGGACAGCCACGGACATTGCCCCCGAGTCAACAGTTATTGCAAGCTCCAGGTCAAGTACCTTCTGCTTCACGAGCTGCAATTCAGACTTCACCTCCACCAGCTCAGTCTTTGCCTCCATCACCTCAGATTTGACCTCCTTCAGCTCACCCCTGAGCTCCTTCATCTCTGCACGAATCACTGTCAGCATAGCCAGCACTTCACTTAAGCCCTCAGAGGGGGTTGTCTCGTCACCCCTGACGGGAGCAGCAATATGGATAGGAGTTACATCCTTGACCTCCTCATCCTCATCCTCATCCACTGCTACAACAACAGGAACTGTCCATCCGACTCCGGCAGAGAACTCCAAACCCAGTTTGGTAATGTGATCCTCACATAGTGCAGACCAAAGCACTCTCTCGGTGTCAGGGTGGTAAGCGTCCCAATACTTCAATATTTCCTTCACAAATCCCGGGAAGGGCAGTCCATTAGACGGATTGTTGCTGTTTTTCTCCATGTGCTTCATGACCTGAAAGGCCAAGTTCACTTGCTGCTTCTGCAGGATTTGATCAACCAACAGCATGTCCTGGAAGGTTACTTGACTATGCTTGTGCTTCCTGGGGGAGATATTCGATACAAGGACTCTGTGCAGGATTCTAGGGAGCACGTCCATGTGAGTGTTCTCCCTCGGCCCCTTCGCAGTGACATCCAACCCGAGCCTTTGAAACACTTCTGCCTTTGCCACAGTGCCTGGCCAGGCGCCTTTTGAGTAGGTGGCATACCCTCCCTTGGGCACCCCCAGAACTGTGGCCAACTCCCTCAGGCTCACGGAGTACCACTCACCGCCCACTGCAGCCGACAACTCCCAGTTACCTTTTCCTTCTTCCTTTTCAACCAACTTTACTTTTGAATAAAATTCCCTCACCAGTTTTTCATCAACAACAACAGGTTTCTTGAACAAAGCGCCCCACCCTTGGGCCTCCATCAGGTCCACAACCTCTCCCAACCCATTCGCCACCATCCACTCGGTATTCAGCACCAACTCCTGTGCAAATCCTTTCCCTGCTTCCTCTGACCCTTCGGCACTGCCGTCTGACTCGGCCTCCTCTTCCACGGGCGGAGCAGAGGTCCGGGTAGATCGCTGACCTTTCCTGGCGGACGGAGGACATGTTTCCTTGCTCGTTTGCCTGCCGACCTGGTGGTAACCGAGGTCTCCTTCGTAGAATGGCGCAGGGAGGAGGAATCCGCTCGAAGATACTCAAGCCGGCCTTCCAATTTTACCAAATCTGCGGCTACTTCCGAGTTTGATGAAACCGACCCAGTTGGCGTGACCGACTGCAGAATGGTTTCCAGGTTTTGAGGGTTAACTCCACTTGCAATCAGCTTAGCAGCCATGGCGGCGGCTTCAGCGGAAGAGAGATTTGACTTAGGGTTTGAAGACGCCATGGAAAAATCTAAACTTCTGAATATTTGAGAGAGGAACTGTTGTTTGAGAGAGTGAGATGCGACGGAACGCTCAGTCTGCTTGCTTTAAATATGCTCTGCAAACCCTAGATGTTATGAGACACCAGAAACCCAAAACATCGCCTCCTTTCAATGAATAAACTGCCTTCAATATTTAGCAATTTAGCAATTTCTCCAATGAATAAACTGCCTTCAATATTTAGCAATTTCTATCTTTTCTTCCCTTCCAAAAGCGGTTCCACATTAATTCCTTGCCAAAACCGAATCAAAATGAAGGGGCATGTGCCAACAGGCAGGGGAGTGACACGTATCACTTGAAATTTAAACGTGACGCCTCATAAAAGCAACCGACGTGACAACTCCCTACTGCAGAAAAACTGTTCACCTTTCAAGTCACTTTCACTTTTTCCCAACGCTTAGTCATCTTTACTGAACGATGTAATTACTTATCTTCACAACTGTCACGCAGATGATTTCCCAACCACAAGAATCCGTCCACAGTGATAGCTCAGTCTTACTGTCTCATGGGTACACGTGGTTTTGGTATGATGTGCTAATTTTACCCAAATGGTACAAATAACATCACACCCAATCACGAAGAAAAAGAAATCATCCAAACAAATCATATAGGTTTCATACCTCATGTGGAGTAACTCCAGGGAAGAACATTTCGACGGGCTCATAGGAGCGTTCCACACGAGGATAGGCTAAGGTTGGTCTAGAGTACCTCCTTGGATTATATTGTGGGATCAAATGTGGAGGTCTCTTTTGGGCAGAAAGAAATCATAATTTCATGTCTTTCGATCCCGAATGCAATCATCAGTCACATAGCAAGCATGTATGGTTACATTATGAACACAACTTATTCTTTCACTAGCACAGAACATTCATGTTAATCTATCCATCAGACGTGACTCATATGCATCTAGTCTAGCCAATCACTGAGGGAGCAACAATAGAGCATAGCTTTAAGGGAGAGAAACCATACCTAGTTCAAGCCTCAGCTTCTTGTAGGGTTCTCTGTGCAAAGCCTTTGTGAATATGTCCGCAATCTGTTCCTCAGTTCTGCAATATTCTATCTCAATTGTTCCCTTTTCTACACAATCACGCAGAAAGTGATACCGAATTTCTATATGTTTGGTACGAGAGAACTGCACTGGATTTTTTGAGATGTTAATAGCACTAGTGTTATCACACAGAATTTTTGCACAATTAGTAATAACACCATAGTCACTTAGCTGTTGCCTTATCCATAGCAGCTGCGCACGGCATGCAGCAGCGGCGATGTATTCCGCCTCAGCGGTGGACAGCGCAATTGAGGATTGCTTCTTTGAAGCCCAGGAGATGAGACATAGTCCAAGATATTGAGACATCCCTGACGTGGACTTCCTGTCTACCTTACATCCAGCATAGTCTGCATCAGTGTATGCTTCCAGACGTAGTTCACCTCCCCTTGGATAGAACAGGCATAAGTCGTCTGTTCCCTTCAGATATCTCAATATCCTCTTTACTGCTTTCACGTGGGTTTCCCTGGGATCAGCCTGAAACCTTGCACACAGACAGACGCTGAATAAGATATCAGGTCTACTGGCAGTGAGATATAGCAGCGAACCAATCATTCCCCTGTAGAGAGTTGGATCCACCCGAGGTGAGGATTCATCCTTTGTAAGGGTGTGGTTTGGGGACTTCGGTGTGGCACACGTCTTGGCCGATTCCATCCCAAACTTCTTTAGAATCTCCTTTACATACTTCTGCTGATGAATTCGGGTACCATCTTCTCCTTGAGCGATTTGGAGTCCAAGAAAGTACTTGAGCTCCCCTACCATGCTCATCTCGAATTCACTCGACATCAAATCTGTAAACTTTTTGACCAGTTTAGGATTAGTTGAACCGAAAATGATATCATCCACATATACCTGAACAACCAGAGTGTCTTTCCCTTCCTTCAGAAGGAAAAGTGTTTTGTCCACCTCTCCTCGGACGTATCTGTGGGATAGCAGAAACTGTGACAGTCTCTCATACCAAGCGCGGGGTGCTTGCTTCAGCCCATACAGAGCCTTGTCAAGGATGTGGACATGATCAGGGTGAGAGTGATCCTCGAACCCTGGTGTCTGACTGACATATACTTCTTCCTTCAGGACTCCGTTTAAGAACGCCGTTTTCACATCCATCTGCTGCAGAGTAAACCCATAGTAAATCGAATAAGCAATTAATAGTCTGATTGCTTCTAACCTTGCGACAGGGGCGAAGGTTTCATCGTAGTCGATTCCCTCTTGCTGATTGTACCCTTTGACTACCAGGCGAGCTTTGTTTCTCATAACTACTCCCTTGTCGTCCATCTTGTTTCTGAAGACCCACTTTGTTCCTATCACGTTCTTATCCTGTGGTCTAGGAACCAGTCGCCACACTTTATTTCTTTCAAACTGATGCAGTTCCTCTTGCATGGCATTGACCCATTCTGGATCCTTCAGCGCGTCCGCAATCGTCTTTGGTTCTGCATGAGAGACGAAAGATGCAAATCCACAGAAATGAAACAGTTCGTCCAAACTTACCTGATTTTGCGATGAGTAGCATTGGTAGTCCCTTGTCCAGGTTGGGGGCTGAGTGACTCTTTCGCTCCTTGTGGTTCTGGGTTCCTCTACAGTTCCTGCCGGAGGAGGGTTATTCGCAAACACTTCCTCATTGGGGGGTTCTGCGTTAACCTCTATCACTTGGGCTTCTGGAGCCTGCTCTTCAGCTAGTATCTCTGTTTGTGGAGCTTCGGCTGGCTCAGTAAGTTCTTGAGCAGCAGCCTGAGCGACCTCTGGAGCTGGCTCTGCAGTCTCGTTTTGGGGAGGTCCCAAGTCGGGATCAGACCTGTCAGTAAGCTGGAGTTCTCCATCATCCTGTGAGGAGGGATCTTTCACAAGGTGTCCAGTCATAGCGCGCTCGTCAAAGGTAACGTGAATGCTCTCCTCCACCCGTTCCAATCTCAGGTTGTAAACCTTGTATGCTCTGCTATGGCTTGGGTATCCTACGAACACGCCTTCATCGCTCCTTGGATCGAACTTTCCCAGATTCTCCTTTCCATTGTTGTGTACGTAGCACCTGCAACCAAACACTTTCAAATGAGCAATGTTAGGTTTTCTTCCTCGCAGCAGCTCGTAAGGTGTTTTTCCTATCAGAAATCGTAGAGAAGCTCGGTTCAGTATGTAGTTGGCTGCATGTACTGCCTCGGCCCAGAAACCCTTGGGAACACCACTAGCAATCATCATTGTCCTTGACATGTCTTCCAGTGTCCTGTTTTTTCTCTCTACCACACCATTCTGCTGGGGAGTCCGTGGTGTTGAGAAGTTGTGATCTATCCCAGCTGTCCTGCACGGGGAGATAAACTGGGAGTTTTGGAACTCGGTTCCGTTGTCAGTCCGAATGGATACTAATTTCTTACTCAATTTGTTTTCAATTAGCTTCAGCCATGACACAAACTCAGAGAACGTTTCATCTTTAGAACTCAGAAAGATGGTCCATGTATACCTGGAATAGTCATCCACGATGACTAATATATACCTGTTGCCTCCATGGCTGACGATGTTGACTGGACCGCATAGATCCATGTGAATCATGTCCAGAGGAGCTGAAGTACTCACTGATTGTTTTGACTTAAATGAAGTACGTACCTGTTTGCCTGTGGCACAGGCGCTGCATATCTGATTGAACGAGCTTTCCACTTTTGGTAAACCAACCACCAATTCATTTTGATGGAGTTTATGAATCAGCCTCGTGCTTACATGTCCAAATCTCTTGTGCCACAGTAATGTGTCGTCAGTGATGCTTGACAGACACAGCTCCCCATCTGGGACGAATTCGGGGTCCACTGTATATATCTAATTTTCCCGGACACCATAAAGAATTATTTTCCCTGTCTCAATGCACTTCACAACACAGTCGTTAGAGTTAAATATCACTTGATTTTTTCCATGTTGACACAATTGTGATATGCTCAATAAGTTGTATCTCAAGTTTTCAACCAGACTTACTTGTCGAATTTTAATAGTTTCTGAAATTCTTACCTCTCCTGTAGCTACTACCTTACCTGAGCTCTTGTTTCCGAAGATAATGTTGTCTCCGGAATAGGCTTGGAGTGAGATGAACCAACTTGGATCTCCCGTCATGTGTTTGGAGCATCCACTGTCCAGATACCATGGCTTGCTCCTCACTCCACCCTGCAAGAGAGAGATCAGTTTTTACGAACCCAGACAAGCTTGGGCTTACTGGGCTTTGGGATAGTTTTAGCAACAGAAGAGAACTTTAAGAGACTAGAGTCATTGTCATCAGTGAGATTGATTCTTCTCCTGGGGGTTATTCTGGGTTGTCCGTAGATAGCTGTATCATGGTGAGGACGAGCCCATCCGGCTTTGTCTTCTCTTCTATGAGGTGAACCACTTCTACCAGGGATATGAGCGGTAGTGACCTTTCTCTGATAGCTGTAATTCTTCTCGTTGGCTTTTCCCCATTTCTCACAGTCAACTCTGTAGTGGCCAGAGTGACCACAGTGCCAGCAGACACGGTAGTAGAGACTGCCAGTTTTCTTGTGTCTCTTTAAGGGCACTAGTCTCCTGTTTCCACGTGTCTAAAGACTGCTCGAGAGAGATTGACGGTTGGAGCTCATCTTTTTCCAAATTTCAAAAGCTTTCCCGGCCTTGAAGGGTCCAGAGTCATCTTCATGGAGATGACTCTTTCTCGGAGAAGAGGGTGCTCTTCCCGACTGTTTTGTGGGTACCGGCTTTCTATGCTGATGGGAGCTCTCTCCGATTTCTATCATTGGTCCCTTCCCTTTGTCAGTCCTTCTATTTTCCGCCTCTTCATCGGTTTCTTTCATCACTTCGACATACCCAAGTCCAGGTCTGGCGAATTTTCTTAGGTAGTCTTGTCGTACCTCCTCAACCTTTTTGGCTTCTAGTTCTCTGAGCCAGACTTTCTTTCTCTCCGTTTCCTTTTGTCTGAGATCAGCAACGGTCTGACAGAGTTCATCGTTATCCAACTCAGACCTGACCGATTCAGCAATTGATCCTACCATCCTGGTGTCCTCAATTCTCATGTGCCTCAGTCTCTCACTTAGATCGACAATTTGTGCGTCCCTTTGGTCACAGGTAGGGCATTTGCAAATATGCTCCTTTATTTCTCTCTCAAGGCGCATAGACATGGTTGACCAGAGACGATTGTTTTCCATGTCGTCTTCGTGTTCATCTTTCATGATTTCAATCTGTTCCTTAAGGCTCGTGATCTTCTTTAGTAGTTCGACAATAGTTTCTGCAAAGTCAGATTCACTAAACACTTGATCTATAAAGGAGTCAGATTCATTTACCTCACTGTTTGCGGTGTTGGCCATCAGACATGGCTCCTTGGTTTGCTTCCTATCGCTTTGTTCCTCATCAGAGTCACTCCATGCAGCAAACATGGCATGAGCTTCCTTTGGGGCAGGTGGTTCTCCCTTCTTCTTGCTGTAGCAGTCTTTGGCAAGATGTCCCTTTTTCTGACAGTGATAGCAGGTTCTTTCTTCCTTTGCCCCTGCCTTCGTCTTGCCTTCCTCCGAGACAGATCCTTTGTTCCACCTTTGATTGTTTCAACTTCCGCCAGAGGCACCTTTGTTCTGTGTTCTGCCTGTGTTCGCCATTTTGAAGGCTCTCGAGAGAAGAGCTATCTCCTCGTCCTCTCCTTTAGATGGCAAGCTTACTTGTGCCAAGTCCAAGGCCTTCTCAACTTTCAGTGCTATAGCCTGAGATTTTCCAGCTTGTCGCCTGGCCATTTTCCTCTCTGCTATTCCAGCTTGGCTTTGCAGATTTGCCACGAGCTCTTCCAGAGTAATGTCTTTGATCCCCTTCTGAGCTTGGAGAGCAGTAGTTACTGTGTCCCATCTGGAGCTGAGAACTTGCATGAACTGATGAGTTACTTTCCACTGCGGGAGAACCTCATCCAGGGAGTTTAGTTGCGCGACGATGATTTGAAATCTGGTGTAGAAGTCATCCAGAGATTCGTCCTTGCGCTGTTCGACAGATTCGTAATCC
The DNA here is from genome assembly GCA_033675215.1 of Rhodiola kirilowii. NCBI lineage: Eukaryota > Viridiplantae > Streptophyta > Magnoliopsida > Saxifragales > Crassulaceae > Rhodiola > Rhodiola kirilowii. The sequence goes on from CM066200.1 coordinate 28,201,969, forward strand.
TTTGTGGCAGCTAGGATTCGGTTCCTTTTAATGTCTTGGTTTCCCTCGTACAGTCTAGCAAGTTCGTCCCACTACTCCTTTGCAATTTTGTACACAGCCATCTTCACCTGGTCTCCTGGGGAGAGGGCCATGTTGAGAACCTTTTTAGCCCTGGCATTCTGCTGGAGAGCTTTGTAGTCATCATCTGTGTACTCGTCTTTCTCCTTCTCTTTCGGTTTGTTAGGATCTGTCACATCCAGAATAGGGAAGTTACCCTTTTGAAACACTCGCCACAACTTCCCATCCAGGGAACAGACATGGGCTTCGAACTGGTCCTTCCACTAGTCATACTCTCCCGGACTGAGCACCGGCGGCTTCCAGAACGAGTCGCTTCCGTTAGACATGATTTCCTGCAAAGGCTAACACACAATCTAGAGCTTCCCGGCTCTGATACCAATTGATGGATCGTTAGGTTAGCCAACTATATGAGGGAGATCCCAGAGTGGTATCCCTCAGACAGATGGCAGCGGAAATTTACTTTCGTACATGAAATATAAGACAGAATGTAAATGCTCACGATTTAGAGTGGAAAACTTACTGCAACCTTTGCAGCAGGATAAAAACCACTTGCCTTCTGGACAGTTCCAGAAGGGCTTCAAGATCCGTATTATTGACAAAGGAATATGCTTGCAGTTTGTTACACTTGTCTCACACAGTGACAACTAACACAACTACTCAATTCGAAGAGTCAACTAATACGAGCGCCTTGCCCGCACACAGCAGCACCTTGTCAGCTCCGGATTTGAACACTCTTCAATCTCCGATCGCTATCTTCCGAAAGCCGAGCTTAAACAATGAAGACTCTTCTTCTTTATATAGTCTTTAAGTCGGCTGAGACTCTTCTCCATCAGATATCTGATTGTATCCATCAGATATAACAGCCTTCCAAATCTGGGTTCAATCTTCCTCTCGAATATATCGATTTGTGTACACCGATCTCAATTCTTCTCATCGTATATTCTCCGTGCAAATATTTGCAATTATAATCTTAAACAAATATTACACTTCGAATACTTGTATATCTTCAGATTTGTGTCCAGTATCTTTCCTCAGATCCGATCTCGTTGCAAAGTCGGTGTGTCTCTCACACAGAGCGCATCTCTCTCGCAGCTCTGCTCTCTCTCAGAGATGCCCAGTGAGCTTACCTGTCAGACAGTGATTTCTGCACACTCAAGTGGAGTATTAGTTAAGTGTTTGTTATCATCAAAACACAAGGGTCCAACAATGTCAAGTCTCGAAATTGACCAAATCGCCGCCAGAGTTGCATAATCCGATTACAAGCTCACTACGAGTACACCAGCACTGTTCTCTCTATGGACAAACGCTAAACCCTCTGATTGAACGAATTAACAAGCTAAAACACTCAACGAACAAAAGCCCTCAACCAATTTTCAAATACGATCACGATTTGGGGTCGAACGAAATCGAAGAAGATTTTGTACTCGGATGAACCCTAATCCAGCTTAACTCCCACTTTTATATTTGAATTTCCAGATGCAATATAAGCAGTTCATCTCGTCTAATCTTGGCCCTTGAAATCGAACAAATCCGCGCCACGGATTCGGCTGGGGCTTGGTGCCTCCTCATTAGTCGATCTCTAACGGACTTGCAACGACACGCAACGAACTCTCCGAGCTTCAGCGATGGTCCCAGCACCTTTAGCAACGACTCGGAACCCGCCTTGTTTGAACGCGGAATCAGCGACGCCTCTTTTTGATCTTCAGCACTTTGGCTAGCTTTTAGTGATGACCTCCAAATACTGCAGCAGCAGCTGCTTTAATCTTTCACTAACAGCTGAATTTGATGCTGAGAGAAGCGAATTCCTGTATAAACCTTTCGACAAAAAAGGCGTAGCAGGAGAAATGGAGTTGGACTACACTCTGTTTCTTGGTGTTTGAAGGATATGGCTCTGTTTGTAGTTGTGCGCCTGTTTTCTTTGGCGGTGAATACCCAATGGCCAATGTTTGGTCTTTGTAAAATTTATTTTTGCATAAAAAAATGATCTCTTTTTTACTTTCGTTGACATTTTTGTTTTGAAACTAATATAGGACTTCCGTTCTCAATAATATGGAAGTTCATCGAAACTTTATCCAAACTCACATATTTTGTGAGCATTTTCAAAAGTAATGATCAAAATGGAGTAGTGTTTCAGAATCGATGAGGATGAGTTAAATATTCATATGAACCTTTTTTTTTATTAAAAAAAGAGAGGAAATGATCGGACAACTCCGGATCCAATTCTTAAACTTATTACTGTTATAATCTTATCCTTCAAAGGAATCGCACTCTGATACAATCATGATTTGTACCTGTGACTTGAGCAATGATGACTACTGTTCTTACCACTTGATCGCGCCCCTGATAGGCTCATGAAGCTATTCCCTGAGCATTTTCAAATTTGATGAATTGATGTGATTGTTTTAACACCATTAAAAACTAAATACTACATACAAAATATACAATATGAACAATTAATGTTTTATGACTTAAACTTTAAAAGTAGAAATCTTGGGATGGTTGCACTAATTTATGTTAAGAAATAATGCCACCTCTTTCTACTGTTGAGTAAGATATTACATCATCTTTGATATATGTCCTCTATCAATTATCGGGGGTTCAAACTTCTATCTAATATATATCCAAAATTTTAAAAAAAACTTCTATATTATAAAGTCACATAGCGTCAAAGTTATTTTTATAGTTTTTTTTTTGAATCAAAAAGTTATTTTTATAGTTGAATAGTTGAAATTTAGCATTGTAGAATGTAGTGAGTCTTTTTGGGCCTAACCTCGTCTCTAATGCAAGACCTAATTGGCTAATTCTGCAGTCTAGGATTGAATTTTATACGGGCCTAAATTCAAACTAAACTGCACTTTCTTTTTTTTTGATCAAGGAGAATGACACAGGGATAACCTACAAACTAAAGTGCAGATTCGGAACTAGAGGACAAGCATCCAACCGACACCATGACCAAGCCTTTCGCCGAGCATATCTGGCAACATGACCGCTTGACTATTAGCCTCCCTACGTATAAGCATAACTGTTCGAAGCGCATTGCCATCCAACTCCGCTAAGCTTCACAGATACCAATCCTTATCCCCGAAATGAAGGTTATCTCGGCAGTTGATTGCCATGACAGCTTCGGTGCTATCAGACTCAATTATTGCCTTTTTAACGCGCAACTCATTACACAAAGTTAAACCCTCCGCAATGCCCCATCCTTCACAATTGGAAGCGGAAGCACAGTGCACCTGGTGACGAGCACGGATGGACAGCACAGTTCCTGCGGCGTCCCTTGCAACAACAGCAATACTTCTTGTCCTGGTGGACTCACTCAATGACGCGTTACAGTTGAGCTTGATGGAACCAAAGGGCGGAGGCTTCCACATGAAGTCTGAACATTGAAAATGATGGATGGAGTTGTCAATGTAGTACCTGTAATAGTCATTAGCAAGGGCTGTAATCCGGCCAACCGCATCCGTCGGTGGAATCATGACATTGTCATGTTTCACCTTGTTTCTCATGCTCCAAATGTACCACAGAGTTACAATGGCGCGCCCTGCAGATTTTGGGTCAAAAGAGGTGCATAAATAGAACAAGACGTCAGCCATGGATACAAAAGAATCAAGCTGCAGCCATTCGCCCACATTCATCCCCTGCCACACAGCTTTCGCTCGCCAACATTGGATTAAAGCATGCATCGCTGTTTTGCACTTATAAGTACAAACTGGACAGGAAAAGTCGGCCACAATATTTCTATCAAACAAACACGTGCCAACAGGCAAAATATTATGGAAACAACGCCAACCGAAGATTTTAAGCTTCCTGGGGATTGGCAGCCGCCAAAAAGACTTCCAAAAGGATGTGAGAACGCCGGGTCTTAAAGATTCGCCCCCTAAACTCGTGCTCCGTCTTTGTAGGTCAGATAAAAAGTTATAGCCGCTATTAACCGTGTAATTGCCGTCAGCAGAAGGTGACCATGTACGATTGCCATTGCTATCAGTGCCGGTGCCAATCCTGAGCAAGTCGAGGACACCATGGATACTCCTCCAACACTGCACTTTCGATCCTTCAAACTGTCCTGAAGCTTTTGGACCCTTCAACATCCCAATTCCTTATCTAGAGTAAAGATTCAGGTGCGAATCATATTTTTTGTCTAAACTGCAAAATTCAGCAAAAGTGAATTATAATTCGTCGTTGAAAAACTATAAGTACGACATAGTTCGTCAAAAGTGATTTATAATTTGTCGCCTAAAAATCGGCCATACGACGAGATTTAATCACATTCGTATAAATGATCAAATGAAGTACTGTTATTGATTTATATTTATTACAAAAATATATTGTTTGCACCGGACAATTTTTCGCTCGCTACCCAAACTGACCTGGCATGAGAGTGACGATGGCCATAAAACCCAATGCATCATGAGGACCCAACTGACAGCGGAAAACATATTATTCTTTATGATAGTCAGAGTCTGAATAATTGCTCTACGGCTCCCATCAAGTCCATCCTCAGACTCACACTAGACCAACGTCTCGTAGCGATGAGGAATATAGAAGTGCCCTTAGTGCACAATGATAGTGCAACCCTCCCCAATAAGAGGGACCACATTGCCTTACCATCTCCTGAGTCCTCTGGAATCATTGATCTTATTGTTCCATGGCTCTGGACTAACACTGTGATGGCCATGAACGAAGGGCAACCAAGCCTTACGGCCCCATCATCCTCCTCTGTCCCTCCTCAATGATGCAAATCCTATCTTGGAACACCCGAGGGGCGTGTAATCAAGGTACAATTGATTATTTAAAAATTATGCCAGCCTCTAATCATATTGTTATTTGTGGCATCTTAGAACCTAAATCAGGCCAGGAGAAATTGGAGTCCTTTGCCAAACAACTTGGCTTTAATAATAGCCTACATGGAGGTGATATAAACAATAAAATCTTGATCATATGGAAGGAAGTGTGCAGGTTCAAACCCTAGAGGTTGGGGAGCAGCATATCAGTGTTAGGGTTAAGCGCATCACCGCCTTCATCTGCACTTTTGTCTACGCTTCCCTTTTCCGGACAGTCCGCACATCTTTATGGAACTCCCTTGTGAGTGCCTCGGATCACTATATAGACCCTTGGTTGGTGATTGGTAACTTCAATGCCATTTCCTCCTAGACTTCCAAATCAAGGCGGGCCTCTCCGATGCAGGGTATAAAGGGGCAAAGTTCACATGGTGTAATAATCGACAAGAGGAAGATGTGATCTGGCTTTGCTTGGATCGGTTTCTCATCAACGATGCTGCCTTGGCTGAACTCCTAGAGCTTAAAGTTGATCACCTGGCTCGGGTGGCTTCGGACCATTGTCCCCTCCTCATTAGCTTTGGCTCCTCCGCCAGGCGTCCAGCCGAATTCAAATATTTAAGGATATGGCACAAGCATCCACATTTCCTCGACGTGGTTCATGAATCATGGAAGCTAGAGCAGCATGCAAACACTCTCCTGAACTTTGTCCTCAAACTGCAGGCTCTTTGCCGTCGGCTGCAAGGTTGGAACTGGAATGTCTTTGGTAACACTAATATTCGTTTGCGGGAGCTAAGCACGCAGGTTCCCACCTTGGAGACCCAACACCAAGCTCACCCATTCGATAATGACATCCTCCAAACGTTGATGCAAGCTAAACAAGCTCTTGTAACGACCCAGCAAAGCCACTTCCAAATGCTCGCTGACAAAGCGAATGCTAATTGGATTGCGGAAGGTGATAGGAACTCTGTCATTTTTCTTTCTTTAATCAACACAAGACGTTCCCGTAACAGGGTGAGTATTGACATACCGGATGGGACTGCTACAGAGGGCATGAATGTTAATGGGCAGATGGCTCGCTCACACTTCCAAGAGTTGTTAAGGTCTTTATCTGTCAACCCTCCCCCGGAAGCCTTTGACTCCATCAACCCGTCCATCACGACTGACCATAATGACGAGTTAGCTGCACTACCCGCAGAAGAGGAAGTTTGACAGAACCGCTCGTCGTTAAAGCGATTTGTGCAAATAAATTTATAATAGTCCGCTACTCGCAACTATACTACTAGGTAGTACTTGGTAAGTAGGGGTCGAACCCAAGAGAATTAGGGGAATAGGTTATTCTTTTAAGGGATTTGTCTAGCGAGAGAGCGTGTTTTAAGTTGGTTGAGGTTTTAGTGCTAACAACTACGTGACTTTTTAATTGGTTGCGGATTTGATTGCTGAAACGTAAATTACAGAAAAGTAAATACTGAAAATACAAAGGAGACTTACAGTGGGTGATGCGTGATTGGTAAGTCCTCCGGATTGTGAGCAGTTGATGGTTGTAGTTGATCGAATAGTAAAAGTACAGACAGGGGGGTTTTGTAATTGCGAGAGAAGTATTCGGTCTTGGGGGGCCTTGTATTATATCCTGTTCATTCTTTTAGTAACCCTTCTAAGTATTCAAACGTATATTGAGGCCCTTTCGTAGCGCTCAATAAACTCTTGTTCTAAGCGATACTAATTCCTTCTTTCGAAGTATCTTAGCAGTAAGTGCATCCATTTGGTCCCTTTAGTCCAGTTTCCAAATGGTTTTTAAGATAGATCGAACTCCTCAGATAAGCTTTGCCCTTTCGTAGCTTCCACTTATCCGAGATGTGAGGAGGTAGCCGCCGGCCCATGTGGCAAGGGGAGAGTGGTTTGTGAGTTTTGTGCAGTTTGCACAAAATTATCAGTGTATTTCAGCTCCGGATTGCCTTCGGTTTCTCTTCGGTTTGATTTGTTTTGAATGATTCCAAGTCAGGATCTTTAGATTTCTTCATTCAGCGTCTGATCTTGACCTTGGATTGTCTCCTGATATCTTTTCTGTGCTAAAAGCTCTTCCTTAGCGTGTATTCTCTCTAAGCTCTGAAATACCCTGTAGAAATGTATCGGGACTAAAACATCGAAGTTAGATAGACAAACAGTCTAATTTAGTGGGTTTAACTGTGTTTATGATTCATACAATTGTGGTCCATCAGATAACCCCACACTTTTAGTTGTTCGTCCCGAACAATGCTTTATAAGGGCGTTACTAAGTAAGTTGGTTAAAATATGAAAGTAAGATAATGGTACTCGATTTCTCCTAATTCATGCATTACTACTTGTTACTAAATTAAACTGCGTAAATAAGTAGAAGAAACTTGATACTTGTACCTTTGTGCTGGGATGCAAATTAATTCGGATGTTTCGGGAGATAGCCCTTTTCAGGCTCCTGGACTACACCTTTGGGATCGTCTCGCACTATATGGTTTTCTTGTAGCTTTCTCTAGCACGTGATTCGATTCAGGTTTCAGTGAGTTGAGTACTTTGATTACTTTTGGCGAGGGACTGCTTTTTGTAGTGAATTGGCCTTTGGCCTTTGATTTGACGCTTTGAGTTCTTCACTTTTGTTCGGTTAAAACCTTCACAATTTTAGGCCTGAGGCCTCTTGATTTGCTTCTTCGAGCTTTTTGCGTCTTTGTGACTTGCTAGTCCATTTTCTCAAGCCTTCTTGGGAGGTCCAATCATCGCCCGCGAGCATATGGAAATACCTCCCCGCTCCTCTCGTCTTCGTCGTTTTGCGCGGGTCAAGATGAGGGCCGCTCATCTATTTTCTCGGCTATTTTGACTAGAGAGAGGACGGTCTGATTCCCGTCCTCGCCTTTGCATAGATGCTTCCTGGCGGAGTTGACTTCAATTATTCACTGAAACCTGAAGTGCAGCCTCCACTGACTTCGAAAACCATATAGTTTGATCTGATCCTTCAAGTGCTTGCCAAGCCCCTCTAGGGCAATTTCTATCAACTCCACATCCCTAGTTTATCTCGGCACAAAAGACAAATGAGAAGTTACATTCTAAGTTTTTAAACAGTTTGCATTTTCACAAGGTTGATGCATGAATTATGATCTATCTTTTTCACATTCTTAAGTTCATATTTTCAAAAAGATATTATTTAAAAAGAAAAACATGCAGATGGTTCTCACCCCACACTTTTGAACGAAGGCGTGCCTTAGTTCAAAAGTCATGCAAATATATACAAAAGAAGGAAATGACATTAAGGAAAAAGAAGAACAGAACTCCCTTTTACTGTGTCGTGGAAATGACATGGCATGAGGCTGGATAATCGAGGGAGTCTGGCTGGGGCCTCGAACTCTCAGCGCAGGCCCGGTAAATTCACGGAAGCTGCCTGGCTGATCCGGTCTTGCTCCAAACTTAATTCCTACATGAAAGATATTCCTTCTATAAAAAAAGTGGGTGAGAGCGCTTATTGGAAATTTAAATGACAGAAATTAAAAGTGCAGAAAAGTAAGATAGTGTCGGGTTACCTCCCGACCAGTGCACTTGTTTAACGTCGTTGGCTCGACAGTACCTTGTTTTTGATCATTGGTTGGGATCCCATGGGTGGCTCAGGTTGAATTTTGCCACCATTCTTGTGTTACTTCCGGTACTCTCTATGTCTGATTCTTCTGATGGCTCGGAAGTTTCTTCTGATGGTTCGGATGTGACTTCCTCTGTAGGCTCTTCTTCTGAGCTTTCTATATCTGATTCGTTCATCACATCCTCTGAACTGTTTCTTTCTGGACTGGCCTCGATATTTTGTGTTCCTTCATTTGGTTGAGGTACTGGCCTTCGTATTGTAGTTCCGGCCACGCTGTCTATCACATCCCATACCTGAGTCAGGGATAAGTGTGCGGTTGTTCCTCCTACAGCGTTATTGAGCCTTGAGAACTCCTCAGCCCTCATCCCGCAAAGGAATTTTTGAAGAAGAAAAACCTCCGTGAATCCATGGTGCGGGCAGCGCGAGATCATGGCGTCATAATTCGTGTAGTACTCGCCCAAGGTCTCATCCCGGGATTGTTGCAGGTTCATGATCCTTTCTCGGGTTTGTTGTCGTAAGGATGGAGGGGAGAATTCTTTCAGGAATGGAATGCTAATGTGTATGAAATACTTAGCATTCATAGCAGTTGATGTGTAATACCAGATTGTCGCGAAGTCCGTTAGAGAGAATTTGAAGCAGTTAAGTTTAAACTCCTCTAACGTTTCATTATTAGGTTTTATATGCTGACAAACATGGTGAAAGTTTCGGCAGTGTAGAACTGGGTCTTCTTCATCCGTACCTCCGAACAGGGGGAGATATCGTGTCGTCCATGCATACGAAGGTGGTTGCGTCATTAGGTCATGTGAGGTGAAGAACAACTTATCCGATGGCTAATTCCCCGGCAACGGCGCCAATTTGACAGAACCGCTCGTCGTTAAAGCGATTTGTGCAAATAAATTTATAATAGTCCGCTACTCGCAACTATACTACTAGGTAGTACTTGGTAAGTAGGGGTCGAACCCAAGGGAATTAGGGGAATAGGTTATTCTTTTAAGGGATTTGTCTAGCGAGAGAGCGTGTTTTAAGTTGGTTGAGGTTTTAGTGCTAACAACTACGTGACTTTTTAATTGGTTGCGGATTTGATTGCTGAAACGTAAATTACAGAAAAGTAAATACTGAAAATACAAAGGAGACTTACAGTGGGTGATGCGTGATTGGTAAGTCCTCCGGATTGTGAGCAGTTGATGGTTGTAGTTGATCGAACAGTAAAAGTACAGACAGGGGGGTTTTGTAATTGCGAGAGAAGTATTCGGTCTTGGGGGGCCTTGTATTATATCCTGTTCATTCTTTTAGTAACCCTTCTAAGTATTCAAACGTATATTGAGGCCCTTTCGTAGCGCTCAATAAACTCTTGTTCTAAGCGATACTAATTCCTTCTTTCGAAGTATCTTAGCAGTAAGTGCATCCATTTGGTCCCTTTGGTCCAGTTTCCAAATGGTTTTAAAGATAGATCGAACTCCTCAGATACGCTTTGCCCTTTCGTAGCTTCCACTTATCCGAGTATGTTCACGAATTCCCACAGTAGAGTTTTGCCCTTTCGTAGCTTCCACTCTACCTTGGAAATTCTGACCTTATAAATGGCACATAGAACAAGTTTTGAATACAGAGAAATGAAACTAAACGAAGTAAAACATTTTATAAAACAAGAACTCCCCTTCAACCGAATGAAGAGTTTAGTTACAAATATCCATGGAGTTGGACATCATAACTAGGATATTGAAGAGAATACTCAAGAACAAACAGGAGTATAGAGAGAAGAGAAAGAGATTACTCAAGAACAAACAGGAGTAACTCTTGAACTGTAACTGAAAACTTGAGTACTCAAGAACCGACAGGAGTACTCAAGATCGAACTAAAGTATTTGAGAACAAACTGAACTTTTATTGATATCAAAACCAAACTTTACATAGTAACAAACTTAGAGAGATAAGTGGAATGGATTGTGGATGGTGTGATTTGTGTGGATGATTTGAAATGGGAAGGATGGCTTGGTATTTATAGCCATGGAGGAGAGAAATGGATGGCTTGGATTGAGGCATGTGTTTGTGCATCCAAGGGTGGAGATGAGGGGAAGAGGAGAGGAGGGCAAGTGTCACAAGGGGAGAGGGGGAGAGGAAAGCCGCCGGCGGCTTTGGGCATGGATGGAGGAGAGGGTGACATGTGGTGGAAGGGGAGAGGGGGAGGGGAGATGTGAGGAGGTAGCCGCCGGCCCATGTGGCAAGGGGAGAGTGGTTTGTGAGTTTTGTGCAGTTTGCACAAAATTATCAGTGTATTTCAGCTCCGGATTGCCTTCGGTTTCTCTTCGGTTTGATTTGTTTTGAATGATTCCAAGTCAGGATCTTTAGATTTCTTCATTCAGCGTCTGATCTTGACCTTGGATTGTCTCCTGATATCTTTTCTGTGCTAAAAGCTCTTCCTTAGCGTGTATTCTCTCTAAGCTCTGAAATACCCTGTAGAAATGTATCGGGACTAAAACATCGAAGTTAGATAGACAAACAGTCTAATTTGGTGGGTTTAACTGTGTTTATGATTCATACAATTGTGGTCCATCAAAGTTCTACAAAGCATCCTTCGCCTTAATGCTTCCAGTGCTCCTGGTCCTGATGGATTCACCGGGTCTTTTTTCTCGCCCTGTTGGCTTATTATCAAAGATGACTTAATGAAGGTCATTCGAGGTTTCTTTGCAGGATTACAACTCCCCAGCTCTATCTCGACCACCAACCTCGTGCTGATTCCAAAGAAGAACAATGTTTTCCCGATTGACCAACTACGGTCCATAAGTTTATGTAACTTTGTGCACAAAATTATTTCTGGTATTTTGAATGCGCGACTAACCAAGGTCCTTCCTCTTGTGATTAGCCAGGAACAATCTGGCTTCATTCCGGGTCGTAGCATGGTGAGGACCATCGCCCTTGCTCATGATCTTACATGTCCTGTCAACAACGGCAGGCCGGGTGGTAATGTTATTATGAAAATCGATATGTCTAATACTTACGACCGCGTCTCCTGGATTTTCCTATTGTGAGCTATGCGCGCCTTTGGCTTCAGTGACAGGTGGTGTGATCTCATTTATAGGCTTATTTCAAACTGCTGGTATTCTGTCTTATGGGATGGTTCCTCCTACGAACATTTCAAATCCAATCAAGGGGTGAGACAAGGCGACCCTATTTCCCCGAGTTTATTTATACTTACTATGAAAATCTTCTCTCGTATGCTCAAAGCCAACATCAATGATGGGCATATTACGCCTTACTTTGTCTCACCAGGTGTTATGCAAGTTTCTCACTTGCTCTATATGGATGATATGTGACAAGCGTATTTTTAACCCTTTATAGTTGTCATGTTATTAATGTTCTATGTTTTAGGGGTCACATTGTAGTCAAAAACACTTTATAAACCTTAGTAAGCCAAGGGTCGATCCAAGGAACAACGTGTATGATTATTAGCTAACGAGTGACCTATTCAGCTATTCCCAATAATGAAAGGTTTTGATGTGAAGCAAATTGCCAAAATTAAATGCGGAAATAAAAAGGTTTTGACTTGATCAGAGAAAGAATCCCAGGATCAAACTTCACTCATGCCAACCCACAATTCATGCAACAATATCATGTAAATTCATCAAGCTATCGAGAATGGAAATAAACTGAAATAACACTAGACAAGCCGCCCATCCACGGATGATTGTCTAGATTAATCTCAACCATTGAACGCCGCCCATCCACGGATTATCAATGGTTTCGATTATTAAACCGAGGGTTTTTTCAAACAATAAAGTCAACTTTCCTATTAATTCATGTACTATCAGTGTAGCTACCATAACCTAATATCAACTTAATGTGATCTGGTTAATATCTCAGACCCATTCATCTTTTGGTAATTAACCTAAATACGTTCTAGCATACAAACATTCCATTCAATGTGAAACTTGCAAGAATAATAAAATTATGCACAATGAAATTGAATACTCGAATTGCATTAATGACAAATGTTTAATTGATCACATGAAGAGTTGGGTACAAGGCACGGGATCCGTAGGATCTCAGAATAAAGAAGACTACACACTATTCATGGTAAGTTAACCAAAATAGTGTAGAAATAGAAATCAAAGACGACGAAACTGTATTGACGATGTATGATGGACCATAATTATATGAATCATAAACACAGTTAAACCCACCAAATTAGACTCTTTGTCTATTTAACTTTTGCTTGTTAGTTCCGATATTTATCTACAGGGTATTTTGAAGTCTAGAGAGAATACAGGCTAAGGAGAAGTTTTAAAGCTGAAAATGAATTACGAGTCATTCCAGGTCACGACCAAATTCTGACTTTCAAGAACCTGACGTGGAATCACTCAAAACAAGTCCAACCGAAGAGCAACCAGAGTCAGTCCGGAGGTGAAAGGAGCCGATGGCTTTTGGGAAAAAGATCACAAAACACACTCACCCACTCCCTTGCCACCTATGGCCGGCGGCTAAGCTCACAATCCTCTCCTCCATGGACATGTGGCCGGCGGCTTTTGGGAAGGATGAGTCACTCCGATGGCTTTCTTCTCCTCCTCTCCCATCTTGCCAAGTGTTGGCTCCTCATGGCTCCTCTAAGCATATAAATAGAACCCTTCAATGCCTTTGTAAAATCATCCCCATCCTCATTCCAACATCACAAGTCCTCAAGTGACTTATCTCTCTAGCTTATGTGGGCACAATCATGTAATCACTTTACTTTGGAATCGAAGCTTGATCTTTAGCACTCTTAACGGTTTTTGTAAGTACTCTCTTCTTTACTTTACTGTCTTTTCAATTCAACAACTTTACTTTCCTGTCTTTACTTTCGAAAACTTTACTTTACTGTCTTTCAAAAACCTTTACTTTTCAACGCACTTAGCTATGATGTCCTATTCCATGGATATTCGTAGCTAAACCCTTCATTCGGTTGAAGGGGAGTGCTTGTATCATAAAATGTTTTAGACCCTTCTCTTAGTGCCTCTTTGTGTTCAACTTGTTTTAGGTGCCTCATATTAGGTCAGAATTCCATTGGTTGAGTGGATGCTCGGAAGAGCAAAGCTTTGCCATGGGTTCGTGATCTTCCGTGGATAAGTGGAGGCTCGGAAGAGCACAGCTTATCTGTGGAAGTCAACCTCTTTTAAACACCATTTGGTTTATCAGGAATGATGATCAAATGGATGCATATACTAGAACAAGAGTTCTTTGTCTTGCAAAAGACTAGACGGTGTGGCAAGTCATGTGCTAGGAATAGCCTTGATTCACTTTTGAACACTTAGTATGATCATTAGAGGTCAATGATAAATGGACTATGATACAAGGCCCCTAAAACCGAATACTTTCCTTTAATTGTAATATCAACTGTTACTTTACCTTTCAGTACTAAAAATAAAAAACAACCCCCAACTGCTTTATTTAATCCCCCCCTTTCGAAAGAACAATTAATCCACTAATTCCCTTGGGTTCGACTCGTACTTACCACTGACTACCCAAAATAGTTAAGTCGCGAGTATCGGAGATATAAATTTATTTTTGCACAGAGAACATCGCACCTTAACGACAGTGCAGTGGGCTCCATCAAAATTGGCGCCGTTGCCGGGGAGTTAGCCTTCGATTAATTGTTCTTTTCCTTCCCTTTAATTTCTTCGTCACACTTTCCACCATGTATGGATGGATGGCTCAGCATCTTCCTCAGTTTGGAGGTACCACCGGAGAAGACCCAGTAATACACTGCCAACATTTCCACCATATAAGTCGTCACATGAAACCCGAAAATATAACGTTAGAAGAGTTTCAATTAAAATGTTTTGAACACTCTTTAACCGACTTTGCGACAGTATGGTATTACACATCAACTGCTAGTTGTGCAAGATATTACGTGGACCTTCGCGCTAAATTTCTGAAAGAATTCTCCCCCCATCCTTACGACATGACACCCGCGAGAAGATCATCTGCCTTCAGCAATCCCGGGATGAGACTTTAGATGAATACTACACGTACTATGACACCATTGTCTCACGCTGCCCGCACCATGGATTCACTGAAGTATTCCTTCTTCAAAAATTCCTTTGTGGAATGAGGCAAGATGAGTTCTCAAGGATCAATGACGCAGTGGGGGGATCGGCCATGCACTTATCCCTGACTCAAATGTGGGATGTTATAGACGACTTGGCCGTGGCCACAAAACGAAGACCAATGCCCCGAGCTAATAGAGGAATACAGATAGTGGAGGCTGGTCCAGAGACGAAAAAAGAAGAAACTCCCGAGCCATCAGAAGAACTAGATACAGAAAGCACCGGAAGCAACGAGGAAGAACCTTCATGGGAACTCAAGACCGTGCCAGCAAAAGAAGAAGTCCAGAATACCACTGGTGCGCTGCCCGAGTCATACCCGACTATCATTACCCAAGCAGCCGAGACCATCCGAGACCGAATCCTCACAGACGGACATGATGAGACAGAACCAAGCCTAAAGATGCAAGCTTCCAAACTTTTCCCCTTGATCAATAGGCAAATTGCAGAAAACTATGTGATCAATGAAGAGAGGATGGGAAAAGGGCCTATGCAGAACGACTCCTCGATGGAGCATTTTTGCACCACAACTAGACAAAACAGCCCTAAACATAAGAGAACCCAATTCAAGAGGCTAGTAGTGAAAGGTCCCTCGCCTTCTCAGAGACGTTGGAAGGAGAAACCACCAGAACCATGGGAACAGGACCCAAGCACATCATCTCACAAGAAATCGGGGAAAGGCAAGGCAAAAATGAAAGTAGGCGCTCCGCAACACTACCACCTGAGCCACTCATGGGATCCAAACTTGTGATCCCCATGCGTCAAGCCAACGACGTTAAACAAAGGCACTGGTCAGGAGGTAACCCGACACATATCTTACTTTCAGTAATTTTCTTTTCTGTCATTTAGTTTTTACCATAAGTCGCTCTCACCCACTTTTTGTATAGAAGGAATGTCTAACATGTAGGAATCGGTTTTTGGAGCAAGATCAGATCAGCCCGACAGCTTCCGAGAAATACCGGGCCTGTGCTGAGAGTTCAAGGCCCCAGCCGAACTCCCTCGATTATCCAGCTCCGAGGCATGTCGTTCCACGACACGACACAGTAAAAGGGAGTTCAGTTATTCTCTTTTCCTTAATGTCATTTCCTTCTCTTGTATATATTTGCATGACTTTTGAACTAAGTCTTGCTGAAAGGCACGCCTTCATTCAAAAGTGTGGGGTGAGAACCACCTGTGTACATAGTTAGTTAACATGCTTTTTCTTTTCCTTTTCCCTTAATATTATCTTTTTGAAAATATGAACTTGAGAATGTGAAAAAGATAGATCTAAATTCATGCATTTACCTTGTGAAAATTCAACTATGTAAAAACTTAGGATGTAACTTCTCATTTGTCCCTTTGTGCTGAGATATACAGGGGATGTGGAGTTGATAGAAAATGCCCTAGAGAGGCTTGGCAAGCACTCGAAGGATCGAATCTACTATATGGTTTTCGAAGTCAGTGGAGGCTGCACTTCGGGTTTCAGTGAAGATTGAAGTCATCTCCGCTGTGCAGCGTTTATGCAAGAGGCAGGACGGGAATCAAACCATCCTATCTTTAGTCCTAGTAGCCGGAAAAATAGATGAGCGACCCTCATCTTGACCCGCGCAAAACGACAAGGATGAGAAAGAGCGGGGAGGTATTTCCATATGCTCGCGGGCGACGATTGGACCTCTCAAAAAGGCTGAGAAAATGGACTAGCAAGTCACAAAGAAGCAAAAGCTCAAAGAAGCTAATCAAAGGCCAAAGGCCAAAATTGTGAAGGTTTTAACCGAACAAAAGTGAAGAAACTCCAACTCAATATCAAAGGCCAAAGGCCGATTCACTACAGAAGCTGTCCCTCGCCAAAAAGAAATCAAAATGCTCAACTCAGTGAAACCCGAACCGAATCACGTGCTAGAGAAAGCTAAAAGGAAACCATATAGTGCAAGTCGATCCCGAGAATGCAGTCCAGGAGCCTGAAAAGGGCTATCTCCCAAAACATCCGAATTAATTTGCATCTCGGCGCGAAGGTACAAGTATCAAGTTTCTTCTAAGTATTTACACGGTTTAGTTTGGTAATAAGTAAGTAATGCATGAATTAAGATAAATCTAGTCACACAGTCTCACTTTCTTATTTAAAAGTTTTTACTTGGATTGTGTGCACACCCTTAAATAGCATTGTTCGGGACGAACAACTAAAAGTGTGGGGTGATCTGATGGACCATAATTATATGAATCATAAACACAGTTAAACCCACCAAATTAGACTCTTTGTCTATTTAACTTTTGCTTGTTAGTTCCAATATTTATCTACAGGGTATTTTGAAGTCTAGAGAGAATACAGGCTAAGGAGAAGTTTTAAAGCTGAAAATGAATTACGAGTCATTCCAGGTCACGGCCAAATTCTAACTTTCAAGAACCTGACGTGGAATCACTCAAAACAAGTCCAACCGAAGAGCAACCAGAGTCAGTCCGGAGCTGAAAGGAGCCGATGGCTTTTGGGAAAAAGATCACAAAACACACTCACCCACTCCCTTGCCACCTATGGCTGGCGGCTAAGCTCACAATCCTCTCCTCCATGGACATGTGGCCGGCGGCTTTTGGGAAGGATGAGTCACTCTGATGGCTTTCTTCTCCTCCTCTCCCATCTTGCCAAGTGTTGGCTCCTCATGGCTCCTCTAAGCCTATAAATAGAACCCTTCAATGCCTTTGTAAAATCATCCCCATCCTCATTCCAACATCACAAGTCCTCAAGTGACTTATCTCTCTAGCTTATGTGGGCACAATCATGTAATCACTTTACTTTGGAATCGAAGCTTGATCTTTAGCACTCTTAACGGTTTTTGTAAGTACTCTCTTCTTTACTTTACTGTCTTTTCAATTCAACAACTTTACTTTCCTGTCTTTACTTTCGAAAACTTTACTTTACTATCTTTCAAAAACCTTTACTTTTCAACGCACTTAGCTATGATGTCCTGTTCCATGGATATTCGTAGCTAAACCCTTCATTCGGTTGAAGGGGAGTGCTTGTATCATAAAATGTTTTAGACCCTTCTCTTAGTGCCTCTTTGTGTTCAACTTGTTCTAGGTGCCTCATATTAGGTCAGAATTCCATTGGTTGAGTGGATGCTCGGAAGAGCAAAGCTTTGCCATGGGTTCGTGATCTTCCGTGGATAAGTGGAGGCTCGGAAGAGCACAGCTTATCTGTGGAAGTCAACCTCTTTTAAACACCATTTGGTTTATCAGGAATGATGATCAAATGGATGCACATACTAGAACAAGAGTTCTTTGTCTTGCAAAAGACTAGATGGTGTGGCAAGTCATGTGCTAGGAATAGCCTTGATTCACTTTTGAACACTTAGTATGATCATTAGAGGTCAATGATAAACGGACTATGATACAAGGCCCCTAAAACCGAATACTTTCCTTTAATTGTAATATCAACTGTTACTTTACCTTTCAGTACTAAAAATTAAAAAAAAACCCCCAACTGCTTTATTTAATCCCCCCCTTTCGAAAGAACAAATAATCCATTAATTCCCTTGGGTTCGACCCGTACTTACCACTGACTACCCAAAATAGTTAAGTCGCGAGTATCGGAGATATAAATTTATTTTTGCACAGAGAACATTGCACCTTAATGACAGTGCGGTGGGCTCCGTCAATTTATCTCGTTGAATTCTCAATCTCTCGCGATGTTCTGCTCTGTCTTCTTCTCCAAGTTAGGTCTTTTTCTCTCCAGAATCATGCTCCCTTAAAATAGAACCTGAATTTCCTATTAATAATTGGAAATATCCGACGGGGCCGTGACACCCGTGACATTCAAACATGTCACGGGCGTCACGGTATAGGCGAAAACGTACAGGGAAATAAGTGTGTCGTGACACCCGTGATAGTCCAATATGTCACGGCAGTCTCGGAATCCTTCTGGCCTTTTGGGTAGCCGTGACACCCGTTACATCTGAAACTTGTCACGGATGTCACGGAGCATCTTGAATCCCACTGTGAGAAATGTCTGCCATGACACATGTGACACTTATAGGACGTCACGGCCGTCTTGGCCCGTAGCTGGTGCAAAATCCTTTTTCGGCCTTTTTCGTCGATGTTTCCGTTCTTTCAGCACTTCGAGTCCAAGGAGCGATGATATGTCTTTTTGTCCTGAAACACTCAAGAAAGACATCAAATAAGGACAATTTTATGGGAGAACAAGTGCTATCCTTCATCGAATGTAGCGTATAATTAGTCGTAATATCGAATGATCAAAACACTCCACACTTAAAATTTGTTCGTCCCGAACAAATGTCAAACAAATGGCAGAATAAATACACGAGTGAATGTAATGCTCAACAACCATATGTTTCTAAGCTACCACTCAAGTGTCATGTGATCAATCCTAGCTAAAACGAAAATCATAACTCACTGTCGTAGAAGACACGAATGCATTTAGCGTATGCATCAAGCCTTTTAACCCCTAGACTGCCCTAGTAGGACGAGTATAGTCTTGTGAAGGTTTTCAGGAATGGGACAACCTACAAATCCCCTGTACAACTAACTAACGTGTATGCATGAAATGATGCTCAACGAGTCACAGTAAAGTCATATCATACCTCGGATTCATCGTGTTACCTCGACTTCAAGTCAAACATTTTCATCAAAGTTGTCAGACAATCATAGGTCAAACGAGTTATGTATTCAAACGGTCAGTACACACGGCCAGCAAGCGACTAATCACATGTTCTAAATAGTTCTATAGCAACGCATTAAGAACATAAATAATTACACAAAACATGCTCGCCATTCACCTATGCTATCTAGGGATAGTCCACGGGCTCTTGGCGCAAAGCTCATTCTCAAGTGCCAAGGACTAGGCAATGACCCGTAAGAGAAGAGGAGCTTGGCTTAAGAATTTTCTGAAAAATAGTATGAAAATCACATCAAAATTTCAGTGCAAGCACGAGGATCGTCCCTTAGTTTCTAGTACATGAATTCTCAAAACAAGTAATGACTGCACGCAATGAAATGGTGGAAATACACTACAACAAGCGAAAGGGTCAGAAATTTCATTTCCTTCTCTTCTTCTTTTTTCAAACACAAGGGGTGAGTTTCCTCTCTTTGCCCTTGGTACTATTTTTTTCTTCAAAAACAACTATGATTTGAGTCAATTTTTCACCCTCTTTTGAAATTTCTAAACTTTGTTCTTGATAGGGGGCCTATTTTTTGCCCCTCTTTTGACTATTTTTTTCTAACTCCACACTTAAAACTTGACATAGTGTATGAATAGAGGTGGGTGCAGGAAAATCACGACGAGTAAAGGGAAGCATGTACCAGTACTAAGGTCACCTAGAAAAAAGAGATGCAATTTAAGTTTTTAACATTCGGTACCGGTGCCTACTAATATCAAGTCTCAACATGCTTCAAGAAATAGGTAATACACGTGATAGGCAAAGGTCAGTAATGATACTGAAACGAGAGAATACACACACGATCAAAACTATTTCAAGTCCTAGACTTCGAATACAAAAGAATGACAATCAATCAAGGAGTATCGTAGAAAAATGAGGATTTCAATCGCAATACATAGACAGTTGAGCATATGCAAAAGTGAATATGTGATATGCGATGTGTGTGACAATGCTCTACCCACTCTACACTTAAAAATGTGCTTAGTCCCTAAGCAAAGAAATAGAAGATAAGAAAAGGCGCATAGGAACTTCCCTCGTGTGTGATAGCTCGATATCCATAGAGATTAAGAGATGTCCGGGGAGTGAAATGTGACACATGAGCTAATAAATATAGAGATAAAAACATAGAGCTTTACAAGTGATAGGTTAGCATCGAAAATCATGAAAAGGCGAAAGCAAGTGGTGCCAAATAGGAAGTATGAGAAATGATGTGAGCTAAAGGTAAAGCATAAAGCACATCTCAAGCATCAAATAACATGTAGAATGAAAAGTCATGGCATAAAAGTCGGCATACAAATAATATCCATCAGAAACAAAAGGAAAACAACCGACAAAGCAATAAAAAGTCATGTGACAAGAACAGGAGAGTGGGCTAAACAGCGCCATCGTCAGCATCGTCATCGCCAGTAGCAAACAAAGCCTTTGTATCGGTGGAATCCGTAGTACCGGTGGGGCAAGAAGGTCCCACCTCGTGGTCATGGCGGGTAGGAGGCTCATAATGTGTGGGGCTCAGATCGACAGCCATAGAGAAATCATCATCGAATGGACGAGGTGCAACAAACTGGGGGATGGAGGGTCTGTGTATGCAGAGAACTGTTGATGCTTGAAAAACTCACACCAAGACTCCTGGGCCCACTGATGTGCTCTACTAGCCTGAAACCAAAAGTCGGAGATGTTTTCCACCATTTCAGCATGGGCATAGGCTAGCTGACTATGCGCGGTGATAATCATGCTCTGGTTGGCAAATATCCGGCTCTAGTTAGCCAAAATCTGGCCCTGTGATTGCTCGAGCAAGGCAAGGCACTCCAAGATGGTCTGGGGAAAGGGGAAATCCTGGCGCGCAGGCCTGGTGGGCAGGTGGTGGTGGTGGAGGCTGGTCCTCAGTGGCTGATGGCTCTACTGGATCATGTGTAGGCTCCCTGCCATGAGCTCTGTCGAGCTTCCTCAACCTTCTGTCCATACGACGCCACTTGGCCCGACAAGGAAGCTCGTCTCTGTGAGTCCATTTCCCGTCTTTCCCAATTATCTTGCACTCATAAATCTTACTTAGATGCAGCACCGAAGTCTTCTTTGTCGTCGCCAAGGGGTTGAGGTCCCAACCTCTGGACTCCGCGAGTAAGGTAATAAACAAGCCGTCTCCCATGGCCTTGTTATCCAATGAACGACCCCAAACGGTCATCATACCGCTAAGAATCTTTAAAAAAAATCAACTAGCACTCTCTTGTGTAGAGAAATCATGATGTCAAGGTCGGAGTTAGTGACGACGGTGGCACCCTCTACCCGGGAGTTGATACTCAAGCCCACTAAATGGTGCACAATTTTCCACATCGATTCTTTGATGTCGGTGGAAGGCCAGCTGAATGCAAAGTAATAGTCAAAACCTCATACCTTTCCTCTTCGCCATATTCACCACAAAATCCCACAATAGGGAACCCTAACACGGCGCACACCTTCTCCTTAGGCATTGTATATGAAGATCGTCAAGACCGAAACTTCCAATGGGTGACGCTCGAGGGGCTACCGACAATCTCAAAAGAACATAGAAATTCCTTAAGTAACATAGGGTATGTCACAGCGGGACGGGCAAACAAAACATCAACTCCGGAGGTGACAAACATCCTACGACACTGTGGCAATATCTCCATCTCTAATTTTTCAATCAATTCAATGCAAGGTATAATTGTGGCTTTTACCTTTTTCAATGGAAGGACTTCGCGAAGCCGCCGCGTGTGCTCCTGTTTGCTGAATATAAGATCCCAGTTGGTGGGGTAGAGGTGCGGTTGGGCTGCCGGTGGTGCTGGGATGATTGCACTCGAGGCAGCCGGTTGAGGCGAGATATTCTGAGCAGCACGGGATGAAGAGGGGATGGAGAGACGCTGGGATTGACGAGCCATGGTGGATGGGATAATGAATTGGGGCGGACAGCGGGTTGCGGTCGGCGGGCGGCGGGCGGCAGACAGTCCAATGGGCTGGTCGGATAGTGAATCGAAGGCTATAGATTGGTCGGAGGTGAGCGGGTGCCGGTCGGGAGTGGTTTTTGGAATTTAGGGTTTTTAATTTAAATTGGGGAAGAAGAAGCCGATTCAACCGTGACAATCGTGACATCCGAGGATGTCACGGGTGTCACGGCACCCCCAAAAACTCACTGAGGTATAAGCCTGTCGTGACAGATCCATTATGTCACGGGTGTCACGGCTCCTTCAAAACTCACTACCCTTTTGACCTGCCGTGACAGATCCATTGTTTCACGGGTGTCACGGCACCAATAAACCCCAGTGATTATTTTTTCCTTCCAGGACCCTGCTTGCTGGTCTGAGTTTGGCACACTCCACACTTAGATTCCTGCAATGATCACACACAAAGCACAAAATGCAAAATGCAACTAACTAATACTTACAGTCTAGGTTACTCCCCGAGGAGGCCTAGTTTAAGGTCTTGGAGAGACATAGCTAGGGAGATAGGGCTAGAAGCATCCCGACAAAGAACCTTTTGCCACAAAAATGTAGCCGAGTTGCAACCACATGGCACCCACTTCCATCACATCTACTGTGCTCAGCATAAGTCCATGCAGCAACGCCACCAAAGCATCCGACCCATAGTTGAACTGAATTTCAAACGGATTTCATCGTATTTCTTCTTCAGCCCTTCTTAGCCGCAGACGATATCAGAGCGATTTCAGCTCAAGCCGAGACCAGGAGCGGAATGAATCTAGTACCGTCAATCGAGATTTGAAACATCATCATTCATCGTGAGTGGAGTTCGAACGAGATTGACCCACCCGCGCTCTCAAAATTAGAAAGAAGCGTGCTGGCCGAGATCCGAGCGACATGAACATCACCTTTGCTTACTGAATGATTTTTTGAGCCAAAACGGCGATTACTTGATCGGTTCCGGCAGTTCATGCACGTTTCACTCGGTTTCCCAACTTTTTTCCGGCCTTTCCATTTCAGATTTAGGCCGAAATCAGTGTACAAGGACTCGGGTCGGAGGATAGGAACTCAACATCAAAAAATTGCCGAAAAGGTTAGTGGCACAGGAAACAATTCAGATTTTTAGATTTAATTTCGAACAGTACCGTGCTCAAATAATACGAAATTGGGTTGCGTCTGATACCAATTGTTAGAATAAATTCATACCCAAAGATCGTAATACCCCAAACATGTTAATCAAGCATACAGAAAACACAGAAGATGAACAAACCTCCGTTGGTGACTCTGAACTCTTCTGTTTGTCACCGGCAGTGGATCTTCTAGTCTTTCCGCGGTATTCTTTCACCAGTAAACTATTGAGAGAGAAGTAAACTGAAAAACTACGTAAGACCGGGGACCACTACCTTTAATATAGTGTTGTACATAATCACCAAATTTCTGATAATTACGAGTCCTTCCCCTCAAGAGAAACGTTATTATCAAACAGATATCTACACATATCATAATTCCATGATCATAACTTTAATTATACTCTAAAGTCACTTGTATAATAGATCACTTCAATATATAACTTATAAATTATGATAGCATACACATCATATTATATTTACATTATGATCCCAATATTAGATTATATAAAATAATCTAACACCATGTTCAAAAGGTGTTACCAACCCTCCAAATTCAAGCGTCTTGGTCCATTGGGTGTGGAGCGATCAACGTTTCGGACTTCTCTTGGGTCTTCAATATCAGGCCTCCCCTGCATCTCTATCATTTGCCCTTGAAGATTGCTAAACAAGATCCAGACATCAGAGAAGAACTCATTGATCTTCTTCCGGACGCCGGCAAAGTGGCCATGCAGAACTGTACCCTTGACTCCTCCCTGGATGCTCTTTGCTGGCTTGGTAGTTCGGATGACTGACGGAGGGCCACCGCACTGTCGTTAAGGTGCAGTGTCCTCTGTACAAATAAATTTATAATATCCGCTACTTGTGACTACACTACTGGGTAGTAAGTGGTAAGTAGGGGTCGAACCCAAGGGAATTAGGGGAATAGGCTATTCTTTTAGGGTGATTGTACTGGGGGGAGCGTGTTTTATGGTTGATTGAGATTTTAGCGCTCTAATTAACTACGTGATTTTTTTGGGGTTTTTGGTTTTGATTGCGGAAAAGTAAATACAGAAATTAAATGCTGTAAATACAAAGAAGACTTACAGTGGGTGATGCGTGATTGTAATTCCTCCGGTAGATCAGCAGTTGGTGATTGCGGTTTAACAGTAAAGAAAAGCATTCGGTTTCAGGTACTCTTGTATTATAACATGTATATAATAAACTGTTAGTAACTTTTCTAAGTATTCAAAGATGAATCGAGGCCCTTTCGTAGCGCAAGACTTGCAACATCGTTTAAAGCAACCCTTGTTCTATTTCAGACTAATTCCTCCTTTCGAAGTATCTTAGCCTTTTGTGCATCCACTTGATCTCACAGTTACGATTGACCAAGTGGTGTTTTAGATGAGTCGAACTTCTCAGATAAGCTTTGCCCTTTCGTAGCATCCACTTACCCGAGTATGTTCACGAATCCCCACGGAAGAGTTTTGCCCTTTCGTAGCATCCACTCAACCTTGGAAATTCTGACTATAAATGGCACATAGAACAAGTTTTGAATACAAAGAAATGAAACTAAAAGATATTACAACATTATATAATACAAGAAAATACCTTCCACCGAATAAAGAGTTTAGCTACGAATATCCATAGAGATGGATACCATAGCTAAATACTCGGGGGTTTTTGAAAACAGTAAGAGGGAAAGGGGTGGAATACTCAAGAACCAACAGGAGTATTCCTAATTCCTACTGAATACTCAAGAACCAACAGGAGTATTCTCTACAGTATTATAATACTCGAGAACCGACAAGAGTATTATAATTTCCAGTATAATACTCAAGAACAAACAGGAGTATTATTTCAAAACCGAACCAAACTTACAAGTAACAAAATGTAGAGAGAGAAGTGATTACAATTTTTGGGATGATTTATGAGGAGGAGGAGCACCTCCTTTTATAGGAAAAATGGGTGGAGATGGGTGGTGGAGATTGGTTTGATCCAAGGGAGGAGGAGGAGGCAAGGAGGAGCCAAGGAGGAGCCACCAAGTGGCGGAGGAGGAGTGGTGGAGCTCAGCCGCCGGTAGCCGGTTGTGGTGGAGGAGAAATGGGTTGTTTCCTCCACCTCCAAGGCAAGTAGCCGGTCACCAAGGAGGAGGAGGGGTGGCGCCGCCGGTAGTGGGTGGTGGAATGGGGAGGTTTTCCTCCTTTGGTCACCTCTTCATCAAGTCACCAAGTCATCTTGCCATATGTGAATTTTGTACAGTTTTGTGCAGTCTTTTCACAAAACTGTCAGTCTGTTCCTTCCCCGGACTGTCTTGACTTCACTCCTGATTCTTCTGATTAATTTATTCTGGTCAATTCAACGTCAGGATCCTTGATATTTCTTCAGTCGGCATATGATCTTGACCTTGGATTGACTCTTGTTATCTTTTCAGCATAAAATCCTCTCCTTAGCGTGTTTTCACTTCAGTATCTAAAATGCCCTGTGGAAATATATCGGGACTAACAGATGGATGTTAGATAGACAAACAGTCTAACTTGGGGGGTTTTACTGTGTTTTTGATTCGTATAATTGTGGTCCATCAGAATACCCCCCACTTTTAGTTGTTCGTCCCGAACAATGCTATTAAAGGGCGTAAGTTCTAGGTTCGGATTTGGCATATGAAAATTAGACTGTGGTACTCGATCTATCCTAATTCATGCATTGCTTACTTATTACCAAATTAAACTGCGTAAATAAATAGAAGAAACTTAATACTTGTACCTCCGTGCTGAGATGCAAATTATATTGGATGTTTCGGGAGATAGCCCTTTTCAGGTTCTTGGGTTGCAGCCTCGGGATCGTTTCGTACTATATGGTCTTCTGGTAGCTTTCTCATGCACGTGATTCGGTTCGGGTTTCAGTGAGTTGAACCTTCTTGATTTTTTCTTTGGCGAGGGACTGCTTTTTTGTTGTAGTGAATCGGCCTTTGGCCTTTGATTTGACTTTGTCGAGTGCTTCACTTTTGCTCGGTTAAAACCTTCACAATTTTGGGCCTTTGGCCTCTTTTGATTTTCTTCTTTGAGTTTTTCGCTTCTTTGTGACTTGCTAGTCCATTTGTCAGCCTTCTTGGGAGGTCCAATCATCGCCCGCAAGCCTATGGAAATACCTCCCCTCTCCTCTCGTCTTCGTCGTTTTGCGCAGGTCAAGATGAGGGTCGCTTATCTATTTTCTCAGCTATTTTGACTAGAGAGAGGACGGTCTGATTCCCGTCCTCGCCTTTGTATAGATGCTTCTTGGCGGAGTTTGACTCAATTATTCACTGAAAACCCGAAGTGCAGCCTCCACTGACTTCGAAAACCATATAGTTTGATCTGATCCTTTGATTGCTTCCCAAGTCCTTCTAGGGCAGTTTATGTCAACTCCACATCCCTAGTTATCTCAGTACAAAGGACAAATGGAAAGTTACATTCTAAGTTTTTAAACAGTTTGAATTTTCACAAGGTAAATGCATGAATTCTGATTTATCTTTTTCACATTCTTAAGTTCATATGTTCAAAAAGATACTATTACTAAAAAAAGAAAAACAGCAAGCATGTTATTTATGTATACAGGCGGTTTTCACCCCCCACTTTTGAACGAAGGCGTGCCTTAGTTCAAAAGTCATGCAAGCTTAAAACTAAGTACTGAAAGTTAGTGCGGAAAGTAAGATAGTGTCGGGTTACCTCCCGACCAGTGCACTTGTTTTACATCGTTGGCTCGACGATACCTCGTTGTGGATTACTGGTTTGGGTCCCATGGGTGGCTGAGGTCAAACTTTTGTGGGGCTAAGTTGACTTCATTGTGGTACTGTTTAACTTGCTGCCCGTTTACCGTGAACTTGCTTCCATTGTTCATGCTTTCTAACTCAAGCATCCCATGGTTGAATACTTTGGTCACGGTATACGGACCGGTCCATCTTGATCTTAGTTTGCCGGGCATCAACTTCAACCGTGAGGAGAAGAGTAGTACTTGTTGTCCTTCCTCGAATGAGCGCCAGAGGATGAATTTGTCGTGATATAATTTCGTCCGTGCCTTGTAGTCTGTCTGCCCTTCATAGGCCTTGAGCCGCAATTCTTCAAGTTTGCATAGCTTAAGCTTCCTATCCAGTCCGGCAGCTTTTAAATCCGGATTGCACTGCTTGAGCGCCCAATAGGCTTTGTGTTCTAATTCCACCGGAAGGTGGCATGCCTTCCCATAAACAAGTCGGAAGGGGGAGGTTCCAATTGGCGTCTTGTATGCCGTCCGATAAGCCCAGAGAGCTTCATCTAGCCTTTGACTCCAATCTTTCCTACCTAGTTTCACCATCTTTTCTAGAATACTCTTGATCTCGCGGTTAGAGATCTCTGCTTGACCATTGGTCTGGGGATGATATGTCGTGGATGTTCTGTGGTGGACATGGTAGCGTTTTAAGGTGGCAGCCATCATGCGGTTACAGAAATGAGTTCCTTGGTCTCTGATTATGGCCTTGGGTACCCCGTATCTACAAAACAGGTTAGTGCGCAAAAAATCTATGACAGTCTTTGCATCATCGCACCTTGTGGCCTTGGCTTCTACCCATTTTGACACATAATCAACAGCAACTAAGATGTAAGTATAACCGTATGAGACTGGGAATGGGCCCATAAAATCAAGACCCCAAACGTCAAAAACATCATTGACTAATATGGGTACTTGTGGCATTTCACTTCTAGCCGACACGTTTCCTACTCTTTGACACTTATCGCACTTTTGACACTTCTCATTGGTATCTCTAAATAAACTCGGCCAAAAGAAGCCGCTATCTAGGATTTTTCTAGCGGTTCTATTAGGTCCGAAGTGTCCTCCGCATGCAAACTCATGGCAAAAGCTAATGACAGAAGCTATTTCATTATCAGGGATGCATCTCCTAAGTATTTGATCTGGTCCTATTTTCCATAAATAAGGATCATCCCATACGTACTGTTTAGCATCATGTCTAAGTTTCATGCATTGTGTTTTAGTAAGAGAAGGAGGAAATGTACCTCCTACAAGGTAGTTGACGATAGAGGCGTACCAGGGCACCTTGGTTGAGACGGCGTATAGGTGCTCGTCTGGAAATGACTCGGTTATGTGCCCTTCCTCATGCTTCCGGACAATCCTGCTTAGGTGGTCTGCTACAGTGTTCTCGATTCCCTTTTTGTCCCTTATTTCCACATTGAATTCTTGCAGTAGTAATATCCACCGAATAAGCCTTGGCTTAGCCTCCTTCTTCTTCATTAGGTAACGGATGGCAGCATGGTCGGAATAAACTATTACTTTTGCTCCAAGCAAGTAGGATCTGAATTTTTCCAGAGCGAATACGACTGCAAGGAGTTCCTTTTCGGTGGTGGAGTAGTTCCGTTGGGCAGGATCTAGGGTTCGTGAGGCGTAATAGATCACTCCCGCTTTCTTTTCAATTTTTTGGCCGAGAACTGCCCCTATAGCAAAGTTGCTTGCGTCGCACATGATTTCAAATGGTAGTTCCCAATTTGGTGTTTGGATGATGGGTGTGCTAGTGAGGGCTTTCTTTAGATCATCAAAGGCCTTTTTGCATGCGTTGGTGAATTCAAACGGAACTTCTTTTTGCAGAAGAGAGGATAGGGGTAATGCCTTTTTGGAGAAGTCTTTGATGAATCGACGGTAGAATCCTGCATGGCCAAGGAATGATTGGATGTCTCGGACCGTGGATGGGTAAGGAAGAGTCATGATGAGGTCTATCTTAGCTTTATCCACCTCTATGCCTTTTTTTGAGACGACGTGCCCTAAGACTGTTCCATGGGTTACCATGAAATGGCATTTCTCATAATTGAGCACTAGGTTCATTGAGACACATCGTGCCAGAACCGTGCTCAAATTATCTAGGCAAGCGTCGAAAGTATTGCCATAGATGGTGAAGTCGTCCATGAAGACTTCGATGAATTCCCCGATCATGTCTGAAAAGATGCTGGTTACTACCCTTTGAAACGTTCCTGGAGCATTGCATAGACCGAACGACATTCTTCTGAAAGCAAATGTACCGAATGGGCAGGTGAATGTGGTCTTTTCTTGGTCCTCAGGCGCTATGGGAACTTGGTTGTATCCTGAGAACCCGTCCAGGAAGCAAAAGTACGGTTTGCCTGCCAGTCGGTCTAACATTTGATCGATGAATGGCAGATGGAAATGGTCCTTTCTTGTGACTGCGTTCAATTTCCTGTAATCTATGCACATTCTCCAGCCGTTCTTGATCCTAATTGTTACCATATTTCCTTCGGCATCTTCCTCGACTGTGATCCCGCTTTTCTTCGGGACTATGTGGACTGGACTCACCCACTGACTATCTGATATTGGATAGATTATATCCGCATCCAGGAGCTTTTGTATTTCCTTCCGGACGATTTCCATCATGATTGGATTGAGTCGTCGTTGAGGCTCTCTTGATGGCTTTACTCCATCCTCGAGTAGAATACGGTGCATGCATACGGCCGGGCTGATTCCTCTTAAGTCAGCCAGTGTCCATCCTAAGGCTAACTTGTGTTGTTTCAGTACTTTTATCAATCTCTGTTCCTGGCCTGCTTCTAGGCCACTCTTGATGATTACTGGGAGTGTGTTATTCTCCCCTAGGAAGGCGTACTTCAGATGTCCAGGCAGGGGCTTCAATTCTACTTTGGGAGCTTGCGTCACTGAGGGCAGAAAAGTATTTGATTTGAATAATTTTACCTCGTTGACTTCGTATTCTGGTGTGAGAGGTTCTGAGGTTGTCAGGTGGGTGTTTCATGCAGGCCTTCGGCCAAGTTATACGAGCTCTCGGCTCCATTGAGTATGAGTTCTAAGGGATCCTTTTTAGGTTCTGATTGAACTTCTTGGACTAGGTCGTCCAAAGCGTCGAGAGCGTGTACTTCCTCGAAGTCCATAGGGTGCTTCATTGCCTTGAGTATGTCAAAGCTGAAGACTTCTCCTTCTACTTCCATTGAGATCATTCCACTTCCACAGTCTATCTTCATTCTTGCTGTTTTTAGAATTGGACGGCCAAGAAGGATGGGTGCATGATTAGTAGGTTCGCCATTCTCCATTTTTAAAACGTAGAAGTCCGCTGGAAACACTAATTGGCCTACTTGGACCAAGACATCTTCAATTTTTCCCTCGGGTTGTTTACACGACCGATCCGCTAATTGAATAGTAAGACCGGTGGGTATGAGTGGCCCAATCTTAAGGCATGAGTAGATCGAGAAGGGAAGGACATTGATTGACGCTCCTAGGTCTAGCATGCAGTTTGCGAACTTGATGTTTCCAATAGTGCATGGAATGGTGTAAGTTCCCGGATCTCCACATTTGGAGGGCACTTTTCGTTGCATGATTGCTGATACGTTCCTACTCATTAGCTCTTGATCGTTTTTAGCATTTTGTCTCCGGTTGGTGCAAAGTTCCTTTAAGAACTTGGCATACCGAGGAATTTGTTTTATGGCTTCCAACAGAGGAATGTTGATTTCAACCTTACTGAACAACTCGAATATTTCCTTATCCATGACATGTTGTTTTTGCACGCGAGCAGGCACTGGGAAAGGAAGTGTTGTGCTGATTTTAGGAGTTTCAGTTCTGGGCATGGGGTCAGGCCTGTGTTTTTGGGACGTGTTTTCTTCGTCTTCGGCTACGTCCCGTTCTTCCTCAAATATGTCTGTATTTTCCTCGGTTGATTCTTCCTCTAGAATTTCGAGAGTTTCAGGCCTTATTTGCTCTTTTCTGGGCAACCTTGGATCTTCATTCTCCTCTCGCTCTAAAGGTTTGTTGGCAAGCATTTTTCCACTCCTAAGGGTCAAGGCATTCACATCTTTCTGTATGCTTTGAATGGTTTGCAAAAGGAGTCTCTCTGTCTCATTAGCGTGTGCTGAGTCTGGGGTAGCAGGTTGAGAGATGTGCATTTTTAAGTCCGATAACTCTTCCTTAGTTTTGGCTTGGAATTGATGCATAGTAGCCGATAGTTGTGCAATCATGTCCTCAAGTGACTTGTTTGGTCCCAGATGATTGTTTGGACACACGTTAGTTTTGTGGTCCGTAGAATTGCAAAATTCGCAATATATTACTTGAACTGTCTGCTTTTGTAGTAATTGCATCATCAACATTTTCTATTCGGAAGAATTCGTTTTTACGGACAGTCTCTTCTCTAAACCGAGCGTTTTCGGCTACATTGGTGATGAGATTCCTTATGCCGCTTAATGATAGATTCATCATGGACCCTCCTGCTGAGGCATCTAGTAGCATTTTTTCCAAGGGTTTAAGCCCATCAATGAGGTACTCGATGATGAATTTCTCGGGCAGTCCAATGGTACAGCAGCTTCTCTCCAAGCGGTTGAACCTTTCTAGGTAGTTGTACATGGTTTCGTTTTGTTCCTGCCTTATGTCCTGCAATTGTCTTCTTACTTCCTTTGCTTTTGCTGCTGGGTAGTATTTGTCTGAGAATTTCTTCTGCATCTGAGCCCATGTTCTGATGCTTCTGGAAGGTAATGACAGGAACTAGTCGTTTGCCGCATCAATGAGGGAAAAGTAGAACGCCTTTAACTTAAAGTCGTCTACGTTTACGCCATTTGGTTTGAGGTTTTGGCAAATCCCATGTAGACGCTGGAGATGAGTCATTGCTGATTCTCCACGAGTTCCTGAGAATTTTGGCAAGCTGTGGGCCACTGAAGTGTTGATGGCGATGTTTTCTAGCTCAGGTCCTTCGTAGATACACCATGGCTGAACTCTGAAATCTGGTGCCGAAAGTTCTCCCAGGGTGGGTTCACGGTAGTTGTCATCCCCGTAGTAGTTATCGAAGACGGGTTCTTGTCTAGGAACTTGTCGAGGGCGAGGGGGTGGGGGATATCTAGGGGGTTGTCGTACTGGACCAGCTGCATTTCGGTCCTCGGGTGGTTCTTGGTTTCGTCTGATGGCCTCCCTATCACGAGCTCGTCTGCTTCTGATGAGTTGCTCCGGATCATCCATAAATGGAAGTGGCACTTCATCATTTCGCTCGTACAGGTTTATTTCATCGTCATCCTGGTAGTCATGATGACTTCCTTCGCGAGACATAGTTGTTTCGAACGCGAGAATTTAAAAGAGATGGAGGGAGAGAAAAGAACAGTTTATTCGACGGCTAATTCCCCGGCAACGGCGCCAATTTGACGGAGGGCCACCGCACTGTCGTTAAGGTGCAGTGTCCTCTGTACAAATAAATTTATAATATCCGCTACTTGTGACTACACTACTGGGTAGTAAGTGGTAAGTAGGGGTCGAACCCAAGGGAATTAGGGGAATAGGCTATTCTTTTAGGGTGATTGTACTGGGGGAGCGTGTTTTATGGTTGATTGAGATTTTAGCGCTCTAATTAACTACGTGATTTTTTTGGGGTTTTTGGTTTTGATTGCGGAAAAGTAAATACAGAAATTAAATGCTGTAAATACAAAGAAGACTTACAGTGGGTGATGCGTGATTGTAATTCCTCCGGTAGATCAGCAGTTGGCGATTGCGGTTTAACAGTAAAGAAAAGCATTCGGTTTCAGGTACTCTTGTATTATAACATGTATATAATAAACTGTTAGTAACTTTTCTAAGTATTCAAAGATGAATCGAGGCCCTTTCGTAGCGCAAGACTTGCAACATCGTTTAAAGCAACCCTTGTTCTATTTCAGACTAATTCCTCCTTTCGAAGTATCTTAGCCTTTTGTGCATCCACTTGATCTCACAGTTACGATTGACCAAGTGGTGTTTTAGATGAGTCGAACTTCTCAGATAAGCTTTGCCCTTTCGTAGCATCCACTTACCCGAGTATGTTCACGAATCCCCACGGAAGAGTTTTGCCCTTTCGTAGCATCCACTCAACCTTGGAAATTCTGACTATAAATGGCACATAGAACAAGTTTTGAATACAAAGAAATGAAACTAAAAGATATTACAACATTATATAATACAAGAAAATACCTTCCACCGAATAAAGAGTTTAGCTACGAATATCCATAGAGATGGATACCATAGCTAAATACTCGGGGGTTTTTGAAAACAGTAAGAGGGAAAGGGGTGGAATACTCAAGAACCAACAGGAGTATTCCTAATTCCTACTGAATACTCAAGAACCAACAGGAGTATTCTCTACAGTATTATAATACTCGAGAACCGACAAGAGTATTATAATTTCCAGTATAATACTCAAGAACAAACAGGAGTATTATTTCAAAACCGAACCAAACTTACAAGTAACAAAATGTAGAGAGAGAAGTGATTACAATTTTTGGGATGATTTATGAGGAGGAGCACCTCCTTTTATAGGAAAAATGGGTGGAGATGGGTGGTGGAGATTGGTTTGATCCAAGGGAGGAGGAGGAGGCAAGGAGGAGCCACCAAGTGGCGGAGGAGGAGTGGTGGAGCTCAGCCGCCGGTAGCCGGTTGTGGTGGAGGAGAAATGGGTTATTTCCTCCACCTCCAAGGCAAGTAGCCGGTCACCAAGGAGGAGGAGGGGTGGCGCCGCCGGTAGTGGGTGGTGGAATGGGGAGGTTTTCCTCCTTTGGTCACCTCTTCATCAAGTCACCAAGTCATCTTGCCATATGTGAATTTTGTACAGTTTTGTGCAGTCTTTTCACAAAACTGTCAGTGTGTTCCTTCCCCGGACTGTCTTGACTTCACTCC
Source organism: Rhodiola kirilowii (assembly GCA_033675215.1). NCBI lineage: Eukaryota > Viridiplantae > Streptophyta > Magnoliopsida > Saxifragales > Crassulaceae > Rhodiola > Rhodiola kirilowii. Next base: position 28,235,801 of record CM066200.1, read on the forward strand.
TGATTCTTCTGATTAATTTATTCTGGTCAATTCAACGTCAGGATCCTTGATATTTCTTCAGTCGGCATATGATATTGACCTTGGATTGACTCTTGTTATCTTTTCAGCATAAAATCCTCTCCTTAGCGTGTTTTCACTTCAGTCTCTAAAATGCCCTGTGGAAATATATCGGGACTAACAGATGGATGTTAGATAGACAAACAGTCTAACTTGGGGGGTTTTACTGTGTTTTTGATTCGTATAATTGTGGTCCATCAATGACACGTTATCAACTAAGGCTGTGAAAAATAGATTGACAAATCCAAAGGGCTACGATAGGGTCTTGTCCCATGTTTGGCAAAGATGGTTTCCTCCTAAAGTTAGTATATTTGTGTGGCGGCTCAAGAATCTAGCTGTGGCAACGGACGACCAGATTCAGAAGTGCGGCATGCCGCTTGCCTCTATGTGTCGATGTTGTGATACTCCAACTACGGAAACCGTTGAGCACCTTTTCATCCAGAGTAAACCTGCGCGTTTGATTTGGGCTTTTGGCCGCCGTCTCTTTGGCATAAGACAGCCTCATACGCTCCATCAGCTTTGGTTTTTTGGATCCAAGAGGGTCAAGTCCAGACGTTCTTAGATGGTCTTAGACTGATTTGGGTTTGCTGCGGGATTTGGGAACTGTGGAAGCTTCACAATCACTTCATGCATGACTCGGGAGCTTATGATGTTCTCTGGCATGTGCGTCGCTAGCTAAATGTCCTCCCTCTCTAATTCCTTGGTGAATCTTCCCTACCGGTCTACCTTCCAACACGGCTTGACTCTAAGCATACTTCATTTACAGCGCCTTACTATCCGAGGACTAAAATGGAAACTTTGGGTCTCGTCTCCCCAGGGTCTCACGCTCAACTGCGCTTGGATTTCTCATGAAGCGGGCTGCATAGCTGCTTATATTCTGCGTGATCCGACTGGCTATGTCAAGTGGATTAAAGTGCAGCAGGCTGGTGACATATTAGACAACATTCTCAACACCCTCAAAGACCTCCAACTGTGAGCTGACTCCCAGCCAGGGACGGATCTATTAAGGGCCGGGGGTGGCACATGTCACCCCCAAGTTTTTCGGAAAAATTTTCGGGCGAGCAAGTTTGCGTTAAGAGGGTGAGGCCTCAGCGGCTTTCCAGCGGCTTTTTCACAATCTTAATGTCCGAATTAGGTCTTGGAGTCAACTGGAGAGTTGTAGCCCTTTGAGTTATCTTTTCAACAAGCTTTGAATCAATCAATTCGGACACCGAATGCGATCTGGGCATGCAAAATACTCCGGCAAGATCGGTTTGCCCTGTTTCGAGCAAGTTAATTTGCGTCAAGAGGGCGATGCCTGAGTGGGTTTCCAGCGGCTTTTTCACAATCTTAATGTCCGAATTAAGTCTTGACGTCAACTAGAGAGTTGTAGCCTTTTGAGTTAGCTTTCCAACAAGCTTTGAATCAACCAATTCGGACACCGTATTCGATCTGGGCATGGAAAATACGCCGGCGAGGTCGGTTTGCCCTATTTTGCCCGAAACTCCATATTTGGCTCAAATTCACTCAACTTGTGCTCCATTTGATCTTTGATGCTCCAGAGTGAGACAAAATACATTTTGGGACCTAATAGACCAAGAAGTGTATCAAATGACATCAAAATTACTTGGAAACGAATCAAAACTACTAAGAAAAAAAGAAGAAAATTAGTCAAGTATTTGACTCATCAATCTTATATTGAGTTCATGACTCGGCCAGAGGTACGCTAGGAAGCATAACAACAAGAGCGATGAAGGATCTGCCTCTAAGGAATAGGCTGAGTTCATTGGGATATAACATGTTAGGCTCTCTCTGGTTTGATATATTCAATTTTTTTATCAGTTGCATTTTGTTTCATGTTATTCTAGAGATACTTGTTTCATTTTGACAAACCAATTCTATTAACTTTGATTTCCAAAAAAAATATCTTGGGCTTTTGGCACCAATTTTTTTATATATAGAATTTGAAGTGTATTTTTCAAGAAATTTATACAATTTTTATAAAATGCCCAAGTAATTTCAGAAAAAAAATTTCATGATGCAATTATTTTTTGTCTGTCAGCCCTACAAAAATTCCTGGATCCGTCCTGCTCCCAGCTCCCTTCAGAGCTGCCACCACATCATCACCACATTAAATTGTCACAGACCTTCCCACATGGCCTCATGTATGGGTCATGAAGTCCTCCTTTTCCTGCCTCTTTTCTTTTGTGCTTCGCACATCCTATTTGTATGCGCCATGGTGCTGGCTCCGCCCAGCTTATATAAAAAATAAAAATTATATCCCACAAATATTATGAACTTAAAGGTTCCGACTTTATGGGTATCATACATTCGAGGCCAGATCTGGTGCAAAGCCCAGATCTGATGCAAAATACAAACAAATCAGATCCGTTCATCCTCCTAATCCAATGGTGGTTATTTAATTAAATTAAATGAATTTTAACTAAATTTTAGTAGTGTTTCTCTCTCTCGAAGGGCATAATTGACCCAAAAATGAAAAAATTCAGATCTGATTTAGAAACGAAAATCTGATTCGTTGATCTCGGCTACAATCCATGGAGATCTAAATAAACTACAATACATGGAGTTCAACTACAATCCATGGAGATCAAAATAAACTACGATCCATGGAGATCTGATTTAGAAACGAAAATCTGACGCATCATCAAGACCAGTTCAACATCACAAATCTGGGTCGCTGGGTCGCCGGGTCAAAGAGGGGTTGTTCTTCTCCGACGAAATCAAAAAACGCAGAAGAAACGCAACCGCATGAGGGGTTGTCCTCCTCCGACGAAATCTGGGTCGCCGGGTCGAAGAGGGGTTGTCCTCCTCCGACGAAATCAAAAACGCAGAAGAAACGCAACCAATTGATTGAAGAGAAACGCAGAAACGAACTATAAATTGGCATGACGAATTATAAGAAATTGGGCTTAATTCGATCAAATTGAAGGAGTAAAACTTCGTTGAACTCAATTTTTCACACTCTGGATCATCTTCGACATCAATGGAACTCAACCCAAACTCAAATCAACATTTTTCATAAAGAAAAAATCGAAACTGAACATGACGAACTATAAATTGGTCGTGACGAATTATAAAAAATCGGACTTAATTCGATCAAATTGAAGGAATCAAACTTCATTGAACTCAATTTTTCACACTCTGGATCATCTTCGACATCAATGGAACTCAACCCAAATTCAAATCAACAGTTTTCATAAAGAAAAAATCGAAACTGAACATGACGAACTATAAAATGGTCGTGACGAATTATAAAAAATCAGACTAAATTCGATCAAATTGAAGGAATCAAACTTCGTTGAACTCAATGTTTCACACTCTGGATCATCTTCGACATCAATGGAAGTCAACCCAAACTCAAATCAACAGTTTTCATAAAGAAAAAATCAAAACTGAACATGACGAACTATAATTTGGCCGTGACGAATTATAAAATTCTGGACATATTATACAATGATACTGCCAAATTTTGGACGAATTTTAATTACATTTGACGAATTATAGCATTGTTAGTCGAAGTATACTACAATATGTCGTAATTCATGACGAATTATAGTCCAATTTTGACGAACTATGACATAATTCGTCAATAGCAAATGCTTCCAATACATTGCTGAGTTCCAACCCTTCCCCATTTCAATCAACCAACTCCTCCCTCTACCAGATTTTGTAGCTGTAAGTGATGCGACTGCTCAGATCAATGCATGCAGCAAAACAGGAAATCTAAATGGCAGTTGGATTTGTCTTTTAGCTTCATAAACCGAACCGAAGATAAAAGTGACAACTTTGCTGGAAGAGGAAGCGACCGAGTTGAAAACTGAAACCAAACAGCAATATGTTTTTAACTACTTGATGAAATCAAAGACCAAAACTCGAACTGGGTTTCGTCGAGAGAGATCGAAATAGCTCAACCAGATCTGGGTTGGTTTCGGAGTTGGGGAGAAGAGAGGAGAGAGAGAATTTTTTTAATGGAGAAGAAGAGAGAGAAATAAAAAAATTATGTGTAAATCGATTTTGATTAATATGCCATATTTGCCCTCCACGCATTAAAAAACGAAATTAAATATATTTATTTTCAATTAATCAGAGCCATCCAAATATTTAAATAAATAGTTGAGATAACTTTATATTTTTTACCACAATTATCACTTTGCACCTCATCCTATGTCTCATACATTCATACCACAATCATTCCCTACCCAATTTTTTTGTCACGTTGTGAACTTTGCGCAACTGTTAAAAAAAATAACGGACAAGGACATTTCAACTCCAGTTCGTCACCATACACATGCGTTGATGCGTATGTCACACTTTCTGCATTTTATAACAACAAAAATACCTTGGAGGACATGCCGGCCAACAAGACAACTTCAGAATCCCATATCGGCTCTCTTCGATCCATTTCCACTACCCCAACTCGTGATTTCACGATTCTGCGCCAGTTTAAAAGCAGTCCCTTTACTGTACACAGTCAGCGGATCAGCTGTGTGAGGGCTGCTTGGAGTTAGGTGAGCGTTTCTGGGTTGGTCTTTCTGGATCTTGTAATGATTAAAGTGTGTAGCTTTTACAATGTTGTGTTGAAATATGTTGAAGATTAACTTTGGTGGGCTGGGGCTGGACATCCAGTTCACCATGAACAAGGCCCAATACACATGTGAGGGCAACCAAGGCCCAAACACATGGCATGACAAATTGGGAATTAATCCTTGCAGGTTGTTGGTGGGGATTGAACCCTCACCCTTTAACACATGTACCAACTTGTGGTAACATGGTAACCATGTGAGCTGCAGCTCACATGGTTAACATGTTGCTTACATGCACATGTTAAAGGGTGGCAAGGGTTCAATTCCCACCACCAACAACCTGCAATTCCCCAACATTCATTCCCTAAATGGGTGGTTGGGCTTTGCCTCTGTGCCATGTTGGGCTTTGTGATGGTTGGAGTGCATGCCTGCAGGCACATTGTTCAAAGCCCCTCCATGGGCTATATAAATTAACATAAAGTGCACTTTATGTTGAAGATTAACTTTGGTGGGCTGGGACTGGACATCCAGTTCACCACCCGGGACAACGCTGGGCCAAGTTAACCAGACGCGCCCCAACATATTGGGCTGCCTGCAGGCATAAAATAATTTGTGGGTTTAGGATGGGTGATGATCTAACTTGTATTTGACCTTTGCGTTGCTGGTGTTTGTGTTGACATTGTTTCGATGGGTTCGTCAAGTAGCACTTTTTCTGATGATTGTGTTTTGTTTGTCAAAAGTCCTGTCTGAATTTACGAACAAATTTATATATTCAGTTCACTGATCAAGAAGTTTTGTGAAGTTGCAGGTGTTTATTTCCTCTGATTGCTATGGCGGCGATACTTTCTTCACACAGCTGGTTTAGTCTAAGTGTGGACTTGATGAGGGGAGGAGGAGCATATAGTGACCTTAGTTCCATGGGCTTGATTTCATCTCCAAGAGTGAGGCAAAAAAATCGTGGTTCCTCCATCAGGTGGAAAGGGTCTATACTTCGTGCGGAAATGCGGCAGACTGGCTCTCGCCAAAAATTGGGTACTAATGGATCAGCTATCCACATGGTGCCTACAAGTGAGATAGTCAAAAGAAAATCAGTTGTTAAGAAAGTAGAGATCATTAATGGTTCAGAGAAGGTTGCTAGTGGCACAGCCTTGGTGAAGGTAGTAGAAACTCCGGTGGCGTCTAGAAAGGGTGAGAAGATCAAGCAGCCTCCACCAGCTGAGGAGCTGGAACCTATTATTTTGGTGAAAAATTATAGCTGGTCCAGTGAGAACTACAGCTCGCTTCAGAGGAATATTGAGGTGTGGTCTCTTATTATTTCACTACGCATACGTTTTCTTTTGGACAATGCAAAATTCACGTACTTGGGAGGCTTCACAGAAGATAAGAAGGTGAGTTTTCTTTTCTGTTTTTTCGAGACTTGTCCATTTGCTTCCTGTCCGAGTTTTATTGAAGTAGCTTGCCCCCCTCATTTCCTCTATTTTGATTCATTTGTTCTATTTCTTTGATCTTAGAGAAAAAGAATGCGTAGAACTGCCTCATGGTTTCGCGAACAGATGCTGAAACTTGGTGCAACATTTATTAAACTTGGCCAATTAATGTCATCAAGGTCTGATCTGCTACCCATTGAGTACGTAGAGGAACTTGCAAAGCTTCAGGTTTCAAGCATCTTTCAACAAATCTGTCGTCATAATCAGCAAGTAACTCCAAATTTATTCTTTCTCCAACATCAAATTGTAGGATAGAGTCCCAGCGTTCTCACCAAAGCGAGCGAGAGAGTTGATTGAGCATGAGCTCAGAGCTCCCGTCGAAGTGTTGTTCCAAAAGTTCGATGATCAGCCAATTGCTGCAGCTAGTCTGGGTCAGGTATCTGCTCCAAGATTCAGATAGACATTTTTTATGTGGCCGTTACTGCTTGAAAACCCAACCAAACCATGTCGGTCGTTTATTCATTATGTACATTATTCTATAGGTGCATTGTGCTGTTCTACATAATGGTGAGAAGGTTGTTATTAAAGTCCAGAGACCGGGATTAAAGAGATTGTTTGACATTGACATGAGTAAGTATGCAATTTAAGGTGGCTCAGAAATCATGCCTGATGATGACAGAGATATTTTTTAACTGAAAGTGTTCATTTGGATTAGAAAATATGAAGATACTTGCTGAATATTTTGAGAGAACTGGAACAATGGGTGGCCCTATAAAAGACTGGGTTGGTGTATATGAAGAATGCTCTACGTGAGTTGCCAGTATCTGGCTATCTGCACATTAGTCCAGTTAACATGAGATGCTAAATGTTATGCTCAACTTCATGCTTATTTCAGGATACTTTATCAAGAAATCGACTATATAAATGAGGGGAGGAGCTGTGACAGGTTTCGTCGTGATTTTCGAAACAAAAAATGGATTCGAGTGCCTGTATGTTCCGCTTCTCATTTTACAATTTTTTCATCCTTTTGTTTGAAGTGACTGTACAGTCTTTTTTTGTAGTTGGTATTTTGGGATTATACTGGCTCGAAAGTTCTCACCATGGAATACGTACCAGGTTGGAGTTTTAACTCTTGAATTATTTTAAAGTTTAGAATGATACCCGATAATTTTGACTACATGGATGATATGCAGGCATCAAGATAAATCAGTGGCAAGTATTAGATGCACGAAGTTATGACCGCTCTCGGATCGCTTCGCGAGTGGTCGAGTCCTACTTGATTCAGGTTGATTATGTCTTTTAGTCCTTGCAGTCTTCTGGCTGTAGGCCAACATATCTGTGTGGGGCGTAACTAGTTAGCCTTCCTTAAATCAGATATTGAGAACTGGTTTCTTTCATGCTGATCCTCACCCTGGAAATCTAGCAATCGACGCAGATGAGGCACTCATCTATTATGACTTTGGAATGATGGGTGAAATAAAATCTTCTATACGAGAAAGATTACTCGAGCTTTTTTATGCTATTTATGAGAAAGATACAAAAAAGGTATGTTTCTCATCTGCCACGGCTTTCGTTTCTTTTAGCTGACATCACTTTTTTTAGGAATCACAACCGTTTTCACAATATCTCTAGGTTATGAAATGCCTCGTCGATCTTGGAGCTCTGAAGCCCACAGGAGATATGGCATCAGTATGTGAACAAAGCAAATGATAATTTTGGAGTTGGTTGAAATTGTACGTGTATCTATCATATCATAATTTATGTCTGTCCTTAATACTCCTTTTCTGTTTAGGTGAGACGATCTGTGCAGTTTTTCTTAGACAATTTATTCAACCAAAGGCCAGACCAAGAGACAACATTTTCTGCAATCGGTGAGGTATAGAAAAGTACTTAAGACTTCTCTTTTGAAAATTTTGCACGAACATATTGCCAACAAGGAAATAAATCTGAGTTCAAGTTATTTTGTAGGATTTATTCGCAATAGCAACAGACCAACCATTTCGATTTCCATCCACTTTCGCTTTTGTCTTGAGGGCATTCTCAACACTTGAAGGTGAAACATATGGTTCCACCGAAATTATTTTCTTACACTTGTTAGCGGAATGAATACCTGAAATTGGTTCACTGTTGCAGGCATTGGTAGTATACTAGATCCAAACTTCTCATTCATGAAAATTGCAGCACCTTTTGCAGAGGTAGCTTTTCTAGATACCCGGTCTCACATTTGCTTTCTTAGGTATCAATTTTCACCCTATTTTCTGCAGGAAATTTTGATGATGCAACAACAGCAGAGGGGCACGCATCTCGTTGCCGAGTTAGGAAAACAAGCTGATGATGTACTTTACCACTTTCCTCCCTCATTCTTCATCTACCATGTATGAATTATTTATATCATTCCGCTAATATAATACATTTTCCAGGCAAGAAATCATACCATGTCCATGCCATACAGAATCCAACGCATAGAAGAATTTATAAAACAACTCGACTCGGGGGACTTGAAACTTCGTGTCCGCGTCCTCGAGGTACTCACATCTCACGTCTTTATCCATATATCTTCAGTCACAGTAAAAATCAACTTGATTTAATTTCATAGTCAAATCGAATCCGCTGCTGAAGCAAAACTGTGGTAATGGTAACCTTGGCTTCGCAATTCTGAACTTATTTTTTTATTTATCTCAATGCTTGCATAAATCAGTCAGAAAGAGCCGCTCAGAAGGCAACTCTACTACAAGTTGCAACCATTCATACTGTCTTGGGATGCACCCTTTTAAACCTCGGCTTGACCCTGTACAGGCAAGGTCTTAGAGTCCTATCAAAAGTTCCGTTCATCAGTGCAGGTAAAGCAATAATATCTCTCTGTTTATTGAAAATATACATTTTCCATGCTGAGGATTTACCATGATGCAGGTTTGTTCTTGCTGCTATTTTTGAGAACGGTACAGAAAGCGAAAGACATTGAGAAATTTGAGAAAAAGATATGATGGAAGGGAATCTCAGATCTGTGGCCATTGTTCATATGATTGATTACCAAAATAAATAGTTCCGACTTTTGTATACCTCTCTGTGCAATTACATAATCACTTATCACAGTAAATGAAGCAAAATCAAGGGTTTGTCAGTTGAGCCAAATCCCAAATATCTTCTATTCTATATAGATACATGTTAGACCTGCACTAATGGGAGGCATAGAAAAGCAGCTTAAATCGGCACTTCAAATTTAATGCACTGGGTGAAATCCTTAAGAATATATTTAATAAACTAGAGACCCAAAGTTATAATTCATATCTGAACATCACAATTTATAATTAACCGAAAATCCCCCAAAAAAAGTGAACTTCAAGAGTTGGCTAGCAAATGAGTTTTACAGATGCTAGATGTCGAAGCTTAATATGAACCCTAAACTCTTGACATTCCAAGCTTCCGTTCAAAGAGGCGCCTCAGGAGATATACTTGTAGGAAGCTGGCGCCAATCAATGCTAATGACTCAAATATGGCCTTGTGGACTGCTTTCTTGCTCATTCCTTCATTCACTGCAGTAACAAGACGAATGGATCACAGACTCAGATTATCGGAGAAAGTCTCGTGTATTGATTAATGAAATATTTGTAACCAAAATAAGCATACTAGGCTCTGTACTGTGACCTACAACCAACTCCAATTTTAATATCCAAGGAGATAAAATCTTTCATAAGAGTTATGCTTATCAACTTGGATATGTAGGAAAAAATCTACAAAAAAAAAAGTCTGCGATTACCTATAGCTTGTCGGTCAGTCTGAGCCTCTAGCCAATGCTGCTCAAACTGGATGTTGTAAAGCGCCTCCTCGAGTTTTGATCCATCAATGGAGTAAAATGCTCTTCAAATTTTGTAGTGAATTCAGCAAGATAAGAATCAAATAACATGTATGAATCAAGAGTCTATGGTGTGGGATGGGGGGGGGGATAGGTACCATCCTTAGCGTGTTGGATAGGTACCATCCTTAGCCTGTTGGTCATAGTAGGCAAAGTGGCCAACTTGAACATCAAAGTTAAGGAGATTTGTTGGTAAAGCAAAAGCGGTGGAGGCCTTTCTTGTGAACAACAAACTCATACTTCTCACTGGTCTTGTCTCGGAAATCATGAATCTGGTCTCCCCCAGGCCCCTTAATCTGCCAATCAAATAACCTCGTCAATTGCATTGCAAGAAAGACAATGTTAACATGTTGTGTAGCTAAAAAAAAAAGACATACGACGAGGTCAACGCCATCGTCGCCGTAATGCCAAGGAGCGTCGGCCTTGATGACAACAAATGAAACATGAACGGTGTCGCCCTCGTACTCAACATTATGCGAGAAGCACTCTTCTCTGTCGATGACGAACCTGATGGCGAGCGGCGCTGGCGAAATTGATAAAATGAGAAGAGCTAACAGAGCTACCAGATTCGAAAATTGGCCCATCTAAGAATGAGTTGAAGAAAAAGTCATCTGGAGATAGATAGGATGGTGACAATCGTAAAAGAAATCTGAATCTGATGGAGCTGAACTTACCGGGAGGAGCGATGATTAGGATCGGGAGATTGCACCTCGCGTTAGGGCTTGTTTGCCTGCACAAACACACAGGTTTGGTTGACGCGGAGATTTGACGATTGATACTTTAAAAACTTCAACTAGTTTGCTTCACTTTGTTTTGTTTTGTTCTTTTACGATGATGTTCTCTTTTTTTTCTTTACCGTACTTCAAAATTTACTTTTTTTCGATGGAACAAAGGCTAATACAAATAGAACCCAACAACGAATATAAAGAGAGAACAACAATCCTGACAAAACAGTTAAAAGGACACAGAAGACGTAGCAGTGCGATCCGTTTCAAGCTAATCCATCACCCAGCTGTTGATCTGTCTTGACATTCCAGAAGTCCAGAGTCGTATCACGCCTAAGGAGGCCAAACAGTCGAAGCGAAGTTTCAAATAAGCGCTACATCCCCAGCCACATTTCTATAAACTTGAAACTTCTGCAACCCTCATTCCATCCCGGTAAAAAAACCGGCCTATAAACTACCCGAATTAACCCGGCAACCCGAATTAATCCGGCCTAACCTACAACGAAACTGAAACTACACACAAAAACCGGCCGAAGCCGCCCCAGCACCACCCGCCAGCAAATCACCGGCCCACATCAACAACTGCGGTCAGAGAGGAGCCGCCACCGACAAGCCGAGCAAACGCCAGAAACCCATCAGACCGACTACAACTCCGACCGACCACATCTACCATCTATCACCAAAATCATCAGCCCCACCGTCGAAACTCCACCCCAACCCGCATCAGGCGACAACCAACCACCCAATACCCGCCGACACACCCCAAACAGCACCACCGAAGCCGCTCGGCTGAGGAGCGCCAGCAGGGCCATCGAAGAGGAGAGGAGTAACGAGGCGAGGCCCCACGCGCTGCGAGAAAATGCCTAACCGCCTGGAAACGTCGACCACTTTCGAGAAATATCCACCGCCTTCCAGAGAGAAAACGTCTCTCTAAAAGACAAAAGAATATTGAGTGTACTTCAAAATTTACAGTCACGCGTCCTTTTGCTGTTCCACAGATGGGCTTCGTTTCCTTTATTTAATTTTATTAATTTAACTGAAATAAGAATTATATAGAATTCAACTCCCCATAATTTTATGCGAAAGGCTCTTGGTCGAGTAGTTTGAGTTTCTGACATTTTGTCAAGAGGTTAAGAATTTGATTCCCTAAAGTAGCACTATTTTCTCACAACTTTGTGAGAATTATTTTCTTCCTCTTCCTTCTCTCACGTGCGGAGCTACATACAGCCTGGGGTGACACTTGTCACCCCCAGGTTTTTCCAAAATACTTTTATTTGATATATATACATAACTTAATTTAATTATATTATATTTTTTGATTTTAGTAAGTTATATTTTATTTAAATCTTGAGATATCATAACGAATTGGTATGATGCAAATTCATTTGAAAGTAATTTTTGAAAATAAATAGATTATGTTGTTTTGACTTTCGGAATGTGATGGCCGTTGAGATTAGCGTTTATTATTTTGTATACCTTTACTTTTAAATATGAGTCAATGAGATTAGATAATTAAAAAGTAAATTTTATAAATGTACAAATTAGAAGTTTTGTATTGAAGTTTGATGTTGATAAGTTTGTATTCTGAGCGAGTTATAAAGCCAGAGAAGAAAATTGGTCTTGGTTTTCAAATCTAGCTTTACCTAAGCTGCCTGGGTTTTTGCCTTGTTCCGAGTTTTCTCGTGTTGTAATGTTGCTTTGTAATGTTTCCTATAAAAAAGTTTGTATTTGGAGCAAGTTATATAGTTCTAATATTTGTTTACAAAAAAAATCTATTCAACTTTCGGAGCAAGACAATTATTTACAGATGAGCAGACAGAAGAGAACATCATTCCACCAGTTCCTCTGGACGACGCTGAAGAGCCATCAAAGGATCATACGTATGAAGACTTGTTGATGTGTACCTGAGTTTAATCGAAGAGGACCCTCAGATACGCATAAATACGATGATGAAGGGAAATTCTGAAGTATATGCACCTGATGAGATCTTATCTAAAGGGTATAAAGGAAGTGTTCTTGCTGGAGCTAGCTCTGAAGATATATATCTTGATACACCGCCTCCAGACAAGTTTCGACAGTTCTTGCCTTACTTCTTGAAACTGTTATTAGGGAGTTTCTACAGTCCCTTGGTTCTTAAGGGTCTCGAATTTTTGAAGGGACTGCATGCTCTACTCAACATCCATGTCATTCTTGATGGACGTAAATTTCAATGGGATTTGAAGGTGGATTGACACCTCTCTCTCTATTGAAGGCCCCGTGAGAAGGGATCCTAGCAAACAACTTCTCACGAGTGATTTATGTGGGGCGCTTTGCTGATGTCTCACCAAGACGTTAAACTAGGCCTCTTCGGGGAGTAACCCGCGCTGTAAGTATTATTTCCTTACATTTTCCATTTGTATTTGTGCTTTGTGTGTGTGCTCATTGCAGGAATCTAAGTGTGGAGTGTGTCACGCTCTGACCAGCAAAACGGATTCTGGAACAACAAATGACTACTGGGGAGTATTGGTGCCGTGACACCCGTGACACTATGGATCTGTCATGGCTGTCACGGCAAGACAAAAGGGCAGTGAGTTTCCGAAGGGGTCGTGACACCCGTGACACAATGGATCTGTCACGGCAGGCTTATATCTCAGTAGGTTCTTGGGGGTGCCGTGACACACATGACATTCTCGGATGTCATGGTTTTCACGGCCAAATCAGTTTCTTCTTCCCCAAAATTCAAATCAAAACCCTATCACTTCCCTTGTTTCTCCACGATTTTCGATGCTAACCTATCACTTGTGAAGCTCTATGTTTTTATCTATTTATCTACCAGCTTATGAGTCGCTTTTCACTCCCCGGGCATCGCTTAATCTCTATGGATATCCAGCTATCACACACGAGGGAAGTTCCTATGCACCTTATTCTTATCTTTTATTTCTTCGCTTGGGGACTAAGCTCATTTTTAAGTGTGGAGTGGGTAGCGCATAGTCACACACATCGCATGTCACATTCACTCTTGCATATGCTTAACAGTGTGTGTATTGCGATTGAAATCCTTGTTTTTCTACGATACTCTTTGATTGACTGTCATTCCTTTGGATTCGAAGTCTAGAATAATTTTATTCGTGTGTGTATTCTCTCGTGTCAGTATTATTGCTAGCCTTTGCCTGTCACGTGTTTTACGTATTTCTTGAAGCATGTTTGAGACTTGATATTAGTAGGCACCGGTACAAAATGTCTAAACACTTAAATTGCATCTCTTTTTCTAGGTGACCTTAGTACTAGTATGTGTTTCTCTATATTTGTTGTGATTTGCATGCGTCCGCCTTTACTCATACACTATGTCAAGTTTTAAGTGTGGAGTTAGAAAAAAAATTCCAATCAAGAACAAAGTTCTGAATTTTCAAAAGAGGGTAAAAAAATTGACCCCAAGCATAGTTGTTTTTGAATAGAAAAAAATACCAAGGGCAAAGTGAGAAAAGTCACCCCTTGTGCATGAAAAATACCAAGTGCAAAGTGAGAAAAGTCACCCCTTGTGTATGAAAAAAAAAGAAATTTCTGCCTCCTTTTGCTTGATGTAGTGTATTTCCATCTTTTCATTGCATGCAATCATGACTTGTCTTGAGAATTCATGTACTAGAAACTAAGGGACGATCCTCGTGCTTGCACTGAAATCGTGATGTAATTTTTGTACTATTTTTCAGAAAATTCTTAAGCTAGACTCCTCTTCTCTTACGGGTCATTGCCTAGACCTTGGCACTTGAGAATGAGCTTTGCGCCAAGAGCCCGTGGACTATCCCTAGATAGCATAGGTGAATGGCAAGCATGTTTTGTGTAACTATTCATGTTCTTATTATGTTGCTACAGAACTATTTAAAACATGTCATTAGTCGATTGCTAGCCGTGTGTACTAACCATTTCAACGCATGACTCGTTTAATCTATGATTGTCTGACAACTTTGATGAAGATGTTTGACTTGAAGTCGAGGTAACACGATGAAATCGAGGTATGACATGACTTTACTGTGACTCGTTGAGCATCATTTCATGCGTACATATTAGTTAGTTGTACAGGGGATTTGTAGGTAGTCCCAATCCTAAAAACCTTCACGAGACTATACTCGTCCCGCTAGGGCAGCCTAGGGGTTTAAAGGGTTGATGCATACGCTAAATGCATTCGTGTCCTCTACGACAATGAGTTATGATTTACATTTTAGTTAGGATTGATCACATGATACTTGAGTGGGTAACTATTCTGCGATTTATTAACTTATGCTTAATGTTTGTTCGGGACGAACAAATCCTAAGTGTGGAGTGTTTTGATTGGTCGAATTCTTGACCTATTATTCACTTCATTCGATGATGGATTAGGTTTGTTTTCCGGATATTTTGTTATCATTTAACCTCTTTTCTAGTGTTTCAGGTCATATATCACATACCTAATACTTTTGGATTGATGATGGACCATAATTGTATGAATCATAAATACAGTTAAACCCACCAAATTAGACTCTTTGTCTATTTAACTTTTGCTTGTTAGTTTCGATATTTATCTACAGGGTATTTTGAAGTCTAGAGAGAATACAGGCTAAGGAGGAGTTTTAAAGCTGAAAATGGATTACAAGACACTCCAAGCCACAATCAGATTCCGACTGTACACCTTTCATAAACCTGACATGGAATCACTCAAAACAAGTCCAACCGAAGAGCAACCAGAGTCAGACCGGAGCTGAAAGAGAGCCGATGGCTTTTGGGAAAAAAGATCTCAACTCACACTCACTCTCCTTCCTCCATGTGGCCGGCGGCTAGAGGGCTTCTCCTCCCCTCATGACATGTGGCCGGCGGCTAAGGGAAGTGCCACCTTGCTCCGATGGCTTTTGCTTCTCCTCCCATTTCATGACAAGTGTTGTGATCTCATGGCTCCTTCATGCCTATAAATAGAGCTCCTCCTTCCCTTTGTATCTCATTCAAAAATCAACAATCATCTCATATCACAAGTCACTTATCTCTCTAGCTTTTGTGGGCACAATCATGTAATCACTTTACTTTGATATCGAAGCTTGATCTTGAGTACTCTCATCGGTTTTTGTAAGTACTCTCTTCTTTACTTTACTATCTTTCAAAGTACTTTACTTTCCTGTCTTCACTTTCGAAAACTTTACTTTACTGTCTTTAAAAAACCTTTACTTTTTAAAGCACTTAGCTATGATGTCCTGTTCCATGAATATTCGTAGCTAAACCCTTCATTCGTTTGAAGGGGTGTGCTTGTATCATACAATGTTTTAGGCCCTTCTCTTAGTGCCTCTATGTGTTCAAAACTTGTTCTATGTGCCACATATTAGGTTAGAACTTCCAAGGTTGAGTGGATGCTTTAACGGGCAAAGCTCTTCCGTGGGGTTCGTGAACATACTCGGGTAAGTGGATACTTTAACGGGCAAAGCTTATCTGAGGAGTTCGACCTCTTTTAAAAACCATTTGGTTGATCGTAACTGAAGATCAAATGGATGCACATAAGGCTAAGATACTTCGAAAGGAGGAATTAGTCTAAATAGAACAAGTGTTCTAAATGATGTGGCAAGTCATGTGCTAGAAATAGCCTTGATTCATCTTTGAATACATAGTATGATCATTAGAGGTCAATGATAAACAGACTATGATACAATGCCCCCTAAAACCGAATACTTTCCTTTAATTGTAATATCAATCGTTCCTTTACTTTCAGTACAATATCAACTGTTTACTTTCTGTAAGACTTGTCCATTAAGCACCTTACTTTTCAATAACTAAAACCAAAACCAACCCCCCAACTGCTTAATTTAACTCCCTCTTTTAGAAAGAATAATTAATCCACTAATTCCCTTGGGTTCGACCCGTACTTACCACTTACTACCAAAAATAGTTAAGTCATGAGTATCGGAGATATAAATTTATTTTTGCACAGAGAACATCGCACCTTAACGACAGTGCGATGGGCTCCGTCAAAATTGGCGTCGTTGCCTGGGAGTTAGCTTTCTGACTAGTTGTTCTTTTCTTTTGTACCCGTTTCTGCATAACCATGTCTCGCGAAGGAAGCCACCATGACTATCAGGATGACGACGAGATGAACCTGTACGATCAAAATAATGAGGCGCAGCCTCCATTTGTTGACGATCCACAACAGCTCATCCGAAACCGAAGAGCTCGTGATAGGGAAGGCGCCCGAAGAAACCAAGAACCACCCGAGGGCTGAAATGAAGCTGGTCCAGTACCACCCCCTAGACATCCCCCACCTCCTCAACATCAACAAATGCCAAGACGGGAACCCATCTTCGATGATTACTATGGGGATAACAACTACCGTGAACCTACTATGGGAGAACTTAATGCCCCAGATTTCGAAAATCAGCCGTGGTGCATTTACGAGGGTGACAGAACCGCTCGTCGTCAAAGCGATTTGTACAAATAAATTTATAATAGTCCACTACTTGCGACTATACTACTGGGTAGTACTTGGTAAGTAGGGGTCGAACCCAAGGGAATCAGGGGAATAGATGTCTTTGAGGGGGTTGTTTAGCGAGAGAGCGTGTTTAAAGTCGGTTGGTTGGTTTTAAAGCTACCAGCTATTTTGATTGATTGATTGGTTGGTTGGTTGATTTTAAGAATGGAAAGTAAATTACAGTTTATAATTAAAAGAAATGTTCGGTTTCAGGGGACTTGTATTATATCCTGTTTATCATTGACCTTTAGTGACTCTCCTAAGTATTCAAACGGTGTATCAAGGCCATTCCAAGCACTCGATTTGCGTACACTGTCTAGCCTATTCCAAGGACGTAGAACACTTTTCTATTTAGACTAATACTCCATTCCCGGTTATATTAGCCTATGTGCATCCATTTGATCAATCATTCCCGATCAACCAAATGGTGTTTAGGATGAGTCAAACTTCTCAGATAAGCTTTGCCATTCCAAGCATCCACTTATCCGTACAAGTTTACGAACCCCCATGGTGAGCTTTGCCATTCCAAGCGTCCCCTCAACCATGGACGTTCTGACTTAATATATGGCACATAGAATAAGTTTTGAATACTTAGACTAGACACTAAGTTTAATAGTCTTAAAACATTTTATAATACAAGTGCGCCCCTTAGACCGAACTACTAGTTTAGCTACTATTCATCGCGCTAAACATTATACTAAGGAAATTAAAGACAACAGTTAAATAAATTAATACTAAGAGAAACTTACAACCGTTGAAGCGCCAAGGGAGCTATCCTTTATTTCCAAAGCAAGATTACAACGTTACAAATATTACAACTTCTAGAGAGAGAAGTGAAATTGAGAATTGGTGTGTTTTGCAAATGAGGTTTGGCTTGGTATTTATAGCCAAAGGGAGGAGAAATGGATGGATGAGATGGAAGCACATGTCTTTTGATCCAAGGGAGGAGAAGGAGGAGCTTGTGGAGGAGACAAGTGGCGCAAGGAGGAGGAGCCGGCGACTTTTGGTGGAGGAGGGTGGCACCGCCGGTTGCCGGTCACCCAAGGGGGAGGAGCTCCTCCCTTGCCCACCTCCTTGAATGGTGGCCGGTCATCTTTGCCCAATGTGTGATTTTGTACAGTTTTGTGCAGTCTTTTCACAAAACTGTAAATGTGTTTCTTCCCCGGGCTGTCTTGACTCCACTCCTGATTCCTCTGATTAATTTGTTCTGGTCAATTTAACGTCAGGATCCTTGATATCTCTTCAGTCGGCATATGATCTTGACCTTGGATTGACTCTTGTTATCTTTTCAGCTTAAAATCCTCTCCTTAGCATGTTTTCACTTCAGTCTCTAAAATGCCCTGTGGAAATATATCGGGACTAACACGTAGAAGTTAGATAGACAAACAGTCTAATTAAGGGGGTTTTACTGTGTTTCTAACTCGTATAACTTTGGTCCATCAGATTACCCCCCACTTTTAGTTGTTCGTCCCGAACAATGCTATTAAAGGGCGTAAGTTCTAATTTTGGCTTTGGAATATGAAAATTAGACTGTGGTACTCGATCTATCCTAATTCATGCATTGCTTACTTATTACCAAATTAAACTGCATAAATAAATAGAAGAAACTTAATACTTGTACCTCCGTGCTGAGATGCAAATTATATTGGATGTCTCGGGAGATAGCCCTGTTCAGGTTCCTGGGTTGCAGCCTCGGGATCGTCTCGCACTATATGGTTTTCTTGTAGCTTTCTCTAGCACATGATTCGATTCGGGTTTCAGTGAGTTGAGCCTTTTTGATTTTCTTCTTTTTTGGCGAGGGACTGCTTTTGTAGTGAATTGGCCTTTGGCCTTTGATTTGACTTTTTTGAGTGCTTCACTTTTGCTCGGTTAAAACCTTCACAATTTTGGGCCTTTGGCCTCTTTTGATTTGCTTCATTGAGCTTTTCGTCTTTTTGTGATTGCTAGTCCATTTTCTCGAGCCTTTTTGGGAGGTCCAATCATCGCCCGCAAGCCTATGGAAATACCTCCCCGCTCCTCTCGTCTTTGTCTTTTTGCGCGGGTCAAGATGAGGGTCGCCCATCTATTTTCTCGGCTATTTTGACTAGAGAGAGGACGGTCTGATTCCCGTCCTCGCCTTTGCATAGATGCTTCATGGCGGAGTTGACTTCAATTATTCACTGAAAACTCGAAGTGCAGCCTCCACTGACTTCGAAAACCATATAGTTTGATCTGATCCTTTGATTGCTTTCCAAGCCTCTCTAGGGCAGTTTATATCAACTCCACATCCCTAGTTATCTCAGCACAAAGGACAAATGGAAAGTTACATTCTAAGTTTTTAAACAGTTCAATTTTCACAAGGTTAATGCATGAATTATGATTTATCTTTTTCACATTCTTAAGTTCATATTTTCAAAAAGGTACTATTACTAAAAAAAAGAAAAAACAGCTGCATGTTATTTATGTACATAGGTGGTTCTCACCCCCCACTTTTGAACGAAGGCGTGCCTTAGTTCAAAAGTCATGCAGGCTTAAAACTAAATACTGAATTTAAAAGACAGAAATTAAAGTGCGGAAAAGTAAGATAGTGTCGGGTTACCTCCCGACCAGTGCACTTGTTTTACGTCGTTGGCTCGACGATACCTCGTTGTGGATTACTGGTTTGGGTCCCATGGGTGGCTGAGGTCAAACTTTGCCACTATCCCGGTGTTGGTTTTCGCCTTGCTTTTTCCTGATTTCTTGTTTAGGTTGGAACTCCACGGTTTTGGTGCTTTTTCTTTCCATAGTTTCTGAGAAAGCTGGGGACCTTTTACCATAACTGCTGGTTCAATGAGCCGTGCTCTCTTGTTTTTCCTTCCGGGCTTCCATTGCACCGGGCCATGTCTTTGTCGCTTCTTAGTGTATGGCCGGTTGGCATCTTTGTAGTTTTGGAAGTTTAGTCTTTTGCCAAGCGACCTTAAGCATGCGCCCTTGCTAACCCTCTTCTTTGTGGCAGAGATGAATTCCCATCCTAGAACGAGTGAGTTTTCAGCCGGCTTTTCTTGGCTCATGACGAGAGAGTGCTCCATTGTTGGCTTTTCTTGCCTTTGTCCCGCTTCCAACTCGCCTTGCACCTCCTTATTGATCACTTTATCTTCAGGGGCTGTGATCTGTATACAAAGCGAGGGGACAAGTTCGGGAACTTTCACCACAAGGGCTAGGTCTTTCTTGAGCAGTTCTTCAGTGAGGGCCGGGCCTAATTTGGCTGATTCCTCTTCGGTTATTTGTGAGTCCTCATCCTCAGTCGGCTCTGTGGGCTCCAATATTGGCTCCTTTAGAGCTGCTTCCACGTCCATTACTTCCCTTGTACTGATGTCTTCTTCCGGTTTTGTTGTGGGCATGCTCGTAATGGGTGTGGTGTCGGGCTTGTTTTGAACTGAGTCCACTTCCATTGTTGGTGCCTTATCTTCAGTTATGTGCGTTGGTCCTTGTTTCGTGCTCTCTGCCAAATCGTCTATGAGTCGCCAGGTTTGAGACATGGTTAAATTTGCGATCGAGCCTCCCGCTGCATCGTTAAGTTTTTTCTGCTCAAGTGGCATCATTCCACCGAGAAACCTTTGAATAAGGTTGACTCTGGAGAGTCCATGGTGCGGGCAGCTTGCCACAATGGAGTCAAAGTACGCCAAGTACTCGTCCAATGTTTCGTCTCGGAATTGCTCAAGATTGAGAATCTTCTCGCGGGTTTCAAGTCGGAGAGATGGAGGCCAAAACTTCTCTAGGAATTTGGTTTGTAGATCCCCATAATTATTTTCATACTCACCACATGAGTAATACCATTCTAATGCCGAGTCAGTTAAAGAAAATTTAAAACATGTAAGTTTAAATTCCTCTAGTGATTCATTTTTCGGCCTCATGTGGCT